>OX578144.1:76682800-77175300 GCA_951213105.1 Amaurobius ferox | reverse complement strand
ATGATAATTGAGTTAAAAAATATCAGATTAGTGCTAATAATGGACAGTGTCAATGTTGGGAACCTATGACCATATTTAGAACCTTTGCACCTAATATGGGCACCCTTAAAAATTATGCTAAAAAAACTTAAATCAACGTAAAACTTTAATCAGAGTCGGCACAAGATGGACATACAAAAATATAAAATTTTTCCTTACTTGTAAGGCCACAACATTCTTCATGTATCCAAACACGGCAAGTATTACGCTGTATCATGTCTAATTGTTTTTCTTGATGACACAGTACACAATAGCAGGACTCTTTTGAGCTGGATACACCACTGCAGGACGGCTGAGCTGCAACAGTTGATATTACATTTGTCTTGGGTTTCGGCTTGAGTGCTGGTTTCGGCTTAGCTGCTGGACTTGCCAGCTGCTTTATGCTTGGGTACCTTTTTTTCTGGAAAAAGCGATTTCACCAGTCTTACAGCTCGATAATCAAAGACTTTTTACTGTTGGTCTTTTTAAAATATCGGAGATAGATAATTGATGAATATCTATGTCTTTTTTACAGCAGTGCCCATATTTGGGTCACTTACCTTCTATATATAATTATGATTATGTATATATATAATAATTCTAAATTTGTCTCTAAACGTGTCAAATAGAAAATTTGGCTTTTCATATATATATTTTAATGTTAGGATGTACTTGTTATACAACCAGATAATCTTGGGATTATAAATTGAAACCTATTCGAAAGAAGCAATTTTAGAGCATCTATACATCCACCCAGTTTAACAGTCATTATGATAAGAAATTTTTTTGCTTTTAGTAAAGCTTAGCATGAATATATGGCCCTTAACTATGGCGGATGAAATTAAATTTGCCATTTTACATTACTTTAACTGAAAAAGTTTTGTTACTGGCATCAATTTTTACGATGTTGATATAAGTTTTTATGGGTAAAACGTCTGAACAACCTGATATTCTTGCACATTCTCGTTCTTCCCTGCTACAAGTTTGCGAGGTTGGAAGGTGATTTTTTTATTATTGTATCATTGATACTTTTTTATCGCTACTTCTTATTCTTTGATTGGCCGGTTTAGTTTCAAGATACAAGAAAGTGTTCAAATATCTAGATAACCTTATTTAAAGCAGCAATACGTATTAACGTGTGCGTATTAACGTTATCAAGTGTTCAAAGATCTAGATAACTTTATTTAAAGCAGCAATACGCATCGACAAGAACTAAATATAAATATTTACATTCCATATGGAATTCTTTAGAAAATTCCAGAAACTAGCTGAAAACTTCCCGTCAAGGTTAAATTCTTAAACTTTCCTAAAGTGGACAAGTTGGAAAGTCCGAGATTTATGTACAAGGGCGTTTCTTTGAATAAGGTAACAAAGGCATGTCACACTCGTTAAAATCATTATTGGATGGATATGCTCTGATAGTAAGAATTGCTTGGATCTATCTTTGTTTCTCCTGCCATTAGAGCATAACATATCAGACACATAGTTTATCAACATTTAAAAATGGCGGCGCATGTGAAAACGGGGTCAAACGTTGAGATTCGGAGTAGGATAAGATATATGGCAGTTCAGGGCATAATTCTGGCTTAAATTCATCATCAACTTGTGAAGGTGTTTGCTTCATGATATTTCCAGGCTCCACACAGCAAATTGTACGAGCAAAATGTTACAGAGCTTCTATTAGGAGGTGTTTGAATACCCATCCTACAGCCTTGATGTGGCACATAGGGATACGAGTGTCACACTGAAATTGTGACAGGGGCAGACGATATGCGCTAGAAAAAAATATTGGTCGGATATTTAAATTTGAACACTTTTATGTCTGAAGACGATAATTTGTGGCAACGATTACAATTTAGCTATCGTAGAATGATTTTGAAAGAAAAGAAAATGGAGTTGACGCGAGAGCATTATCGAGTTATGATTTTCTAAGATTTTAAAGTGGGGATAAATCAAGAAGAATGTCTTCAACGTCTACAATTAGCATATGGAAATGATGCTTCATCTCGTGCCACTGTATTCAGATGATTTACAGAACTTAATAGAGGTCAGAATTCTCTCCTGGATGAAAAACACACAGGAAGGCCTTTGTCAGCTGTAGTCCCATAATATGTGTCAGCCATTCGAAAAATGTTAATTGATGATAATCGCTGTACTTACCAAATGATACAGAAGGAACTTAACATTGGATCCACAGCTATACATAAAATTATTCATGAAGAACTACATATGAAAAAATTAGTTTGTCGTTGGGTCCCCCATAATTTAACAGAACACCAAAAAGCGGAGAGTATCAGAATCAGTAAAGAAACCCTAAAATTACTTAATGATGGTGGACACCGCACTTATTTCTAAAATCATAACTGGTGATGAAACGTACATACCTTTTTTTGACGTTCTAACACATCAAGAAATTAAAGTATGGGTCTTTGAAGACGATCTCGAACCAACAAAGGTGAAAAGACAACGAGCAATGAGAAAAGTAATGCATGCCGTGTTCTTCAGAAGTACAGGTCTGGTCAAAGCCATAAAGCTAGAAAGACAGAAGATAGTTACCAGTAACTGGCACACCACTAAATGTCTTCCAGAAATTCTTCAGGAAGTGAATGTTAGAGGACTCGGGTTTCACCATGCCAATGCATCTTCTCATTCAGCCAGAATGACAGTCGAATTTCTTGAACAAAAAACATCAAAGTGATAGAACATCCACCCTATTCTCCTGATCTTGATATGTGTGACTTTTGGCTATTTTTTAATCTAAAAAAAAATTACGTGAGCGTCGTTTTCATTCCGAAGATGAGACTGATGAGGCTATGAAAGCATATTTTTCATTGATTCCAAGAAATGGATGGCTTGAAGTAGTTAATCTTTCGAAAATTCGTCTACAAAAGTGCATTGATGCTGAAGGGGAGTACTTTGAACACTCCTAAGAGTTGGTAAGTTGAACTTGCACCACTTAGCCATATCTCAAAAATTTCAGTGTGACCCTCGTATATACCTCTCCAGGAATATAAATAAGCACTCGGCTGGAAAATGATACACAACCAAGTTCAAAAATGTTGTAATGTATTTACGGTAGGATGTTGTCACTAACTTTTTCAGGTCTGGGATATATGCCTTGGTAAATTAATGGAACATATATCAGAACAAGTATAGAGTATTGGCAGTACAAGAAAAGTACAAAAAACGTAGAACTGGCGTATTGGCAGTACGTGAAATAGTAATGTGTGCCTACGTATGGTTATCTTTAAATTGATATTAGAACAAATGTATTCATACCGTAACTATGTTATATTATTTACTGAATCGCCCTCCTAGGTAACATTTCAATTTAAATAATTTTTCATTCGAAGTTCATGATGAAATTTAATAAAATGTAACATAAAAATAGAGTAACAATACTGCCAGTAGAAACAAAATTCAATTTCCTAAAGCATACTATTCCATTCAATCGAATTTTACTCCTAAAGTTTCGGGGATAAAATAATTTATTGTAAAACCATTGAAAGCACTTAAGTCAGAATTTTATGCAATAAAATATTCACAGTTGTTTCGAAATATACAAAAACATCAAAGTAATAAATGGAAATGCCATCAAACAAATGATGCTTCTAGAATCTCAGAAATATCAATTGGTAAGATTCTTGAACATACGAAAATATTTTTGAACAAATGTATTAAGAGCAGTTGATATGGTGTCTACATACATATTTTTGAATTTATGGAAAATATTTCTATTGGGTAGGAATTTTTGTAAAGAGAGGTGAAATAGAATATTGAATTGAACCGTTGAATGAAGAATTTGTTCAAAATAGTAGCAACGTATTCAGTGTCTAAATGAATGTGTGAAAAGTTAAAATATGTATTTTTGTGAGTTATGCTATTCACAACAATTTTAATTTAGATTGATTAACATAGAAGTAAATTGATATGATTCCTTAATGACTGCAAAAATGTCTAAAATTGTTATTTGCGTTTTGTAGAGTTCAGGAATATTGTCCCTAATACTAGGAGAAGAAAAATAAGATTCTATGGTACAATCTATACGTAGTTTAACTGGTAGAGTATTTACGAAAGCAAGTCTTGTATAGGAAAAGTAGGACCTCCTCTTCATCTATACTGTAGTAGCCGATGGCCAGGCATACATTCTTCTAAACACACTTCGAAACATACTTCGACAAACATACTTCGAAACATACTTTGACAAATATACTTCGACAAACACACTTTGACAAATATATTTCGATAAATATACTTCGAAACATACTTTGACAAATGTACTTCAACACATACTTCGAAACATGCTTTGACAAACATATTTCGAAACATACTTCGACAAACATACTTCGAAAGTTATGAATCTAGTACAACTAACTAGTACAACGATTGATATCAGTGAACTGATTTAGTACATTTAATGCTTTTCAGAATAGAGAGTAGAGAATTACCCTGTCAGCAATAAAACTTTATTTGTGCTACAATTTTGCGGAACTCTATTGTAAACAACTAAATTACCGACACTGCATAGCCATCTATAGTTTATACAACAGATTAGTGAGAGTCTTCATAGTTTTTGAGGAACTATTAAGTATTTTTTATACAGTTTTGCATCCTTTTTTTTACAGTCTGTTTCGTATAGTCTCTTATTGTCTTTTTTTTACAGTCTCGCAAAAACTGGAAGTAACATCTCCAGAACTGGGAAAGGAAATATCCTTTTCTTCCAACTACCCTTTTCGGAATTTAGTGCTAAGTCCATATCAGGCATCGTCTAAGCTCTATCTATAGCCAATCTTGAAATAAATGTTTTAAGGAAATTTTTTGAACCGAAAGTGAAAAAAATTTCGGAAGTAGAAATCCGTAGTGATCACTCCTACTTCCTCCAGAAATTGATGCTGAGTCACCATTCATCATATAAGCTCTATCTATAGCTAATCTTGAGACTTAGATGCTTCAAGAATTTTTTTTAATAGGCAGTTGAAATCCTCAATAAATTACTCTAGCTATTACAGAATTTGATGTAGATATTTCAATTCAATACAATACCCACCGACTGACATACTTTATTGTAATTGTAAATACTTCTACAAATTGGCTTAAAATACTTATACTTGATGTCCACCTGTATATTCCTAATAGGCATCAAATATTGGAATTTTCTTATAATATTTGTCAATTTTATTCTATTATACCCTTTTTTTAATTGTACTATTCCCTAGTCATATCAATTTTGTTATCTTTAGACAGGCAAATGTGCTTAATTTTAGATCGTGCCTTTATATAGTCTTGGAACATTGCTGGTGCTGTGGACATCACTTTAAATCGACCAATAAATTCATCGTCGTTACAAAAGTTCCAAAGTTCTGCCAAGTATTTAATACGAAATCCGTAAACTACGTTTTTAATCCATTTATGTGGAATATTTTCTCTATCTTCATTCAATTTTACAAAATACAACAATATCGCAATTGTATCGTTGTAATTAATATCTTAATCTACTCTTATCTATATCTTATTCTACTCTACCTAGCTGCGTAGCGCTATTCGAGTGAGATTTCATTATTTTATATATCTTACGATCATTATATATTGTATATATGTATATATATGTATATATGTATATATATATATATATATATATATATATATATATATATATATATATATATATATATATATAATTGGAATATAAAGAAATTTAAAATTGAATCTTAAGAAAGAAAGTATTTTTGTATTTATGCGCAAGGCAGCAATAAACACTAATTACAAAATATAATATATAAAATATTAAGGATACAAAATAATTAAGAGAAAGATGGCAGTGTAAGGTGCTTACATAATGGCGGTAAGGGGTGGTGACCTTACACCCCAGTTAACAACGTGCACGTCCTTGATGCCGCGGCATTGCACTCCAGGACGCCAGCACTGACTGTTGCCGACTTTCGGAGTGACAATCAAAATTATCAAAAAGATCTAAATACATCGATCAAAGACCATTATAAATGGAGTAGTAAAATAAACTGAAGTATCAATAGATGGAATGAAATCACTGAGTTGTCACCAGTTTATATACTTCCCCAAGATCTAAATACATCGATCAAAGCAATGTTGTCATTATTTTCAAAATTCCCAATGTAAGACTTACTAAAAGATTTCAAAAGGAATTTAAAAAGGATTTTAAAAAGTTTTCAAAAAAGAACACAATAGTGATCCATAATTATCATTTTTTCCGAATAAATTAATTATATAACTTCTCATATAAGGTATTGGGTATTTTTGTTTATAAGCTTCCTTTATAAAAGCTTGATCGGTTTTCAGTCTGATGGTGTAAGGTCACTACCCCTTACCGCCATTATGTAAGCACCTTACACTGCCTTCTTTCTCTTAATTCTTTTGTATCCTTAATATCTTATATATTATATATATATATATATATATATATATATATGTATATATATATAATAAAAGTTTGAACATCCAATGAAAGAATAGAGATAAGTTTCAACTCAAAAAAGCCCAACATTACAAAATGCCTTACAAATAAAAGTATCAAACAGGGAATCATCAATCAAATGGAAAATAAAAATGAAAACCTCTAGTCATCAAGCTGAAGACAAACAAAAAGCATCAATGGAAAGGAATCGATAAAATGATATCAAATAAAATCCAAGCATGAAAACTTTACACGTGGACAAGCCCTAGGCTTAATAATGAATTGTTCATTTCGATAAAACTCTTTATTAAGTCCAAGTATTTTATAAAAATGAACACAAAATGCATGTTTCTGATATCAGTGTCAGATTATATCTATAAACATTGAAAATTTGGACAACATGCATAAAGATTGAAAAGTAATAGGAAACAAGAATTCCTGAAAAAACACTGAATACGTCTGATCCATTGGAGCCTTGAATAAAAAGACCAATGTTGCCAATCTCAAAAAATAAGAAGAAGAGAACTGCTGCTGCAGATATATATATATATATATAAATATATATATATATATATATATATTAATATACATATATATATATATATATATATATATATATATATATATATATATATATATATATATATATATATATATATATATATATATATATATATATATATATATATATTTATATATATATATATATTTATATATATATATATATATATATATATATATATATATAGATAGATATCGTCGCATCCGAAAAACTAAGGCTAGCACAATTCTATAATTTGGTTGAAAATATCAGATATATATATATATCAGCATTCTAACAAAAATAAAATTTTGATTTAATAAGTAATTTTAATTTTTGTAATTTGTTAAGTGACTGCATTCAGTCATCGCAATGTACCATCTTGCACTTCAACGAATATTCTTTGTTTCACCTCTCTGAATCAGATCCATTTTAAAGAGAGGTTAGTGGGTTACACATAATGGGTGGACTCGTGGCATTCGGGAAGAAACTTACGGAGAGAGATTTTGAATGTTTTATTTTTTTCTGCTTTGCGGAGAGCGTGTTTTTGAACGTGTTCTGTGTGAATTTAATAGTAACGGGCGTTTTTCTACGCCGGGAAATTTGTTCTAGTTATCATATAAAAGTAAATATGTTACAACATGGAAGACAAAGATTATCCATCACAGATATAAAATTCGTGTTATATCCAACTATATGCTATCCAAAACCAGTGCCTTTCCCACTTTTTTGACATTCAAATGACACTATGAACGACGTTCCTCGAATAAAACAGGATTATCGGGCCTTTTCCGGGGAATGGGAAGCAAAAGAAAACGAACGAATATCGCCATAGAAGGAATTGACAAACTATTCAATTCATAAATGAGTTCCTTGGGGATGCCTGCCCGCACCGCTGCATGTATGACTGCATACCGTCGGGTCCACGACTCCCCCCCCCCCAAATAGCCACAGTGGAAATGAAACATAAAATGCATTGATTTCTAAGAGTTTGTTGAAGTGTGGTGCTGATTTTCACGAGTGATGCATACTGAATGGATAAAATTGCTGTATGGATTTTATGTGATTGTCAATCAAATGTTTAAATTTTGTGTGAAAATGACAAGCGAAGTTTCGGGTTGTCAGCTTGTATTTTTCTACTGTGTGGATTATTTGCCTTACAAAGGCAAATTTCAGGATTTGACAACTCGATTTGATTATGTCGTAAAATATTGTTATGGTGTACATTTTACAGGAACAAATAACTACAAAAGTGTAAAGGGAGCGTTCTAAAGTTAGAATTGCGTTTTCACTGCAGATAGTAGCATCGATTCAGTAATCATTCGTTATTATGTATTCGTTGTAATGGAACAGTCGACAGCCGGAACGGTAGCATAAAGTTTCTAATGTTCCACAATTTCTCGAACTTCCATGATGACCAACGAATTCAGTCTTATCACTTAGCCGAAATACAAGTTTTACTCTCTCATACTACGTATTATAATATATTGTTTTCACGAAAATTTTCGAATTCTAGATTTTGATGACAATGTATGTTTTAAAACGTCCTGAACACGCTTTGACAATTCTTGGAGTAATGTCTGTCTGTCTGTCTATCTATCTGATGTCTGAGGTCGATTTCTAATGAACACGATAGCCACAAATATTAATGGATTTCCACAAAACTTTATATCTGGCTTTGTCATAAAATGTCTAGAACAATATAGAATTTTTTTAAATTCCTGTGAAAATTTCGAAATTTATTCGAAATTTTATATATTTTATTAACATGACACCATAGGAAAAATAAGGGTTTATTTATGATTCATAAAAGGGTTTATTTATGATTCAATGATCACAAGACTTAATAGTTTTTATCTTTATAATTTTTCTTTGTGAAAATAGCCGCGATATGAATTAATTTTGTTTTCTTGACGTCATTAGGCCCTTTGGGGGGAGGGGGCAAGTTATACCTCGGGGGGGGGGGGGGGTACATTGTTAAGTATGATATCAATCGAAAGATTTCTTAAAGTTCTTTAAAGTGAAGGGTAACACGCTATAGTTGTAATCATTTAGACCCACGATACCGATTTTTCACATTTTTTCTTGAAAAATTTGAAAAAACATATCTGGTATGAGAAAGTAGAGTTCAGCCACACTCCAGTTAATTCCTTCCGAGAGGTTTGTGATAGGGAAAGGGGGGTACGGTCCCTGTGGATGCCTCCCCCACTGGGTTCCGGTCTAAATTGGGTGGCACTTCCCGGCCGTCCAAACAGTTACCTTACACCTTTCTGGTAGATCGGACAATCTGGGGCTCAACAACAGCACTCTAGTTAATGTAAAGAATGGGGATGATTATAATAAAATTCGTGCGCAAATGCACACTGGATTTTCTCTAATTGAGATGCAAAGTGTCAATTATAATTCTAAAGAATTTCTTAGATAGATGGATTGGTGAAGTTAATATACTTGGGCGCAATCCAGTTAGCTCGGTTTTGATTTCTAGTTGAGGTCTATTGTAATTTTGATTTCAGATTAAGCCTAAATTTCGACAAATGATTTGATATGGTTATACTGACAAGTCGTTAACGAATCTTGTTAATGAGTGTCATTTCAGGATATCAGAACGTTCGAGTTATTCCATCTTTTCTGAAAGTTGAAATGAACATCAACATAATTTAAATATACGAATATGAACAAAATATATATTCTTAAAATGCTCATATAATTATAATACATTAAAATTGTGCACTTTAGAACATACTCACAGCAGAACAGAACTTGCACTGTAACAGTTATTTTTAGCAGCTTTAATGGATAATCCCTGACACTTGGCGAAACAACTTTCAATATTAAATTCTCCAAAATTTTCAGTCTGGAATACACTCACAGCAGAATAGAACTTGCACTGTAACTGCTATTTTTAGCAGCTTCAATGGAAAATCACAAACACTTGCCGAAACAGCTTTCAAGATTAAATTCTCTATATTATGCAATCTAGAATGCATTCACAGGAGAACAGAACTTGCATCGTTGCGGCTATTTTTAAATAGCATCAATAGAAAATTCCAGACACTTGCTGAAACAGTCTTCAAGATAAAATTCTCTAACTTTTCGAAAATCTCCAAGTTGACAATTTGTCACCAAATTTTCGGCGATGGTGGCTACACATGTTACCAAAATTATACGTATATATACCATTCCTTCTCCAAATAACAATTAGTTTATAATCTATAAACGTTGTCTTTTCAACGGAAAATTCCTTGTTCTATTCAGTTAACGTATATATCTAAGTAATTCTTCCTCTTATGTGTCCGTTGAAATGTAATAAAACTTCACGAAAAATAAAAAAATAATACAGCCAATAATAAAAAAAAATAAACTTCTTAAAGCATGTTATCCCATTCAATCGAATTTTTATCCTGAAAGCACTTATCCTAGAATTTTATTCAATAAAATATTCACAGTCGTTTTGCAAAATACAGGAAAACCATCAAAGTAATAAATGGAAATGTCATAAAATAAATGGCGCATCTGGAATCTCAGAAATATCAAATGGTAAGATTTTTGAACATAAGAGAGCATATTTTTCTTAATGTTACCAGTGCAGTTTCTATACTATTTACATAAATATATATTCGAATTTGTGGAAAATGTTTCTACTGAATAGAAAATTTGCAAGGAGAAAAATGTTTAAATGTTGAATTGAATTGTTGAATTAGAAAGTTGTTGGAATAGTTTCAGTGTTTAAATGAATTTGTGGTAATGATATATTTTATGAATTATGTTATTCATAACAATTTTAAGTTAGCTTAATTATTACACAAGTAAACTGATATGATTTTGTATTCTGTAATTACTGCGAAACTTTTTCAGAACTGTTATTAAAGTTTCAAGGATATGTCTAAAATAAATTCCCAAATACTCTTTTATTTACTAGATTATAATCCTTCAAATAAATTCACTAAAACAGAATCTCTGGTAACGTTATACCATGAATTTTTCATTTTTTCACTTTCCATATTATTTCAATATTAACATTTACAAATAATAAATTTCTGTTCAAGTTTTAAAATTGTAGCAAGTACTTAAAACCATTTCCACTATTTTAGGACACGCCTTTAAAATTTTGAAATTTTAACGAAACACTTATTTGGTAAAGTCTAATAAACCACTACCGGAGTTAATAAAAAATGATCATTTAAAGAAAAATTTATTTGAAATTTTGTACGATAGACAGTATATAACTTAGGACTCATGATACCAATAAAATTAATGCTAGTATGAAAAAAGCAAGTGCTTAGTTTTTTGTTGCTTTGAATTCCAAATGAATTTGCACTGAAGATTGAAATTAATATAATTTCTGAAAGTATTTTCTGATTCTATCGTTTTATTTGTGCAGAAATTGAGATATGTTTTTTTACTTTCCCTACAATACATGGTAATGTATTGGGAAAGTATTGGAATTGTGTCGAAAATCGCAAATCGAATTTTAAGCGGGTCTACACGTTTTGGGACCTCTAGTGTGATAAAAAAATTTTTAGTGAAAAAATTAACTCAACTAATTGATCAAATAATTGAAGTTAATAGGTAAATTATTTGTAAGTTACCCTGGTGCTGATTATATTTTGGTATGATTCGAAAAAGCAGAACCTGCCGTTTTTTGCAAAATAGTTAGCAAAACTCATCAAAATTTAAATTAACTCTGACTGACTGCAAATTTTTATAAAAATATCAGAAAGACAAAATATTATTGTTATATTTGCAATTTTAAGACATGAAAATTTAAATGCTTAATTATAATTGTCCTAATTAATACATAATACTGGTTTGTGTAGAAGTTGTTCAAAGTGTGTACCATAAACACCCAAGTATAACTGCACTATTCTCATCATGATTTTGGGCAGTCCTTTGTGTTCTACTGGATTAATCTCTGGACATGTCTTTTCAATTATATTACATAGGCCGGACAGATTGTTTTAATAGGAAATGTATAGTTTAATACATAGTCGACCATGGACAGTAGTTCAAAGGTGCAAGGTCTGGAGATCTGGTCGCCATTCTATGGGACCATACAAGCTATACTACCTGGAAATTCGTTGTACCTGGAAATACTGCAGTACTACCTAGAAATTCGTTGTTTAGCCAATTTGTGACTTTGAAGCATTTCATCTTTCTGGTGGTAGTCAAATTTTCTGTGGATGGCCAATGGTAAATCGTCCATCAAATCGTCCATCAATATAGCACGAAGGACTCGCACAACTGCTCGTATTTGAACCCTGCGAAATTGCTTCCCTAGACATTAGCCTGGCAGTGACTGTGGAAAGTCCATTCGTGGCAGACCCCTGCTGTCATTACAGAGTGCTCATGCTGTATTCCGATATCGTGGAACCTCAGATTGTGGGAGATGTTTTAGCACTTCTACTTAGAATCGTGAATGTTACCGGAACAGACGAAGAGTGGTTTCAGCGAATTATGACAGACCTCACTACCTACCGGTGTGTCGTAAAATGATTGACACTTTGGAAATTGTTATAAGGACCCACAAGGGCGCTCTAACGCCATTTGAACGTGGATTATCATACGTGAAGTTTACAAAAGTACTTCCCAAAGTATTTTAGACAAAAATACATCCCATAATAGTATATGTACAATATCACTGCTGTACAAAATCTTTTGAGGACTACTATGTCCACCAAACAGGTCATGTATTGAGCTATTACCAAGGGAGTACATTTCAAAAAGGATATGGATTCGGCGGTTTGCTTCGATCTTTCTTTAGAACTGCAGTACCGCTCCTGAAATCTAGAGCCAAGACCTTAGGCAAACAAATGTTGCAAAGTGGCCTAAACATGATTCAAGGCGTGTCAAAGGCGGACAATCTGAAGATGGCGGCCAAACGATGCCTTAAAGAAGCCGGTTGCGATTTAACTGACAAAGTTGCCACTGACATAAAAGCGATGATTGGCTCAGGTAGTAAAAAAGTGAATAAAAAAGAAAGCGTTCCAAGAAGCATATCACTTCCCGATCGACCGAGGAGGTGAAAGCACGCGATATTTTCTCTTAAAGTTGTATGTCATCCCTCATTCATAAAGATTCTGCGGCTTGTGCCAAATCCGAATTAGATTTATTCGTAATACCACCCACACAAACAGCTATCGGAAAAGGACAATTTGTAGAATTCCACCCCCTCTCCAATATACGAGATGGTGGATCCGTAGAGTTTAACATCTCGTGTAGTGGAGATGAGTATTTGGATTTACGATCCAAGTACATTTACGTGAAGGTCAAAGTTATGAAATCGGATGACTGACCCTGCCGGACAAAGAACTCGTGACACCTGTTAATTTATTTTACATGCTCTCATTTCACAAGTGGACGTGAGTTTGAACGAGCGAATCATCTCTTCGGCACCAACACATAACCTACTGAACCTACATTGAAACTCTCTTAAACTATGGAGAAGATGCAAAGAAAAGTTTACTCACCTGTTAGGGTTTCTTTAAAGACAATAACTCAGTTGAAGTGAATCCAACAGCACCAAAGCCCAATGAAGGGTTGAAAAAGCCCAATGAAGGGTTGAAAAAGCCCAATGAAGGGTTGAAAAAGCCCAATGAAGGGTTGAAAAAGCCCAATGAAGGGTTGAAAAAGCCCAATGAAGGGTTGAAAAAGCCCAATGAAGGGTTGAAAAAGCCCAATGAAGGGTTGAAAAAGCCCAATGAAGGGTTGAAAAAGCCCAATGAAGGGTTGAAAAAGCCCAATGAAGGGTTGAAAAAGCCCAATGAAGGGTTGAAAAAGCCCAATGAAGGGTTGAAAAAGCCCAATGAAGGGTTGAAAAAGCCCAATGAAGGGTTGAAAAAGCCCAATGAAGGGTTGAAAAAGCCCAATGAAGGGTTGAAAAAGCCCAATGAAGGGTTGAAAAAGCCCAATGAAGGGTTGAAAAAGCCCAATGAAGGGTTGAAAAAGCCCAATGAAGGGTTGAAAAAGCCCAATGAAGGGTTGAAAAAGCCCAATGAAGGGTTGAAAAAGCCCAATGAAGGGTTGAAAAAGCCCAATGAAGGGTTGAAAAAGCCCAATGAAGGGTTGAAAAAGCCCAATGAAGGGTTGAAAAAGCCCAATGAAGGGTTGAAAAAGCGATATGAACTATGTAAAACTAGCCGTATCGTAGACATGCTAGGTCACCTCTATTGTGATCTATTTCAACAAAACAGACTTTTGTTGAATTTGGTGGACTTGAAAATTAAAATGATACGACGTAAACCAGATTTCTGTCTCGTATCGGCAAAATTGGTCGCTGAGTATAAGTTCGTATTAGATCACGCTTCCCTCTTTATAAGAAAAGTAAAAGTGAGCCCCGGTGTATCGTTGGGACATATGAAAGCGTTGGAAGAAACTTCAGCGAAATATCCCATTGTCGTGACGGAATTCGTCACTCCTTTGTAAATTGTATAACTTCAGTACTTTTTAAACTTTTATTTAATTAATCTGTGTCCTGGAACCCTCTTGTCAATGTATATATTTTAGCAGATGTAAAAGTATCGAAATCAGTAGTAAATTGTGCCATTTTTATTTCGTTATATAATTCTCGCACACTCTGGGAACAACGAACGACGCCTGTTAGTCTGGCTTGTTGGCGGAGACAGATGTCTTCTTGTTGTCACGCGGCAGATACGCGTGCCCTTGGAATCTTCCGTTGTGGGGCGGAACTGTGGATGATTTTGAATTGGAAGTAATTTTCGATTGGTGGATGGGAGATGATGTGAGCCCATGTGATTTTGTATTGGACGGCTTCTGGATCCATCTGGAATGTATATAAGCTGAGTGATTCTTGACTCTGGGCTCTCTCCCTGGAAACATCTTCGAACTCACGTCGACGCGGGACTTAGCCCTCAGGCGGAGTTACCGTGTTGTGAGGGTCGGGAGAGATGCCACCTGCCACTGCTGTTACCACCGCCACTGCTGTTGCCACCTGCCACTGCTGTTACCACCGCCACTGCTGTTACCATCGCCACTGCTGTTACCGTCGCCACTGCCGAGATCTGATGATGCCTTGCCCTCGCCGACCGTCGACCGCCGTGTAAAAGTTAGAGATGATGCCTCATCTTGCTTGGTCGAGCACCGGGACCAGAGGAAGCAAATATGAAGCTGTTCCTTCGGCTGACCTGATCCGGCACCTTGCCGGAAACTGCGGTTCGGCCGTTCCTGTTGGAGCGGGGCAATGTTTGCCCCGAGGGAAACTACCAGCGGATGCCTATGCTCTTTCTGCCATGAGTCCTTCCAAGAATTTCGTGAGGTAAGACTTGAACCTTTAGACCTGCCGATGGGCAGTCGTCTGGACTTGTGCATCGACCGCTGCAGAACTTTTCATCCTTAAGATCTTCTGCCAGCACGTTATATAAATTTTACCTACAGTCTCCTTCTTCATATTGAAGCATTATCTAAGCCATAGTAATTTAAATTGATTTAATACTGTTTTGAAATACAGTTAATACTTAAGCGTTTAACGTTCCCCGGGTGTGTGCATTCTCTCTGACCATACCTTCAATTTTGTAAATTGGAATATATGAAATTTATGTGAAATTACTTGATTTATTGAATTATTATTAAAGTTCCGGCAAAGAGCCGATGATTTTGGTAAAGAGAGGTCCAGTGGTTAAATTATTAAATCAGTAATTGTATTTGATTTGCAACTCCACTTCTTGAATAATTAATAAATATTGGATTTGAATTTAAATTGTGTTCTTATCTGTGTAGAATTTGTATTGTATTTAAGTGTTTTCAGCTTCTGGAGGAATCTTGAAGGTAAAGGTAATTTTCTTTGGGTTTTGTTGGGGTTTCCTTCACAGGTCATCAATTGGAATTCTTCCAATTGACGGGAGGAGTGTTTCGAACCTGGGTTACAAATTTGGTGAGAGTTAGACTCTCGGTCTGCCGTGTCTGGCCGGTATCCGTTGTGACTTTAGAAGCCCGCGGAACCCGCTATGACACCATAGACCGTGTTTTGTGCAAGACCTATTCAGTATCAAAAGGCATCTGGTCATTTATGCAAGATAATGTATTTCTAGGAGTGATGCTAAAACGTGTAATCCTAGGTTGTCTACAAAATGCCCCAATGAATGGAAAATATGACCTGAATCCCTTCCATTTCTTTCACCATCATGCAAACTTTGTGGCCATCTATGTAGACGGACAACCTGTACCTGAAAAACCCTTAGAAATTTCATATGAATCGAATCAATACATACGGACCTACCATAGTATGTTTTCAGGATTTCATCAAGACCACGGTCTCTAACGAGGGAGAGAGGTATGCCAAGGGACACACACTTTACGCCTTTGATTTAACTCCAGACCTGTGTGACGGATCCCATTTAAATCTTCAACATCAGGGTAATTTACGAGTCGAGCTGAAATTTTCACAAGCTTTGAAAGAAACCATTTCAGTTCTGACTTATGCAGAATTTAAAAACGTCATCGAAATCACAAAATCTCGACACACTTTGCAAACTAATGGCAAACTAATGGACACCGCCCAATTAACAGACATCCTCTCCACAAATCGATTTACTAAAAATACTTTTTTAGGTGTTTTTCCCAGTGATCAACTACCTGAAAAGATACATCATTACCCATCATGTTTCATCGCCAATGTGGACACAGCCAAAAATCCCGAAAGTCATTGGGTTACTTTTTACAAGTCTACTCCGCATCACATGGAATTTTCCGACTGTTTCGGAAGACCTCCACAAGCATTCCCTGGATCTCTGTCGAAATATGCACCCTCTTTAGTGGGCTTTAATCTATTACCCTCAATCACCAGACACAACTGTTTGCTGTCACTACTGTGTGTATTCCATATATGCAAGACGTCGCGATTGGAAGATAAAAGATATTTTGCCTACATTTACACAATATACTCTGTCCAATGATAAGAAAATGTATCATTTTGTATTAGATTATTTTCATGTACGAACTCTTTTTTATGAATGAATAAATATATTTAAATCCTCACATGCTGTGTTTGTCATCATTCCCCATGGAGTATCTATCCATCCTTGCAACACCCGTTCACTATGATCATCGCCGGACCTATCGGTTGTGGTAAAAGCTTTTTTTTTTGTACGAGATTTAATAAAATATAAACGCGAAATGTTTTAACCTCCTCCAGATAAAATTGCGTGGTTTTATAGCATCAACCACCCTCTTTGCTCTGAAATTTCCAACATGACGTTTGTGGAGGGGTTACATACGTATTATAAAGAATATTTAGGAACTCAAACACTCTTCATAATGGACGATTTAATGAGTGATCTTGGAAAAGATGAACAAATGACGCAATTATTTACAAGAGGAAGTCGTCATTTGAATTTAAGTTTTATATTCATTAAAACAGAACTTTTTTCACAAGGATAAAGAAATGCGTGAAATTACTTTAAATGCGCATTATTTACTTTTGTGTAAAAATCGAATAGATCTCAGTTAAAGCACGCATTTGGGAAAGCAACTATTTCCACGTCAGATCAAATTATTCCAGGAGGCATATGACAATGCAACAAAAAACCCTTACTCATACTTATTCGTAGATTTGCGATGCAACACCCCCGAAAAGATTCGATTGCGCACGCAAATTTTACCAGGTCAAACATAGTACGTGTTCCAGTCAAAACGACGTTAAGACCCAAATATCTTACTTAAAATAATGAAAGGAATTGAAATCCTGCAAGACATTCAGTAGACACCATGACAGTATCGCGTAAACAGCAGAAACAGTTACGGCTCCTTCAAGTTTGTCCAGCCAAACATCGTAAGAACTTGTTGCAAAAAATTACTGGTACAGCAAGTAATGCAATTTCCGAGTGTTATTTAAATACACTAAAAGGAAATATTCCACTCACCTCCAAGCAGAAAGTTGGACAGCGTAAATACAAGTCTGTATTACACAAATTGGTAGATAGAAAAACAACTGTGTACATACGAAGGCATCTTGTTCTACAGAGGGGTAGTGGATCTTTATCATTTCTCATACCACTAGCCCTAAGCGTCTTATCTTATTGTCTTCACTTTTCCATGGAACACAGCATTAAATATGCACTCGTCCCTGAAAATGCATCTTCTATGAGAAAACCCTGAAAATCAGTTGAAGCAGTTTGACAAGAAAATGTCAGCCATTTTGCACAGCTCGATCGATGAAGATGAAAAGTAAAGAGGTAGTATGAACTCCTCAGACGAAAAATGAATCTGGAAGAATTTAATCCTCCCTGGACGCCACCCAATGTCATTGCACAGAGTGAACAAACAAATTACCAGCCCACAAGTCAAGACCTCTCCAGAAAAGCCCATCACCACGGAGGTTAAACCACATCATTGATGTCATCTTAAACAGTATATCTACAGGAGTTAAAAAGATTGCCGAACAATTGTTAAATTAGGTTCAAAACAATTCGGATATTCTGATATGGAACTCGAATGGTGAAATTATTTATCGCAATCATCTATTTGAAAAGTCTAATATTGTAGACTTATTTCACCTCATTTTCACACAATCGAAAAGACCAGTTTTGGGACAGGAGTCCTTTCTATCGGCATTGAGAGATATGAATGTACCAACACACTTTATAAAAAATCAATTTGTATCCAAACATCAAGCTTCCGAAAAGAAAAACGTCAATAAAAAACTTGTAAATCATCCATGATGGTTCTCCTTGAAATAAAGTATGTTTTGTAAACTCGTGTTTCGGTTTTTTTTGCAGCAATAAATACAATTACATCTTAATAAAAAATATTTAACACATAATTCCATTTTATCTCACTCTGCTAAAAATATTCGCAATGGCTATTACAAAAATAGAATGTGCGATATATTTCTTCTAAGCTGAAAATGTTTTTTATTTTCTAATGCCACTAATTTTAAAATATGAATGTTTCAACGACATATGATATAATAGTATATCTACCACCTGCAAATAGCATACAAAGTAAGAAAGAGGTATGGTTAATGTGTGGAAAAGAATATTTTAATAAATATTAAAAAAAAATCTGATGTGGGCAACACATGACTTTCCTTATATAACGTAATGAATTTACCACTTTTACAGTAAAATAAATAGGTTTTTCTTATAGTAGATACTAATATTCTTTCCAAGATATTGAATTTTCGACAATTAGTCGTCATTTCATTGATTTAGCGTCATTTTTATCCATTTGGCGAGATTTTCGTTAATTTGTCAACATTTCAAAAAGTCGCCAAGTTGGCGACATTCCGCCAAAATTCGTCGCCAAAATCTCACCAAGCATAATGGACAAAGAAATAAGTTATTCTTACATCAGATAAATTAATATTCGCGTTCAAATACAAAAGTATTACTCAAAATATCTTTTTTCATGAATGGAACGAGCTAGATCCACGAGAATGATGTCATCCAATATATCGCATGGTATTACTGAAAAGTAAACATGTCTCTCAAGAGGAAATATTTTTTTTTTATTTTATATGACTATCTGATAATTTTTTTGAAAAATGTGCAATATCTCGAGAACGGTTCATGTCAGCGTTCTAAAATTTATGTCAATCGTTTTCTAATGAAAAATTACATAAGAAATGTCTATATGCGTAACTTTATTAGTGGTTTTGATGTTCTGACTATTTTTTCCAAATTTCATTTGAAAATTTAGGGGTGTTCTTAACATTCGATTGTGTATAAAAACAATAGGCTTCCAGTGTTTACGGATTGTGATTTTTGTACCAAATTTGGATCGAATCGGTCCATTCGTTCGTCAGTTATCGTCTCCACAGACTCACTGACACACACACACACACACATACTTTCACACACACACACACACACAGACAGACATCACTTCAAAAATGTTTGATTCGTGATCAGGGATGCTTGAAACGTGCTCTCCCGTCGAAAACTCAATTTCGAATTTTCGACCCCGTCACAATACTTTCCTTATACATTATGTATATAAGGAAAGTAATAGGATTTTCTTATAGTAGATACTAATATTCTTTCCAAGATATTGAATTTTCGACAATTAGTCGTCTTTTTCATTGATTTAGCATCATTTTTATCCATTTGGCGAGATTTTCATTAATTTGGCAACATTACAAAAAAGTCGCCAAGTTGGCGACATTCCGCCAAATTCGTCGCCAAGCGTTATGCACTAAGAAAAAAGTTATTCTTACAGCAGATAAACGACTATTGGCGTTCTAATACAAAAGTATTATTCAAAGTATATTTTTTCATGAATGGAACGAGCTAGATCCACGAGAATAATGTCACTCAATTTATCGCATGGTATTACATATGAAAAGTGAACATGTTTCTCAATAGGATTTTTTTTTTATGTGACTTTTTCATAATTTTTTTGAAAAATGTACAATATCTCAAGAACGGTTCATGTTAGCGTTCTAAAATTTATGCCAATCGTTTTCTAATGAAAAATTACATAAGAAATGTCTATTTGTGTAACTTTATTAGCGGTTTTAATTTTTTAACGATTTTTTCAAAATTTCATTCGAAAATTTAGGGGGGTTCTGAACATTCGATCACGTATAAAAACAATAGGCTTCCAGTGTTTACGGATTGTGATTTTTGTACCAAATTTGGTTCGAATCGGTCCATTCGTTCGTCAGTTATCGTCTCCACAGACTCACTGACACACACACATACTTTCACACACACACACACACACACATACACACACACAGACATCACTTCAAAAATGTTTGATTCGTGATCAGGTATGCTTGAAACGTGCTCTCCCGTCGAAAACTCGAATTCGAATTTTCGACCCCGTCACAATACTTTCCTTATACATTATGTATATAAGGAAAGTAATATATATATATGACTTAAAAAAGTCCATGTGTATACTCATGCATTGAAAATTCTTAAAAAGTTGTTTGCTTAGGGGAAATGTACAAGGCAAGTTACATACCTCTCTACAAGATCTTCAAATCTTCCTTATCGCTTTTAATCTGTGACGTGGTAAGATGCGATACGTGTAATCTATGACACGCGTTGACCCTTATCAGTGAATCAACCCCTGCCGATCTATAGTCACAACTGGTCAGTACTGTATTAGACTCTGTTCTATGTGCACATATTTTTTTCTTCAAAACTTTTACAATTATATTTTATAATTTGTAATATAATATCTTTTTCAAATTTAATATTAATTCAAACTTGATCTTATTAACAACGAATTTCATCATGAAGAATAGCAGAAACAATCAACAAATGAGCATGGATATTATGGTAAGTCACATTTTTCTTTATTACAACTATTCTTTATTATTAAATGTGTTTATGACAATTACAAATATTATATTTTAATTAATAAATAATGTATTAAACGCACCGTTGTATATTAACTCATTTAACGAACTGTTAAAAATTTTTAGGTTCATGTTGGACTAATGAGAAAAAAAAATCGACAAAGTGTTTAATATAATTAAAAAATCTGATGTGGGCAACACATGACTTTCTTATATAATGTAATGAATTTACTATTTTTACAGTAAAAAAATAGGTTTTCTCATAGTAGATACTTATATTATTTCCAAGATATTGAATTTTCGACAATTAGTCGTCATTTTCAATGATTTAGACTGATTTTTATCCATTTGGCGAATATAACCTCCTCCTCAGTTTATCAATGGCCTCCAATCACCCGAGGTAAATTATCTCCTTAAAACATATCCCACTCACCTATAACTCACTCCCTCTTCTCCACGAAAATCATGTAAAATTTTCAAAGTGCGTTATCTTGTTTGAACATCCCCCACTACTACTGAGGAGGCAAGGCGCAGGCTGCGCTGCAGCGCTTTGCAGCAGAATGCCTGTTCTCTTACTACTTATATCGGAATGGAAGGAAACGCGGTATGCGGGTGTAATAGGGATACAAAAGAAGAAAACAATGCAAAACAAGGGTAATAACGACTTTTATTATCCAAAGAAAAAGGGTCACAATACGATTGTCAACCTCAGTGACACAGAATGATTAAAACAATGTGATGCTGCAGTTTAATACGGTGTGTGGGAACTTCGGGAAGCCACTCATGCTGCACAACGATTTACCATACTTTCGATGAGGGTTTGGATGAGTTGTGTGCTCAAAGAGTTCCAAGCCTCACGGAGAGCAGATTTCAATCCCGGAACGGAGTTTGGTGGGTAGCGGAGGACTACAAGATGTCTCCCGAGCATATCTATTCCGCACATGCTCTATTGGATTCAGATCAGGAGAGTTGCCAGGCTACTGCATGGGCTGGATATCTTCAGTTTCAAGGAAGTCGTCGACCAAGGCCGCACTGTGAGAAGGGGCGTTATAATCCATGAATATGAAATCAGGACCAACAGCACATCGAAACAATCGAACGGTAGACTCAAAGACTTCGCCTCTGTATCTTTGACCGGTAACCGACACCGTGTCAAAGATGTGGAAGTCTGTGCGGCCGTCCATCATGATGCCTGCCTAGACCATGACTCACTTAAACGGAAAACGATGTTTTTCCGTCATGTTTCCCGGGTGAAAACGCGCTCCACGTTCTCTCCAAATCGTGGTACGACGAGAATCATTTGCAGGATAAACCTGGACTTCTTACTGAATATGGTATTGCCCCACTATTGTCCACTCCACTGCCGATGTTCCAAACTCCACTGTGTAAACGCGCGCGTTTCTGTGCAGAAGTCAGGGGGATGCAAACTGCTGGTAGTCTGGCATAGAAACCAACATATCTGAGTCCTCTGTGAACAGTTTGTCTCGAAAAAGTGACTCCTGTGGCGGCTGTCAGGGCTGAACCCAGTTGTCTGGCGGAACGGTTCCTCTGACGTCGCGCAGTTATCAACAAATATCGGTCTTGCCGAGCGTTGTTACACTTGGCCGACCTGGTACTGGTCGTCGGGTTACATCTCCAGTGGTTTGAAACCTCTGCCACAGCATGGAGATCACACTCTGAGGCATATTCAGAAATCGAGACGCTTCGGCTTGGGATCGACCGGATTCTAGCATTTCAATAATTCGTCCCTTCAAAACATGTTTATTTGGCATCTTTGTGACATCTTTTGTCCTTTTTTGTTTGTCAACAAAGCTCCGTACCACAGGAATTGCGAAATTCTGCCTCAACTGGCCATGCAGCTCGAGGTCGTTTCATACTCGTTCCGACGTGCGTCGGTGCTTTGAGCATGTCGACGTCGACTGAACTGTTTTGCATATGCACAAAGATTTACCTTCGTCCCACGATTCTCCGCAACTGATTGTTAACCATTCTATCCATATTAACTCCGAATTTTTCGCATTTTACGAATTATGCTTAACTTTTGAACCTGAGTGTATATATATATATATATATATATATATATATATAAACAAGAAGAAAAGAGAAGTGAGAACGGGAGTGACCATATGATTTGCATTGAATGGTAGGGGTGGATTGCGACACCCCTTTCCCGCTTAAAGCAGCTTTTACGACCCGAGCAACACTCACGGCACTAATGTAACTCAATGGTCAATCTCCCACATGTGCAAAGATAGAAGCACACGAACGGACACAGAAGCATAGATGGAACCAAGAAAGGAAGAGATACACCCTACAATCCAACTTGAAAACTCGACATTTTATAAGGGAAAGTCGCACATGTGCGAAAAGACTTCACGATGATAGGATCGCAGATATGATTACAGATATGATTAAGAATGCTCATTTAGCTTCAAACAAAGTACAATTTCTTTCTTTGAAAAAGGAATAGTAATAATGTTGTAGAAAATATCTAGGAGAATTTCTTTTTAATGCATCATTTATTATTTTATTACATTCATAAATGCAGTTTTTTTAAAAAGTATTGTAGTTTCTGTTTTTTCTGAAGTTTCCGATGACAATATTTCTGAAAATATTTTTAGTGAAGTTTGAATTCCAATCAATAATATTATTTATTTTGATATTGCATGAATTTCTCTTGTCGTGTATGGTTGTATAAATTCCATACTGTTGGTGTTTTCTTATAGATAAATCCAAGAAGTCTGTCGATTTATCCTCATTGATTGGATTTTCAATTAAATCTAATTCTTTTGGGTAGAATGAAAAATCTAGGTTTGGGGTGTTCTCATAACCCCCTATTATCACATCATCAACGTAACGGAAATAAGGTATTTCCGATAATATGTTGGTTCCTCCTTCATATTTGGATAGATAAATATCCGCCAATATTGACGAGCATGCTCCACCCATGGGTATGCCCTTTACCTGTTTGTAGTAATGCGTATCGTCATAGAGTATGTTTTCATTCAAAACCAACTCGACCAAATCCAAATATCTTCTAAATGTTGTGTATGGTTTTAAATTGTATTCCTCATGCAATTCTTTCAAAATCATTTGTAGGTTTGTTATATCGATGTTATTAAACAAATCCCGGAAATCGTAGCTTCTGAAGTACAAATATTTATGGCAAAATTTCAGCCGGTCTATCAATTCCTGTCCGTTTTTTAACATTATGGAGCTTTGCCCCTTAATATCAGTCATAACGAATTGGAGTAAATTCAGAAGTTTTTTATTTGCTTGTTCCACGTATGATCCGCATCCTACTGTTACTGTTCGGAACTTGACGGGTTTTTTGTGTAACTTGGGAATGAGGATCAAGTATGGAAATTTTACTGATTTTATATCCATACCTATTCGTTTATAGAGTGATCTTATTCTTTTAGTAATGATCGATTCGTTGCTTCGAATTAAGGCATACATGGCACTATCCTTATAGCATTGGGTTAAAGTATCTACATAGAATTTTTTACATGTGAATGCAAAATTCGATACTATTTTGTCTGTGTATGTTAATACGAATTCTTCATTATATTGCTTGATTGATGACGGAACTTGAGAATTCCTAAAATCCTTGTTTCTTCTTGGGTAGTATTGACAAAAACCACTGTAAAAGGCATATTTCCACGCGTTAAAAGTCTGTACAGGTAAACTGTGTTTGACTGACATCTTGGATATGAAAGTTTCTAGATCGTAATTAAATTCATTATAAATATTATTGAATTCTTGTATTCGGTACTTAGTACCGAGTTGTTATAAGTTTTTGAGTTTATTGTCTTTTATAAAATCCAAGTTTCCAGTAATTATGTGCTTGTGGTAGGGATCACAGTGTATATTTTCATGACATTGACAGGTTTCAATATTTAATGATGCCACATTTTTACATAATTTATTATATTTGAATAATTTTCTTATTGGCGGATATTTATCTATCCAAATATGAAAGAGGAACCCATATATTATCGAAATTACATTATTTCCGTTACGTTGATGATGTGATAATAGGGGGTTATGAAAACACCCCAAACCTAGATTTTGCATTCTACTCAAAAGAATTAGACTTAATTGAAAATCCAATCAATGAGGATGGATCGACAGCCTTCTTGGATTTATCTATAAGAAAACACTAACAGTATGGAATTTATGCAACCATACACGACAAGAGAAATTCATACAATATCAAAATAAATAATATTATTGATTGGAATTCAAACCTCACTAAAAATATTTTCAGAAATATTGTCATCGGATACTTCAGAAGAAACAGAAACTACAATACTTTTAAAAAAGACTGCATTTATGAATGTAATAAAATAATAAATGATGCATTAAAAAGAAATTATCCTAGATATTTTCTACAACATTATTACTATTCCTTTTTCAAAGAAAAAAATTGTACTTTGTTTGAATCTAAATGAGCATTCTTAATCATATCTGTAATCATATCTGCGATTCTATCATCTTGAAGTCTTTTCGCGCATGTGTGACTTTCCCTTATAAAAAGTCGAGTTTTCAAGTTGAATTGTAGGGTGTACCTCTTCATTTCTTGGTTCCATCTATGCTTCTGTGTCCGTTCGGGTGCTTCTATCTTTGCACATGTGGGAGATTGACCATTGAGTTACCTTGGTGCCGTGAGTGTTGCCTGGGTCGTAGAAGCTGCTTTAAGCGGGAAAGGGGTGTCGCAATCCACCCCTACCATTCTATGCAAATCATATGGTCACTCCCGTTCTCACTTCTCTTTTCTTCTTGTTTATATTCTTATATTCCACTCTGGATCCAGAGCTGTTAAGCGCCGCATCCTCGGTAGAGCTTCAATTTTCTCCTTTACTTGTTTGGGAGTTCCTTTAATGATATACTTCTTTTTGATATGTATATATATATATATATATAAGTAATTGAAGAATTTTAATTTACTTGTGTTATACATATCAGATATTGATCATTTATTGAAATGTTCTGTATAGCAAAAATGAAAGTAAGGTGATTTGATATCAATAGTGACTATACTACAAGCTTGTGAAGATGATAAAGAGAACATTGTAAATAAAACATTATAAATAAAGCAGGTGTTAAATTGGTATAAAATGCCCCTTTTTCCTTGTTCTATATATAAGTTAAGGAATTAAAAAAAAATGACATGTGGTAAAGATTGGTTAATATAATCTTTTAACTACAGTCCTAGATTAAATTTTTTTTGTTATAAATCATATATGCAATACAGGTACTTAAGGTACTAATCCCCTTGTTCGCTGCATAAACATACATGGTGTAAATCAGGAATAGTGTATAAGATGAAAAGTTGCAAAACATAAAATTTTTTTTGCACTTGGGGCTAGGTTTTTTTGGCTTCCTCCTCCCAATTTTATTTTGAAAATAAATAAATTGAAAAAAGTGAAAAGCATTCACGAAAGCATGTACGTTATCAAGGGCCATACCTGGTTCGTTAATGCTGATTCTACGTTTCTGCGTACATTACTGTAAATTGTATTACAGAAATAATGCAGACGGTCCATACGTATATATATATATATATATATATATATATATATATATATATACATACATATATATTTATATATGTATATATATAAGTTAAAGTAAAATGTAATGTCAGTTTTTTGGGGATAACTGTAAATCAAATATTTTTAGAAATACAAAATCTCTTTAAATATTTCAAATTTCCTTGAAGAACTTTTCAAATCGAGCAAAAAAGAACACTTTTAGGTATTGCACAATTGCATCCAGCCTGCAACACCTCGGGCTCACCCAACTTGTTTTTATCAACTTATTCAAAGTTTTAGCAGTCTTTTCACGTCATTAAATGATACAAGAATGGAATTTGAAGTTGCCATCAACTGCAACTTAAAAAGCTTTTAGCCTCGAGGCAGCGTTTCTGTAATCTCGTTCTTGCAGATGACTTTGACGGAGCAAAAGAAGAATAAGAAGAAATTTTCTTGTACATCGGAAGATAAAAATATTCTTTTAAGGTGAAGAAAAAGATTCTTTTTGCTGACAACTTAAAAAGTTTATGGTGTTATTTCGAAATTATCTGAAGGAAGTTTTGGTGTGGATGTAAATGAAATCTTCGCTATCATTTATGGAGTTTATCATTATTTGAACATTAAACTTTTCTGAAAGTTAGGGTGATATGAATGCATTAGCTGACGTTTCATTTCTAGGATATTTGTCTTGGTTTTTATACTTAATTTTATCAAATTGATGTATTTTTAAAATAACTAAAGGAGTAAAATATTTTTGGTTCATAAAATAATGCAACATTTTTTGTTAAAAAGAAAGTGGATACAATAGCAAATTTAATAATACATTGAAACTTTAGTTATTTTTATCCAAAATATTACAATACAATATATAATTGTAATTCTATAGAGGAGGGGAATAATTAATTATGATCATTATCGAATATTTAAATATTTTAAATTATATAACAAAATATTCCAATTACTCAAGTCTGGACTTATTTTGAATTAGACAGAGTGATTGATTAGGCCTAGCACTTAAAAGAATTGAGTGCTTGAATAATCATAATATACAAATTCATATTAAAAATGAAGTTAGAAAAATTATCTTGGTATCTAAGTGCTAGGTTAAAATTCATAATCCAATCTTCATAATCCATACTACCATATTACATCTAGTTAATGCTTTTTTCTAACTCTTATTAAAATTATTATTTTAATTTCTATAAGAACTCTGATGCTACAATATTTTAGTTAGCCACTATAGGTTCCGCTTCGACAGGAACTAGAAATTACATCCCAGCAGCTTAATCGTTCCAGCTGAGTTTTGCCAGTTCAAAAATCTATATGGTTTTTAATCCTGGTTGGAATAGTGTGTTCTTTACAATAACGTCCGGTCAATTTAACCCTACGACCTATAATGGTGTGATCATAGAAAATAAAACTCTGTTTTGAAAATTTCAACGGAATCTAAGATTTATGGTGACAAATTCTAAATTATGAGTATTACGACCACACAGATCTATATATAAACATATACTAGTCTATATACATGGTGTCTAGAAAAGTCTGTATTAGGGGAGGGAAATTTCTCGAGAACGAAGAGAGTTATCCTTACTTTTTTTATGGCGCTGCACAGGACGCCCCTATGGGGCTGAAGCTATCCTCATTTTTATGGGGCGGGGCTATCTGGCTCCACTTTTAGAGATAGTGAAAATATTAATAACAAAGATGTAGAACGTTGCAGAATTATTAAAATATGTATTTGTCCTACAGAAAACACTGGCACCCCTGAAAACTAGTGAGCACACTTTAATCCCCTCCCCAAAATATAAAACAACATAACCTACTAAAACAATTGGGATACCTTGCATTGGAAAACACTATGCGTTCGACTGCACTGTCTTTCCCGTTGCATTTTCGAAAAATAAATATCATTTTGCAATATTTTCATTAGTAAACATAGTGACCTAGAAGACGAAGTGACAACTCACAGCATAAGGATACAATACTGCAGATAGCATGTTCTCACAACCTCAGATTAGTTTATTTATTTTTCTGGCTTCGATTACGATGATATTTCAAATATACAATACTTCAAATTCCTTTTGTAGATGGAAATTAAATATTTTGTCTGTTTCGCGCAATACTATTCTCATTTAGATCATAAACGGAATGGAAGAATTAAGACCCATGGGAACTTGTGATCCGAAAGCTTTGTAAACATAAAATATTTGACAAACCCAAATATTGGGAATAATTATAGCGCAATGAAAAATGCTGGGGACCACATATGTTGGCATCATGGCGAATCGGTGCCTACGATTTGTCCATTTCTGTATTAAGGGATCCGGCTACATAAAACTCTTTAAAACTTACACTATTATAAGTCAGGTCTTACTTTTGCTACAATATTCTACACTACTACAATTGCATCTTTTATCTGTCATGAGGAGCAATTTGACACACATTTTATTGCAGATTGAAGAATTTGGAATTTATTATGAATATTGAATTTTTTGGGGTAAAACTTATTTTAAAACGTTTTCTATACAATCCTCTCTGTCTGAAAATTAATAGAGATTTTGTTGTCAACCGTTAAAATAAACATACCCAATTTCATGGTGATCACACTAATTCTTTCAAAATATATTGTGCTCCCTACGGATAAGTATAGCTTCTAATATTTGGAGAATAGCTTAGTCCTGAACAATGCTGTTTTTTCATTTCTGGTTAGCATTATACTTACAAGAGAGTGTTTCGTTTGACAACAGTTAGCATATTTATCTTTACTTTTTCATGTATTGAGAAAATATTCTTTTTGCGGAAATTTTCGTTTGTAAGATTTTGATGCCAATATATGTTGTAGGACCTTCTAAACACGATTTGACTATTTTTGGAGTAATGTCCACCTGTCTGTCTGTATGTGGTCGTTTCTCATGTACACAATAACTGTCAAAAATATTAATGGATTTTCACAAAAATTTATATCAAACTTTATTACCAAAAAATATAAAACTAGATAGGCTTTTTTTTTAATTCGAGCGAAAATTTCAAAATTTATTCGAAATTGTACATTTTCTTAAGGAATATAGGAAAAAATTTCATATAATTAGCATAAAAGGAGTTGCTTATGGTTCAATAAACACAAAACTTAATAATTTCAATAATTGTAGCGAAAAAGAGTGGCGAAACAATTTTTGTGTTCGAAACGTTATTAGTCCCCTTTGGGGAGAAGTAACCCCCTCCCCCCTCCCGATGAGTACATTATCAAATTTGGTATCAGTAATACTCGTATTTTCAAACCCTTAGTATCAATATATTTTCAACTTTTTTAACATGAAGGATAATACGCTATAATTTTGATTATTTAGAACAACGATACAGATTTTTCGAATTAAAAAAAAATCACAAGTTTCTTAAAAACAGATTTTAAATATCCTATTTGTTGCAAGTCAAATGTTTGCGTTTCTGAGTTATTGATATGAAAAGTACCTTTTTTTCTTGTAGGCAACCTAAATATTTTGTCGTTCGTTTTTAAATAAAAATTTACTGTAGTGTGCTTCTACTTCTTCTTATACCAGAATCTTTTTTTGAGTAGTTTGTGCTTTTTTCTCCTTCCTTATTATGTTTTTGCCAATACAATAAGAAAATATATAAAAAAATAATAGGAAAAACCTGTGTAGTTGACCCAAATGATTATAATTATAGCGTGTTACCCTTCCTTTTAAAGGGCTTGAAAAACTACTTCGATTAATACCAAGCTCGACAACATACCCCGGAGGGTAACTGACCTCCCTCCAAAGGAGGTCTAATGACGTCACCAGCACAAAAGTTGTATCGCGGCTATATTTACTACAGTAATTGAAACTATTAAGTGATCATTGAGCTATAAATAACTCCTTTTAGGCATAATTATGTCAAATTTTGTCCTATGTTGCCATTTTTAAAAAAATAAAAAAATTCAAATTTCGACGTTTTCGCTCGAATTTAAAAAAAATCTATCTAAATTAGATTTTTCATTAACAAAGTCAAATACAAAATTTGGTGAAAATTTGGTATCTACTGTGGTGTCTTGCGTGTATCACACGCAAGAAATCAAACCGCAGACAGAGAAACGGACATTGCTCTAAAAATAATCAAAACGTGTTCAGAAGGTCTTAAAACATATATTGGCATCAAAAACTGGACATTGAAAATTTTTCATGAAATAATAATTTCTTTATATCGTATTCTATAATGTGAAAAAGTAGAAATTTATTTCAAATGGCTATTTTGCAACATTTTAAACATAACAATTTTTTATAATTTTTGTCGATGTTCAAGAGAAATCGAAAAATTGAAGGTCTTTGTTTATTCAGATTTACCTCAATTAAATGGACACGAACGTACAAAAATAGAAATGATCGTACGAAATTTTATTCGAATCGAGAAATGCATTGAGAGATATCTTACGCGCAGATTCACAGACAGACTGACAACAGTGTGTGTGAAAAAGAATCAAATAAGATTCATATGAATAAGAATCAAGGTATGAATAAGAATACAAATAATGTTAGATTCTTATTCAGAAAAACTTAAATAGGTAAATATTTGAAAAAAAAAGTTAATCAACTTTTGGATTCCGTGAAAACCATGTTTGATATAATCTGTTTTTTTAACACATCATTGGCAATTTAAATTCAATTCATTAAAGATCTAAAATATGATTATTTTCAAATACAAACAGATAATAAATATTATTTTATTTACTTTCCTTAAAATACATGGTAGGGTATAGGTAAAGTATTGGAATTATATCGAAAATCGCAACTCGAGTTTTTGACAGATCAATACGTTATGAGAACACTAGAATACAACGAAACTATTTTTAGTATGACGTTTGTGTATGTCTATGTCTCTGTCTCTGCAATGTATGCATTCACAGTAACTCAAAAATTAATATCTAATACTCTAACTATTACTCTAACTTAAGAACTAATTTACCAAATTTCATAAAATTTGGTAGGTAAGTCACTTGTAGGGTACCTTTAGTGTTGATTGGATTTTGGGTCGTTACGAAAAAAGAAAAATCTGGCTTGTTTTTCAAAATGGCCTGCCAAAATCGTTAACATTTGAAAGCAAAGACTACATATGCAGAAATGTATCAATTAAATATTTGTTTTATACGTAATTTTTAACGACGTAAAGAATCAGATCCACGACATTACTCTAAGACTAGCTGTTCTCAAGATATTTTGGGGTTTTCGCATTTTTTATAAAATCGCCAATGAAAATACGTCCAGTCGCCAAATGGAAACCAAAGTTGAATTCAATGTAATTTCAAATAATTATCGTGTTATTTTGTTCAGTTAAACTCTATATAATGAATTATGAAGGACTACGAAGAGCTCTATTTAATTAATTATGAAGCGGCTGTAAGGCCAGCCACGTGCTGCCCACTCCATATTTTTTGATTTTGAAAGGTTTCATTTTATGCAATAGTTATCTTTATTACAACATTTTTCATAATAGATTTAAAATTTGTACTTGCAAAAATTCATCCGAATATTTGAACTGTAAATGGTGTTTTACATTGCTTACTCATTTAATGCGGTGAAACACTTTCTACAGGCAATCTTGACTCACGTTGCTCATGAAGAGCAAAATTGTTTTATTTTCTCTTACAGAGAAAGAATAAAAAACACAATAATGCATGGTGCGAATGCAAACATGTAAATCCTAAAATTGCACAATGATAAACCGCTAGGACGTTATATTTACAATTATAATCAAATTGCCAAATCAATAGATATTAATCAATATTATGAATTGGATAAAGAGTCATACTGCCACTGTCATTTATATAAAGAATTCGTAGATAAAAACCATGGACATGTTATGACGGGAAATCTAAATATTATTAATTACGATGCACTGAGATCACTGATGTTACTTGGTACTAAGTACCGTATACCTACTAAATTTAAACATAAATTAATTTGTAAAGATTTATTTCTTGACTTAAATAAATTTATCTATAAAATTAGTTATAAATATCAAATCCCTGTAGAAGCCTTCAAACCCTGGAGTGTCTAAATAGAGCAATACTTAAATCACTATATATATAATCAGAAAATTAATAAATCATATAAACTTAATCCAATTAAAAAGGATATTAAAGAAATTCAAAATGATTTTGTCATCACATATGTCGATAAGGCAAGTGGTAACTACTCAATTATTTGTAAATATTACTATATAAGTACCCTCCAGTCACATTTACTTAATAATCGAATCTATAATGTACATAAAACTAACCTTAAAATCTTATCCAATAGAATTTCAGCCAAATATAAGCAAATCCATCTAAAAAATAGTTGTAATAACATTCCATATATTGTTTTAGTACCCAAGTTTCATAAATCCCTTGTTGCTTTTCGAACCATTACCAGTGGGCATAATTCTTACATTACTAATGCTGGAAAATTGTTATTAAAAATACTACATGAAGTATCCTTGTCAGATGAAACCTCAAATAATTGTCATATTGTAAAAAACAGTTTTGAATTAGTTGAGAAAATAAAAACTCTTACCAATATTCATAGTATTTATACTTATGATTTCAAAGATTTGTTTAATAATATTGATATAGATGATCTGTATAGAATTATTTTAAGAATTTTTGAAAAATATAATATCAACCAAAAGTATTCAAATTTTCTTTTTAAAAAATTACTTAATTTCACTCTTTATGAGAATTATATTCAACATGGTGTTACTTTTTTTAAACAACAGGTTGATATCCCACAAAGGGTATGGGCTGCCTCGTCATTGTTAGCTAATCTGTATCTATTCTTCTATGAAGAGAACATTATTCAATCTTACATAATATGCACATGTTTAGATATTTAGATGACATATTATGTGTATCCCCAAATAATATCTCTATAGTATTTAAATTTTATCCTAATAATTTACAATTAAATGCAAGTAATAATGACTCTAATGTTGCAAACTGTTTGGATTTGAATTTAAATTTACAAAAGTGTAATATGGTTATAAACTTGTATGATAAAAGACAGGATTTTAAATTTAATACATCAAAAACTCAACATTTTGACTCTTGTTTGCATATATCGGTATTGAGAAATATTACAGTAAACCAGGCTCTTAGAATCAATAAAATTTGTGAAGAAAATTATAAATTAGCACATTTTATGGAATTATTGATTACAGCGACTAATAATGCATATCCACCATGCATATCCGGCATGCATATCCATGCATGCATATCCGGACACCTAGTCATGATCAACCCTTTACCGGTTCTGTATCTAAATATATACGATATCTTTTGTATATATATATATATATATAATTATTTATTAATTATATAAATAAATAAAAATGAAAAATAATAAACTAACTCAAAAAAATTAGAAAAATCAAAAATTCGGAAAATAAGATGCATTAATATTAATGTTTTGAATTTTATTTTCGCTAAAAAATTGTAACTTTTGCCAGTTTTGAAACTACGATTTGAGCGCCCTTATAATGGTGTATAGTGGCATTCTCGTTTATCCAGTTTTCCTATGAATTACTTGTTTAGTAATAATTTTCATCTTTGATTCATGTTCGTATTCAGAATTACTTATACGGGTTGTTCATATTCTGGATTGCTTGTCCGGTCTTCTGCTTAGACTCACTGGACGGGTCTGGGAGTATTACTGTGATCGTTCGTACTGCCTCCCTGGTAGTATTTCGGCTTGTTAATTCCGGTGCATCTAGATAATTTAAGTTGTTGAGGTTGATCGTGTATACACGTGGTGAAAGAAGAAGGGTTCATGCCGCATGGTAATACAAATGTTCTTAATGTTTCTTATCTTCATTTTTTGATGCCTGTAGTCTGAGTTACAGTATTTATAGTAATGAATTATTGTGCTCTATCTGAAACAGTCATATGTTTTTTTAGTTAGAGCTAAATATCAGACCTGAAGAGGAATTTAATTCTGACGAATAATCGAATTTGGGCTGGTGCTGTTCTCTTCTCTTATCGGCATTATGGCCGTGATTTTGCTTCTATGGTGATGTTAATATTACTTGAATTTTTTATTATTACATATTTCTAATATATATATATATATATATAAATATATACATTTATACATTTATATGTATATACATGCATACATTTATACATTTATATGTATATATACATATATACATATATAAATAAATATATACCATATATATATACATATATATATATATATATATATATATATATATATATATATATATATATATATATATATTTTATATATATATATATATATATATTTATTTATATATATATTATTATATATATATATATATATTTATTTACAAGGGGTTCCAAAAACATTGACCACGGCTTTTATTCCTTAAATATTGATCTTAGACATATATAATGAATTACAAAGTTGCGTAAAAAAGGTACAGAATTTTATGAAGTCGATAAAAATTTTCAGAGTATTAAATTTGAAGAAATACAAAATTCAAATTTTTATATGGCCCCCGTATAAAAATATTTCCAATGAATAAAATGTATCCCATACACTAATAAGGGGATGTACAAAATTTCAGCATTTTATCATAAAAGATTTTATCATGAGATCTATTCTATTATTGTTATACTTAGAATAACGATACCGATTTCTCAACATTTTGCTTTCTCATAGAATATATTTAGAGAAAGTATTATTTTCACGAAAATTTTCAATTTGGAGAGTTTAATGCAAATATATGTTTTAGGACCTTCTGAGCACATTTGGGTTATTATTAGAGAGATGTCCGCCTGTGGTTAATTCCTTATGTACGTGATTGCTGCAATAAATATTAATGGATTTTCAATAAAAATTTATATTCTGCTTTGTTATCGAAAAATCTAGAACTGAATAGAATTTTTTGAAATTTGTGGAAAGACATTGAAATTTATTCGAAATTTTATATTTTCGTAACATGACTATATAAGACAAAATGTTATATAAAAGAAGTTATTTATGGCTCAATGATCATAAAACTTAATAGTTTCTATCATGCAGTGAAAATTAGCTGAGACACAATTTTTGTGTTCGTGCCGTTATTAGCTACTTGTGGGGCAAGTTATGCCCCAGTGGTTGTGTATTATCCAACTTTATATCAAGCGAAATATTTTTGAAGCCCTATAAAATGAAGGGCAACACACTATAATTGTGATTATTTTGAACGACAAAACAGATTTTTCAAAATTTTTCTTGTAACATTTGCAGAAAAAAAGAAAAATACAAGCGACTTAAAAAAAAAATTCCAATATGAGAAAGTCGTGTAGAGCTATAATCCAGTTCATTTTTTGTAAAATTGTCAGAAAAAAAAATCAAAAGTTGCTTAAAAATGGATGCCGGTATGAGAAAGTCGAACATATGAGCAATGACGCCTCATTGGTCAAAATGGAAACATCCGGAAAATAACTCGACTTGTAAGCTGGGTATTTTCAGTCGAGTTTTCCAATTGCAAGACAGTATTCTTTTATAAGATCACCCCAGAGAATCAAGACAGTATTCCATAGATCTTTTCTACACCTATGATGTTTTTCCATTGCACCATAGAAAATGATTCCGTTATAAATCCCCTCAGAGGATTGGCTTAAATCGCTTGGGAACGGAGGAGACGATAAGGGAAAATCAACTGGTTGGCTATAGAGTAAAAATATCCCCTACTTTCGTCTCGTCACAGCAGTTCTTCGTCTGGAAAAGCTGCACTAATAAGAGGAAAATGAAATGGTTCATCAAGTAAAAGTACGCGGTTTCTAGATTTGGAGTAGAAATTTCCACTCAACTTATTCAATCGCTTAAATTCCATACTCTTTAGATTTACTTTTATCATAAACAGCATCATCTATATAAATAAAATTAGCAGGTTTATTTTTGAAATATCCATTTGTTTATCTCATCATCACGGGAGAACGGCTGAACCGAATTCCATGAAATTTTGATGAGTAGACTTAAAAGGATCGCATTTAAAATTCAGATGTCCTTCTGTCTGTTTGCATTCATGCTCTTCTGAATATTTTCTTACTTTGAGCATGATTCAATCGTTATATGAGATTTCAAACAAACTAGACCCAATTGTTTTTAAAACTTCTCTACAACAAATGCAATTCAGTGAATATATTAATATAATAGTGGAAAATGAGTACGTATAATATATAAAATTCTGATGTTTAATATCTATCACATAATACGATATGAGAAGCGACATAACAGATAAATAATATCTAAAATAATGCAATAAAATTGAATCAGCATTTATTCCTTTTGATGAGAAGCTATCATCACCTTTGATAGACTGTGCAACTAATAGCCTTATATCGAAGGATATAAGGCTTTGGCAATAAATTTTATATCCTTCGATATTTTCTTTTGCAATTCCTGATTACTTTGTACCTGCTTAGGATTGCCAATAAAATTGCCAATAAGTAGTACAATTATTAATGAACCACAAATTTTAAGAAGAAAATAAAATTTAATAATTTATTTTGATCAATACACTGGCTTTGTATGTTATTGATTGGAAATTATCGTCTGAGCACTAATCTGTCTGGTGAGCACTAATCTACCACTTTATCAAAATTTGCATTAATAACCCAAAAAGCTATTCTCACTCACACAATGGACTGACAGAATCAAATATATGCAAAAGAATTTAATTTGAATGATGAATATAAATAAAAAAGAAATTAAATTGAATATTTAAAGAAACGTGAATTTGATACATAAATGTAGATCTAAAAATATAACTCCAATAAAATCAAATTAATTTTATTCAAATGAACATGTAGACCTTACTGGAACCAAAATTATTTACTGGAGCCAAACTTTGTATCCCTGCGTTGCACGAAGCAACCCTAAATATATTTTAAATTAATGTCCCATTGAAATTTCATAACTTCCGGCTGTCTTCTGAGAATCATCTAAGAAACTTCATTTTAATTGATATGGGCATTTAATAAAGAATAAGGTAACAATAGTGAAACCAGTGAAGAATCATTACACAATTAAAGATATTATCGCAATGAACAAATAGCTTTCACTTGAATGATCATGTTCTTGAATAGCTAGGGTCAATTATGAACTCCTGTTATTGCAATATGCAGCTCTTTTCTTTTGTTATTGGGAAACCAATTCATCCCTTACAAAAATTACATAACCATTGAACTATAATGAAGAAGTACAATTAACCCTAAATAGAGAGAATATGGATAGGTTTAATTTAAAGTAATAAGTGAAGATAAAGTTGAGTAATGGAGATTCATAGAATAATGGATTAATGATTTGAAATTGGTTTACACTTGTCAATAAACCCTTACATGTTGAATACTAATGTGAGATAACATTTAGTGGGTGATTATAAATTATTGGACTCACGTGAAAATGTGTTATTATACTAATATAGAATAATAAATGGCCAAAAATATATACATGTACAAAAAATGTAATCAAATATTTATTTACAAAAATACAAATTGAATCGTCAATGGTTTACTGACAATACGCTGGGGTAACAATGTGTATTGTTGTGTATTGTTTTTGTAAGAATTATCTTGAGCCCAAGTGGCAATCTTTAAAAATGAGCATGTGAAACTGTCTTAAGAGACAAATAAATAAGCATAAGAACTCAAACTACTAAGTATTTTATTAAAATTTAGGTATGGATTAAAACGTTTTTCTATTAACTATGTGATAACCCCATATTAAATAAATTTATTTATATTCTGTGTATTATTTGAATTTTCTTATTTTTAGATATTTGTCAGCAGGTAATACCTATATATGATCAAATAAGTCAGCCTCTACATTGCTTAGGGAATCACATTGCTAACTTCAGGTCAATACTTCCAGAACATTTTTTTTATATTTTTTGTGTGCAGTTATCAGATATTGCGGAGTTTGTTGCCATTCCCCTTCTGGAATTCAGACAAGCTCATATTTAGTATGGATATTGGAGAGCTTGGCGACGTTTCTGGCCTACTGACTTCAGTGTACTATTCATTTTCTCCGTCTTTGATGCTAATTTGTATACTTCGAACAATATATACTTCAAGCAATATAATTTGTATACATGTCAAAGTTCCCTCTCGATTTTTGACAATTTTTAATACTTTTTCAAGTTCGCAGTAGTTCAGTAATGAGGATTAATTGGATGAATATGAGAATTCTCCCAGTTAGAGATTTAAAGCAAACATAAATTAAAATTCCTCATTATTAATAGCCTAAAAATTTAAGTAAGAGATACAAATGTCTACTTTCCTTTTTTTTTGTGTGGTTGTTTAGTTTATTATCTTGAGATAGGAGGCTGATTTTGCCTTCTAAACCGGTTAATAGTCTTAATCAACTGTTCATGCTGTTATGAAAGAAGCGTTTCAATTTCCGATATTCTGATGTATCTTGCTGATTTGTGTTGACATATAATTTTTATAGCATTTACAACTATAGAATGGTTCAAATTTTTCTTTTGCTGTATGGATTATACCACCATCATTGCTTCAGAATTTATCCAAATTATCTGTAGGAAATAATTCTATGAAAATCTTAAATGGGGAATGGATTATACCACCATCATTGTTTCAGAATTTATCCTATTTATCCGTAAGAAATAATTCTATGAAAATCTTAAATGGGGAATAATTCGAATTTTAATCATGTAAATAACACAAAATGTTATCCGGACTTAGTTTTGAATATTATGTATCTGCATATCATGTTCCATAGCGGTATATTCATTAGTTTATGATTTGTCGTGTCCAGAACTTATAGGCTAGCGCAAGTAGATGGACACTTTTAGATAGAGCATACGAGGACTTAAAATATACTTTACCGTTGAAATCTCAATTTTGAAATGTAAAAAAATATGTTTTACTAGAATAAGAAAGCAAAAATTAATCTCTTCTTATAATACCACACAGCGAATAATTAATAGCTTTCTTTCAACGTCAATTGAAAAGACTCCCGCCCTCCAAATTACATCTCAATCAATCAATTTATTCTAGAGATATGTCGTTCAAAGATATAAAGATATAGCGTTCATAAGGAAAACGGAAATTTCTAATATACATAAGACTAGTGAAAACCGATAAGGCAGAGGTTATTAATCTGTATGTTACGCTTCGTCAGGGAATGTATGGACATATGCTAGAGGAGGTGAGAGTTTTCTCTCAACATTAAATTGTTCTACCCGTATTTTACGTACAAATTACCCGTATTTTACATACGAAAATCTAAATTGTGCAGGGACGGGAACTTTACACAGAAATCTCCTACATAGGCGTTGGGTGATGAAGGTTGATTGGATGATGAAGGTTGGTTGGACAACATAGTTCAATCAGTTCTACATGACTACCCAGTTTTGTCAAAGAAAGCTGTTTTAGCTTTAATTCAATTTGCAGCAACCCATCTCTGCGAGTCTGGATTTTCAAGTCTTGTCACCATAGAGATCAAAGCTAGAAATTGAATGGATTTCAGAAGAAGTGGATCCAGACAAATTTGATAGGGGTCAAGATCCGGCAATTGAGATATTGTATGCATCTTTCGAAATTGCATATTGAGTTAAAACATGTAATTTTTCATAATAACGCAAAGTAATTTTACTGATAACATATATGATAGTACATAATTTCATTTAATATTTTTAATGAAGTACAAGTTGATATTTATTGCGATCGCGAAGAGGGGAAAGGAGGAGGTTGGAGACCAGTTTTAAACAATTAAAGGAGGGGGAAGAGGTAAGAACGTCTGGTTGAAATATCAACATTTTCCACGCCCATATTTTGCTGTATCTTAGAAGTCCATGTTACCGACGACAGGGGTGACAACTGATTCTTTGTCTTCCCCTTGAATCCTACCCCGAATGCCAGATAACCGCCTAGTATTGTCTAAGTTTGTCCCTCGTCTAACTAGCCTTACTAACTGCAAACAGCTACATCAATCCCATTGAAGTCAGGTGGAAGACTCGAGTTCGATTTCCGGGGATGATCGAATTATCCCCGTGTCTATGTAGAATACGGGCAATATGCACGTAAATCTGTATGTACAAAAGTCATTCCGAAAGGTTGGTGGCAGGGGAAGAAGGGTGTGGTCCCTATGAATGTTAACCCCACAGGGTTTCATTCTAAATTGGGCTCAATGTCATTTGCAACGTTGCATGATGGCAAAATGATTCCCCCTTTGGTAGCAACATTTTTTCTAATGGACAATGTACCTAGCCATCGGAAAAAATCCTATTAAAGTTATTCTATTTTTGTGTGTGTGTCTGTGTACTAAAGTACTGGTTGAACTTAACACATACCTTAAATATACGTTTTAACTCAGGTGTTGTCAGGATCTCGTAAAGGAGTTTATATTGAATAGTGTAAACGTTGCTAAAGATCGTAGACAATGTGGGGCTAAGTGAGATACAATATGATTGTCAATGGGGGTTATGACCCCCAAAATCTCTCAATGTGATATCACTGAACTTGAGACTTTCATACATGACATTATTTGATTGGAATGGAAAGTTGATAGGAAATGGAAAGTTGAAATGGAACGTTGATAGTATAATTGTCAATGTAGTATTACTTAAAATAATTATTTTAATTTTTTTTTTAATTTTTGAAACTTTTAGGACTTTTTCTGATTTGATTCCACTGAAAATATATGTCATGAAATATGTCACGAATTGAAATATTCGTGCGAAAATTTATTTAAATCGCTTAATTTGTTTAAAATATATTATCCTCACAAATTGATATCCATGGTTTTAAAATATGTTGACTTATGTTAATAGATACTCAAACATATCAATGTCTAATTTCTGATTTGTTTTACTCTTAAGTTTGTATTGGAGTATGTATGGACATTTTTTCCCAGTCCTCTATAAAATTTATCCATATAAACCTGTAGTGTGAACAAACACACCAGTGCACGTTCGTAACACACGAAGTAATAACCTGATATATACGGAGCAATAAGATGGAAAAACTCGAATCAATGAGAAAGAAATACTCCAATATCTGCACTTCCGAAAGTAGGTTAGGTTCTACTGAGGGGGTGGGGGTGGTGGTCATTGATCACGTGATACTCATCCATCACAGGGCTCTCCTGATCTCCGAGAACGTAAAAGTGTTTTCTCTGATTTCTGCAGTCAATAAGTCACATTATGAACCGGTAGCAAATGGTGTGTGAATGACAGTGAAGATATTTTCTGTATTTTGCATTCCTTTCCGAAGATTGGGGACAATTTATTAAAGTTATCGAATTTACTACAGCTGTTTAAATTTTTGTCGGTTGAAATCAGTATATATATATATATATATATATATATATATATATATATATATATATATATATATATATATATATATATATATATATATATATATATATGTATATATATATATATATATGTATATATATATATATATATGTATATATATAATTTCATCAATAATTTCATTTTAATGTGTTGTATAAAAATTTATTCACCCCTCTTTATCACATGTAATTCTTATTCCATTCCTTAACTTTTATATGGAACAGGGAAAAAGAGGTATTTTATACCAATTTAGTACCTATTTTATTTATAATGTTTTCTTATCATGTTTTTTTTAAATATTCAATGGCTTGTCGTATAGTATTTTTGATGTCACATTTATATTTTAATCCATCTTACTTTCACTTATGTTATACAGAACATTTTCTATTAATGATCTATCTCAGGTATATATAATACAAGTAAAATTAAAATTCTTCAATTAAATTATTTGTATATATATATACAATATATATATATATATATGGCCTAGATCTTCTTAGGTATAATGGCCTAGATGCGGAATGGTACCGGCATCCGGGAGTGTGGCCATGGCGTAAAGCATGCTGAACAGGGGTGAGGGGGTCAAAACCCCCCCCTCTTCCAATTTTTGGTACTTTTCTTTTTCTTATTTCTTGTATCATATTTGATTTTCAGATTTGGACATTTCCTTTTGTATATATATATATATATATATATATATATATATATATATATATATATATATATATATATATATATATATATATGTATATATGTATATATATATATATATATATATATATATATATATATATATATATATATATATATATATATATATATATACAGAGTATCTCCAAAACTTTGACCTCGGCTTTATTCCTTAAATATTAAATATTGATCTTAGGCATATGCAATAAATTACAAAGTTGCGTAAATAAAGATACAGAATTTTATGAAATCGATTAAAATTTTCAAGGAAATTAAATTAAGACATACAAAATTTAAATTTTTATACGGCCCCGTACAAAAACATTTCCAATGAGTAAAATGTGCCTCATACACTAATAAGGGGATGTACAAAATTTCAGCATTTTATCATAAAAAGTCCCAGAGATATGAAAAGACAAAAATGCTGACTTAAACCACTTTTTGATGCATCGACATGGGTTCTCAGAGTGAAAAAATCATGTCGGCAGATCGTGTTTCAGGGGTCATACACAAATTACGAAAGAAAACAATGATTACATAAATAAATAATAATTTTGTTATTTATTGGTACAAAAGTATCTACACTGTGTAGAAATAATAACTTCACACAAAGATTACAAAGCTTGTTCAAAATGTTTTCCACACATGCCAATACAGAGCTGCATTCGCCTGATAACACTTCTGTGCACTCGATCAAGTTCTTGTTCGGTGATGTCAAGACGACCATCGTGAATGTGTTGTTGTAACTCTGCTTCATTTAAGGGCGGTGACAGATAAACAGTTGTGCATAATTAACCCCACATATAAAAATCCATAGGCGTTAAATCAGACGATCTAGAGGGAAGTTTGACTGGCCCATGCAAGCCAATCCACTTGTCTGGAAACTCGTTATTTGACCAGTGTTTCACAACTGTAGTATGGTGAGTTGGAGATCACACATGTTGAAACCTTACATGTGGAAGTACTGTTAGGGGCAATTCATCCATAAAATCAGGAATAATCGCATTCAGAATCTCATTAATATATCTGTCACTCGTCAACGTACCATTATACTGTATGGGTCCATGCAAACGGTTTCTGAAAATACTACACCATACATTCACAGAAAATTGTTTCTGATGAAGAATATTGCGTACCACGAATGGATTTGTGACCAGAAGTGCTCATTTTGAATATTTATGCATCCATCTTGTTTAAAACAACATTCGTCAGTCCAAATTACGTTTTTCAGAAAAGAGGAAGTTGCATCTTCCTGATTTAGAGCCCAATTACAAAAATCTAGACGACGTTGATAATCTGTTGGCTCCTTGCCTTGCTCACCATGGATGTTAAACGAAGAATAGCCAGTTTCTGACAATGGCGATAGTATTTAACTATAGACACCATTGGAACTGTGTACTGGCTAGTGGAAGGAGAAAAATAAATCAATTGAATTACAAATCAGAAAATTAATACCTCCTCGAACAGAAATATGAATTCAGAAGCATAGTTACGACGTGTAAGTGGAAGAAGCGACTGAGCATTTCACCTCACTTCGTCAATGCGAGTGGGCACCGGAATGAATACATTTGAATGATACATAATATGTATGGAGACTTTCAAAAATAGTAATCAGTATAGGACTCAGGACAAGTGGAAAATAGTCATTCGAAAATAGTAAACAGTAATAGACTCAGGCCAAGTGGTAAGTTAGGTGATAAGAATGGGTGAATTCTCAAAAATGAGTTATCCAATCAAAGATAAATAATGCATGTGGAAAAATATTACGTGGTATATTTGAAATTATTAATAATATTATTTACAAATACTTCCGGATGTTGGTAATTTTGACAAATGCGTTTAAGATTATTGATGTGGAGAAAGTGAAACTGAGGATCAGAAAGTCGATGTATTCGAAATAGCTGGTTTAAAATGATGTTTCTAAACAATTGAATAGAATTACAAGATTGGTATGATAGCAGCTTTATGATAGTGAAGTTGTAAGCATCTTTTTTATCATATAGATTGGTGATTACATTATTATGGAGGGTATCTATATTTAGGTCTAAAAAGTTTACAGTTTGACTAGCGCTAGGCTCATTAGGAATTAATTCTAGGTTAGATGAGTAAAAATCAATATTAATTGGTTCGGAATCATCAATGATAATACAAATTAAGTCGTCAACATATCTATATATAATATATGAATTAGAGTTAAAATGACATTCATAATAATAAAGATATAAGTTAGCGAGTATACTACTACTACAGCTACCTTGTGGTACGCCAGATGTTTGTAAATAAATGTTATCACCTTATGTATATATATATATTAATTGTTCAATTAATGTTCAATTACTAGAAAATCAAAATTTTCTTGTAATTGAACATTAATCAATGATGTTATTATAAAAAAAAATACGATCGGTTTTTACTTTCCTTATAAACATAGTATAATGTATGAGGAAAATATTGTGACCGAGTTGAAATTTCGATTTCGAGTTCTTGACGGGAGAGCACGTTTCAAGCATCCCTGATTACGAATCGAATATTTTTGAGGTGATGTCAGTGTGTGTGAAGGTATGCGTGTGTGTGTGTGAAAGTATGTGTGTGTGCGTGAAAGTATGTGTGTGTGCGTGAAAGTATGTGTGTTTGTGTGTGTGAAAGTATGTGTGTGTGTGTGAAAGTATGTGTGTGTGAAAGTATGTGTGTGAAAGTACGTGTGTGAAAGTGTGTGTGTGAAAGTATGTGTGTGTGAAAGTATGTGTGTGAATGCATGTGTGTGTGTGTGTGTGTGCAAAAGTATGTGTGTGTATCAGTGAGTCTCTGGAGACGATAACTCACGAACGCACGAACTAATGGAGTGATTCGAATGAAATTTGGTACAAAAATTACAATCCGCGAATAGTGGAAACCTGTTGTTTTTAAACACAATCGAATGTTCAGAACCTTCCTAAATTTTCGAGTGAAATTTTGAAAAAATCATCAACAAATCAAAACCTTTATTAAAGTTACGCAAATAGATATTTCTTATGTAATTTTTCCTTGTATTAGAACGCTAGCATTAACAGTTCTTAAGATATTGTACATTTTTCAAATAAATTTATCAAAAACTCTCATAAATAAAAAAAATATTAACTGTTGAAAAACATGTTCACTTTTCATATGTAATATCATGCGATAAATTTGGTCATATCATTCTCGTGGATATAGCTAGTTCAATTCATGAGAAAATATACTTTGAGTAATACATTTGTATTTGAACGGCAATAGCCATTTATCTGCAATAAGAACAACTTATTTCTCCTTCCATAACTCTGGGCGAGATTTTGACGATGAATTTGGAGGAATGTCGGCAACTTGGCGACTTTTTAAATGTTGCCAAATTGACGAAAATATCGCCAAATGGATAAAAATGATGCCAACTCAATGAAAATAACGACTAATTGACGAAAATTCAGTATCTTGGAAAGAACATAAGTATCTACTGTAAGAATAATCTATTTTTTATACTGTAAGAGTAGTACTTTCATGCATTATATAAGGAAATACATGTGCTACCCGCATCAAATTTATTTATTTGGAAATTATATTTATTTAAAACGTATCAAAAAAGATTTAATTGATGTTTCGTTTGACATTGCTTTGCAGCCCTATTTCGGAGTTTTTTGAGTAGTCTAAATTCCGTTGAATCATAATTATTTTGCTGCTTTAGCCACAAAAAGCCATTTGATACACACTCGATAGTATGGGATTTGCTTAATTTCGAAATTTTGTCTTCAACTTTCCTCTTCTTCTTTGTGCTCGTTACGGAACTGGACGTCGGATGTCGGTGATAATTTCTGGGTCACTCAGTAAATGGAAGCCTGGATTTTGTAGGCTGCAATTTAGCCAATCTGTGATTTCTTCTGAATTGCAGAATCATGTTTAAATCGTTAAAAAGTAAAGGCTCTGCAATGGATTTCGGTTAAAAGGTATGTTTCGAATTAAAAAGCTTTGTATAATGACGGTCCCACTTTTTGCGTATTTTTATATAATAAAAACATCATATATATATATATATATAACACATATAATGTTTTTATGTCATATCCGGTTAAATATTTAGTTTTATTTTCGAGTATTACAGTTTAATATTTCAAAAGTAATATCCAGCTAAATACGAAAACTGCAATTTTTTTCATTTTATGTAAGATTTATGCAATTAAACTAGCCTGCTTTTTAGCAGGCACTGTTGCACATTTAATGATGCTGTTCTTTTTCTCTGCAATCAAATGCGCGTTAACAGGTGTGAAGCGTTTCATTGTCCTGACTGTACAATTAAAACCTATTCAGACATGCACATCTGCGTATTAAACAGTGCGAACTATCGAAGAAAATATGCTCAGAATATAGTTGCGTTTATTTTTGTTAAAACAGTAGCAACGACTGCTTAATTGCCCACTTGACCTAAAATAACTTCGAAGGACCCGCATTCTCGAAACTGTTATCTCTTATTGGAAATGACTATATGCCGATTTGCACTGATCGAAGATGATTCTGCTGTTTGCGTCTATGTCTCTAATGTTTGGTAAGTAGATATTTTAGAATTTGACGTTTATATTCTTATAATAAGGTTTGAATCAGTTCTTCTGAAATATTACAGAGAGAAGAAATAGGTCGGGTAGATGCTGCCTCTAAAAATATTTGGGCATTAAGACTTATTTTCACAAATAAAAGTATAACCCATATGAAGTACAAATAAGCATGCTGTAAATAAAGTAATGAAATAATTTGGCGACACGTCTATGGTTAAACAGAAAGTATTTGATATATAGTTAAAGAATTTGATATACATTTGCTATATAAGTTTTGCTTTCACAATGAGGGACGTGAAAATACAACATAAAAAGTATTAGCGTTTCCTCGCGCCAATTATAATCATCCTTCACCAGCAGCATCAGAAAGAACACCAGTATATTGGAAACTCATTTAAAACCAAATGCGAATTAAATTTGAATTTTATAGTTAGCCAAGAGCAAAAACTGATCCAATAAAAATTATAGCCAAGAGGCAAAACAGATCCAGTAATAATTGTAGCTAAGAGGCAAAATCAGATACAATTCTCATTGGATCTGTTTCTGAGGCAATATGCTGCAAATTTAGTTCGTATTTTGTTTTGTATAAATTTCTAATGTACTGGTGCTTTTTCTGATGTCGCTGATGATTAATGCCCAAAAAGCGCTAAAGCTTTCTTATATTGTATTTTTACCTCTGTAATTGCGAAAATATGAATTTTTCAAACATCATGAAAAAATATTTGAAAATTTCTTTTCAAATATTTTTTGAAAATAATATTTATTTTCATTGTTTCAAATACTTTGAAACATGTTTTGCTTATAGATTCATCAAAACGTAATTTTCATAGATTAATCGGATTGTTTCAATGAGAGTTTCACTTTTTTGCTTTACCATGCAATGTGCATGTATACATTATTGAAACGAGCGCGACTATGTATGTGTGTGTGTGTATGCGTTCTTCAGGATATGTGTCAGTCAGGATGTCAGTCCGGGGATTTACAATTTGTAAACGTGTAAACGTGTAAGATAAGACAAATAAACGTGTAAACGTGTAAGATAAGACAAATAAACGTGTAAACGTGTAAGATAAGACAAATAAACGTGTAAACTTGTAAGATACGACAAATAAACGTATAAGACAAATAAACGTGTAAGATAAGACAAATAAATGTGTGAGATAAGTACCAGAATGTGGTCATGAGACCTGAGTAAGAGAACTAGTACCTGAGGAAAGGCTGATAGCTATGTAACCTCTGCTTTGGAATAATCGTGTCACCATAAATTTCATCGACGCAACATAAACAGCAAATTTCAAGGTTTTTTTTTTTATCAAGATTTTGCTGTGTACCGATTTTTTAATCCGATAAATTAAAATTATAGACAACTAATCACATATTCCTGAAGTTTTATCACTAAGCAATGTCATTACAAACTTCCCCAAAATCCCCTAAATTAAATATAATAAAATACATCAGTCTGGCTAATGGTCACGTAGATGAAAATCTAATCGACCCACAGCTACAAAATTTATTACAGTGATATTTCAGGCCAGGTCCAAAGGTACTTTGTAACATTTTTTTTCTTTCCAATTAATTTTGTAGTTGCTATATGCTGAAGCTCTATTTTGAGCAATTTTCACATTAATCGACTCCTTATCGATCAGAAATATTATCACAGTGTTTTCAGTTTGAAATCATAAAAAAATCACAGATTTTTTATTTCTAGTGAGTTTTAAACTATATACGTACGACAATGTCTCTCTATTAAAAATTTGAAAATACAGCAAAATATTCATATTTCATAGTTTTAATTTTATGCAGAATTTAAATTTTTAGCATAAATATGGAGTAATCCATGTACATTCTAATAAAATATATTACTCATATAATAAAATATAATATATAATAAAATATATTTAATTTTTATGAAAATTTAAGTGGATCTATAAATTTTACGATTTTCAACACCACCGCGATCGGGTAAAAGAACGGGGAAACAAGTTCCCTGATGTCACATTTGGGAAATCATTGTTGATATTCGCTGGATAGTTCGAATAAAGTAAAGTAGCATACAGTTGTTTCGAAGATACGTTGGCTCCTTTTCTTCAGTGCAAGCTAGACCGACAAACCCGAAGTTTTAAAGATGAAATGGGCCCATTTCGTCTTTTTGATTTCTAATTTGCTGGTCCGTCTTGCGCTGAAAAACATGATCCGACGTATCATCGAAACAGCTGCATGCTTCTTTATTTCATTAATTCGTGTTTAATTATATTGCTTGAGCTTTTCCTCATCATTTGCATAAAGTGTTTACAGAGTTCACTTCGACGATAGAACTTGCAACTCCGCGCCAGTAGCTGAACGGTAGAGCGTCCCCTGGCCAGTACGAAGATCCGGAGTTCTATTCCTGATTGGGGCAGCAAGGTTATTTACATGTTTTAACTTATTAAATCCAGTGTTATATGAGAGCTGCAAGCCATCATTCGCAACATAATCCTCTTTTTAACGGAAAAACATTTATGTGTTCAGTTTTAATACATGCTAAAAATATCTTTTATAAGTCATCCATAGATATTATTGTCCCTATAGAACATAGTATACAGCAGAAAAATATTGTAATGGGGGCAAAATTATGACTCTCAGATTTCGATGTGTTTAATGAGATTTTAATGGATTTTTTGATCGGGTTTCGCCTCATCGGGTCATGCCGAAAATCGCAACTCAAGTTTCCGACCATCTACGCGGTTCGAGACCTCTAGAATACGAAAAAGCTATTTTTAGCGTGACGTCTGTGTGTGTGTCTGTGTGTTTGTGTGTGTCTGTCTGTCTGTCTGTGAAGATATTGTATCCACTCTAACTAAAAGCTAATGGATCGAATTTCACAAAATTTGGTAGGTAAGTCGTTTGTGGGCGAATCTGGTGCTGATTAGTTTTGGGTACGATTCGGGATAAAAGAACCCGTCTTTTTTTTTGCGAAATGGTCTGCAAAAGCTTGTATCCACTCTAACTAAAAAACTAATAGACTAAATTTCACAAAATTCAGTAGATAAGTCACTTGTGGGTCACCCTAGTGCTGATTAGATTTCGGTAAGATTCGGAAAAATATAATCTGCCTTTTTTTGCAAAATGTCCCGCAAAAATCGCCAAAATCTAAAATAAAAAACCACGTATGTTCAAATATATCCATTAAATGCTTGTTTAATACGCAATTTTTAACGAAGAAAAGGATAAGACCAACTCCTGGGACTAGCCGTTCTCGAGATATTTTAGTTTTTTCGTATTTTTCTACGCCACCTTTGAAAAAAAGTCCGGTTATCAAATGAGAACGAAAATTGAATTAAAAGTGAATTAAATTTAATTAAAATAAAGAGAACGTGGATATAAGTCTGCAGGGAAAGTCATGTGCTGCCCACATTAAATTTTAACGTATACTATGTTTTGATGGAAATGTAAATATATATTTGTTGTAAGAATCTGGGGATATTTTAATCAATGGATGTTTATTTTATGGTTTCAGTGTTTCTGTATGTTCTAATAATGTATTTTCCTCCGTGGAAGGAAGCTCGTTCGGAGGGGGTGCAGCAGACAATTACATGGACATGCTTCTGGGTGAGCCATTGCAGAAAGCGATCCAGGATGGGAACCTGGACCCTGCGCCTCTGCCAGACTTTTTCATTCCATTTCAACACATTTTTGGACCAGTGCCTATATCTGGCCGCGTGGATTACTTTAATGGCATCTTCAGAGGCTTGTCCAAAATCAGACGATTGTCTGAATGCGAAGGGCCCATATTTAACCTCAAAGAATTAAAGATTGAGTGCATGCTGAATCTGTTTGGTATGTCCACCGTCTACGATGCTAAAGCAAAAGTGGGACAACTTCCAGCAATCCCTTTTCAGGTGACAGCGTACGTGAATGAGACTCATGTCAAGAACGGCATTGGTGGATCCCCGACGAGTCTGAAAGGTAAAAAACTGTGGACAGCACCTGCCGTTCCTCAAATTTAATTTTTCTTTCTAGTATGCTTTATGTATATAGAGTTAGTTTCAGCATGCAAAATAACAACTGACATGAGTATTGATTTGAAATTACATCAACTTTTATAATTTCATTTCTCAATTGACAACTAGGTGCTTTTTACATAATTCACTTGAAATAATTTCATTTCTCAATTGTCAACTAGGTGCTTTTTACATAATTCACTTAAAATAGTTTCATTTCTCAATTGCCAACTAGGTGCTTTTTCAATAATTCAATTAAAATAATTTAATTTCTCAATTAGCAACTAAGTGCTTTTTACATAATTCACTTAAAATAATTTCATTTCTCTATTGACAACTAGATGCTTTTTACATAATTCACTTAAAATAATTTCATTTATCAATTGACAACTAGGTGTTTTTTACATAATTCTCTTAAAATAATTTCATTTCTCAATTGACAACTAGGTGCTTTTTGCATAATTCACTTAAAATAATGTCATTTCTCAATTGACAACTAGGTGCTTTTTACATAATTCATTTAAAATAATTTCTTTTCTCAATTGACAACTAGGTGCTTTTTACATAATTCACTTCAAATACTTTAATTTCTCTATTGACAACTAGGTGCTTTTTACATAATTCACTTAAAATAATTTCATTTCTCAATTGACAACTAGGTACTTTTTATATAATTCACTTAAAATAATTTCATTTCTTAATTGACAACTAGGTGCTTTTTATATAATTAACTTAAAATAATTTTATTTCTCAATTGACAACCAGGTGCATTTTGGAATGATTCGGTCGTCCAAAAAACAAAACAATTAGGGTATTTTAAATGCGGTCTATCCTAGTGTAATGAGTGTGGTTTAAAAAGATTTTAAATCAAAAATTGCGTATAAAACAGGTATTGAATTTATTATTTCAGCATATTTGTTTATTTTATTTTGTTTCATTAAATTTACGTGCTATTTTGGAAAAAAATAAGTTCTATTTTTGCCAATTGTACCAAAATTTAATTGACGCCTGACTTAAATGACTACCAAATTGAAAAAATAAAAAAAAACTGGACAGATGATTTCGGCTCTGGAATGTATTTGTATATCTGCGGAAAAAAAGAACGGAATCACACTCGTTATTCTTGTACCGTTCACACAGCAACAAATTGAAATATACCATTTGATAGGGAATAACATCTTCCTTAAATTCACATGCTTAAAATTTGCATAATGGTCCACTTTCGTATCTAAATGCGTACCAACATCAAGAATTAAAATAGCAACACTCAAATTTAAAGTCACATTTCGAAACTACTTCAAAATTTAACTTTGAAAACCAAGTTTCCAGATATTTGGCCCATCCATTTCTGGATTATGAGTATGCAAAATTTTATGCTCGAAATGTTAAATTAGTTTCTCAAACACATCCTTCGAAATAATATTCTTATCAAGCTAATTTTTCTTTATTATGTTATGATTGTAGAAATTGCTGAGAAGAAAGAGTTGAAATTTGATATGGACATAACGAAGTGACCCAAACAAAAATAACGTAATTTTTCCTTTTTTAAATAATTTTTTCTTTATGAAATATGAAATTAATAATCGAAAAAAACATTAATAGCAACCTCGATATACTTTGATGGAGATCAATTAAGAACTATGCAAAATTTCAACTCTTGCCACCCGGAAATTCGTTTATTATGTTTAAATTTTCATTATTATAATGATTTTAGGGGGGTATCCATTAGTTGCAAAGAGAAATGACTTATTTGAAAACTTACATTTAGAAAGCAATTTTGGAAAGCAATTAATATATAAAGGACAGTGCTTTTCTACTCAGTTGTTATAAAAATGAGTATAAAAAATTTAGATCACTCCCAAAAAATTAAAGTAATTCTGCAATTTTTTCAAATATTATCTTGAATTGTAGAAATTGCAGAGAAGAAAAGAGCTAAAATTATATATAGTCATATAAAAAGGTATTCTGAAACTATTTACATCAAAATATATCAAAGTTCCTACTCATATTTTTTCACTAATAATTTCTTTGATCATATCACATACAAGAATTGGTTTTAAAGATGTAAAAAATACGTATTTATTTGTCGTTTAATGTTTATAACGCATTCAAAAGTAATCAGTGGGATGAAAAAAATATATTTTTGATGATATGAAACTAATTTAGCATTAGGAGCTCGAATTTCTTATATATATAATACTCATAAACGATTAAATCGAAACACTTCAAATACATGGAATCGCTGAGTGTGTTGTTGTTGTTGTTGAAACCCAGACCGTCCGACCTACCACAATCGCTGAGTGTGTGTCGCATGGAGTGTGTGTGTAGGGGTGGGGGGTGGGGGTTGTGGAAGAGGGAAATCTGAGTCAAATTTGGGTGTTACCAATGGGAATTTTGGGGATGTGCGCATTTCGTCATAATTTCATGTAAATTATATGCTCATGAATTTGTAGAAAATATTATTTCCTATTGAATGGTATTTTTAAATTTGCTTTATTTTGCATGAAAAATGATGAATGGATTTTATTCTCCCCAACAGCTGTACTGCTGTGAAGAAAAAAAAATACTAAATTCCCATATTTGCAGCTTAGTACGATAGTAATTCCAATAGCCTAAAAACCTTTTATTCTGAAGTAAAAGTATTATATATTATTCCAGATTCTTTACGCTCAATTAATTGTATATGAAAGGTATAGCTATCACATAGAATATTATTCTTAATTTTTAGTGCACGAGCTGTGTTCGAATGTCAGGTATCTTGTAAAATGCAGAACCAAAATGGCTGGTAAACTTCACCAGACGGTTAAAGGACGAATTATCGGAATAAGGTGATCTGGCATCTGTTTTAGAGAGATTGACCATAATCTACAACATTAGGATAGTCGATTAACGAAAATCTCGCCAAATAGATAAAAATGACGCTATATCAATGAAAATGACGACTAATTGAAGAAAATTCAATATCTTGGAATGAATATAAGTATCTATTATAAGAATAACATTTTTTTAACTGTAAAAGTAGTAAATTTATTGCATAAGGAAAGTCATGTGCTGCCCAGATCAGATTTTGTAACCCGGGTTCAATCCAAAACTAATTGAGTTATATTATCCATTTTCATTTCCACAAACTGTCTCAACAACATTCTCAAATTTCTTTCTGATAAAGTCATTTTCATCACAATTAACGTGCGAACGGACAGAGAGACAAAATGACCAAAGTCATAAACTAATTTCAACTATGTTGGAAGGTAATGAAAAACTGAAGAAAAGGAGAAAAAAAACTTCGTTATTAGAACATTTAATTAATATTAGGTTTCAATATGTTTAAATGATAAAAACAGCCTCCCTCCTTCTTCATGATATAAGAAATTATTATAAAAAAAGTAAATATTTATTTTGATTCCGATTATGATAAAAAAAATCTGTTGTGGGCAGCACATGACTTTCCTTATATAATGCAATGAATTTACTACTTTTACAGTAAAAAAAAATAGATCATTTTTATAGCACTAATTATTTATATTCTTTCCAAGATATTGAATTTATTCATTTCCAATGTCGTCATCAATGAGTCGTCATTGATTTAGCGTCATTTTCATCCATCTGGCGAGTTTTTCGTTAATTTAGCAGCATTTAAAAAATCGCCAAGTGGGCGACATTCCACCAAATTCGTCGCCAAAATCTCGCCAAGCGTTATGGACGAAGATATAAGTTATTCTTACAGCAGATAAATGACTATAGGCGTTCAAATGCAAAAGTATTACTCAAAGTATCTTTCTTCATGAATGGAACGAGCTAGATCCACGAGAATGATGTCACCGAATTTATCGCATGGTATTACACATGAAAATGAACATGTTTCTCAATAGGAAATATATATATATTTTATTTTATATGACTTTTTGATATTTTTTTTATAAATGTGCAATATCTCGAGAATGACTCATGTTAGCGTTCTAAAATTTATGTCAATCGTTTTCTAATGAAAAATTACATAAGAAATGTTTATTTGCGTAGCTTTATTAGCGGTTTTGATGTTTTGATGATTTTTTCAAAATTTCACTCGAAAATTTAAGGGGGTTCTGAACATTCGATTGCGTATAAAAACTTGCGTATAAAGGCTTCCAGTGTTTACGGATTGTAATTTTTGTACCAAATTTTTGTTTTCGAATGGGTCCATTCGTTCGTCAGTTATCGTCTCCATAGACTCACTGACACACACTCACATACTTTCACACACACACATCACTTCAGAAATGTTTGATTCGTGATCAGGGATGCTTGAAACGTGCTGTCCCGTCGAAAACTCGAATTCGAATTTTCGACCCCGTCACAATACTTTCCTTATACATTATGTATATAAGGAAAGTAATATATGCAATGCTTTGGTAAATGTATGTATCCGAATAACACATTTAACATACTCTTCTAAAAATTTCTATTTTATAGGTCAGCTGAAATTTCTCGAAATCAAGAAGTTTGGAGACATAAATGTGAGGCTATCTGGACTTGGGATGCTACAGTACGTATATAATGCTGTAGAGGAACGATTCAGGGAACGAGTCAGAGAAGAATTGATGAAAATCATTATTCAACAATTTCCAACCGTTTTCCAGAAAGCTATAACGCAAATATCACTACCTAAACCAGGATAAGAATCATCATAGAAAATAAAGTGGTGCATCAAACAGTAATTAAAGTTCACTTCAGTGATATATACAATACTTTGTTTTTGATTTTATTACACTGTTGACAGACATCTATAAAAATGTCTATTTTTAGAGATAACTAGGGGAGACCGGGGTAAGATGACGAGCTGGGCAAGATGACCAATAACAGTTTTAACGACTTTATTCTTAGGTGGCAGCACTTGACGAGCATAGGTACAATCCCCTGTATCAGAACAACTAATCCCATGCGGAAGACCTCATTCTTGCTACACGTATAATTTATATTCTTAGTCAAACTTTATTAAGGGCCGGAAATCATTTTCGACTTGTACTAAATAAGCTTGTGCTACTTAAAGGTAAGTCATAAAATTCTGATATAATCTATGGTTACACTTTATAGCATTAAATACTCAGCTCATCTATCATAGTTTTAATCTGATGCATAGTTTACTGTATACCAGCCATGTTGTTTCTTTTAGTCATTCGGGGCAAGACGAAGTTCGTCATCTTCCACAAAGGAAAGCACGCCTATTTCTTCAGTGCTAATGATAGCAACACTGAAAGTGTAGATAAACCCAACTGTGAACGAATTTCGGGATCAAGATGATCCCCTCTTCCATCAATATTTAACTTTAAACCTTTACCACAAGTTGAAAGATTAACAAGAAAGAGAAGAAAAATGTCAACCAGTATTTTAACAAGTTCACTAATAAGAAATTTGTTGCTTGCGAGACAAAATTCAAAGGATGAAATGGAAAAAAGGAAAACACAGAGAAATAAGAAGAAAATTGCTAAACAATTGCGTTTTGAGGTAAGCACAGATCAAAAGAGCAAGGATATTTATTAACTGCCCAGCTTGTTATGAACTATATATTGATCCACCCGACGAAGACTGGATACTGTGCTTGCTCTCAATGCGTATCTTGGTGGCATGAAAACTGTACTGGATACGAAGGAAGGAAATTCATCTGTGACTTTTGTAAATAACATAATTAATTAATGATTGCACACCTTTAAACTTTTTTAGTGTTTTACACGTTCTTTAAATAACTCAAAAGTCTTGTTATGTCAAAATTAGCGAGTATCTTGCCCCGTATTGAAAGTCATCTTGCCCCAGCACTGGGTTAAGATGATTTTTTTTTACAATATATTAAAACATGTTTTCGTATGGTTTAATTTGGGAGATTATCCGATATATTTTTTCATTAATAATGAATGCATGATGAATTTATTTATATTGCAAAAATTGTGTATTATAAGTTTTACGAATTAAAAAAAATCAAATTCGTTAACATCGTCGTCTTACCCCGGTCTCCCCTACATATGCATATGAATTTTTATAACTTCGTTATTTTAACAAATAAAAGCTAACACCGTTGTTTTATAACGTACGCCCTTATATTATTTGCATGTAACTTCACATATAAGCATTATCTTTATTTGTATTTAAAAATTATAAGCATTTTTTTATTTTTTATCATAGCAATTTAAAATTATAATAGCCGTGAACCCAGACATATAAAGTCCCGGTTTTTACCTATACTTAAATATTACAGGTATTTTTTTAATTTATTTGCCAAATATTAGTCAAATTACAAACGATTTTGGCGAAGGCACAGCAGATAGCTAAAATGAATATATTTATGTAAGTTCCTTAGAAATGGGTTCAATTTATGGGGTTTTATGTCCACTATCTGTTAAATATACCACATTTCTTAAATAATTATTTTAACTGTCCATTTTTCTCATCACTGCTGTTATTGTAACTAATGAGTTCAACATCTGCTTGTTACACTCACCTGAGCACAGTTTTCTTCGCTTGTACACCAAATTTAGGCAACAATGATCATATAGTTTAATTCTCAGAATATTAGAAAAATCCAGGTAATTTTATGTAAAGAGAAACGCTATCATAGTCGTATAGTAAATAAAATACGTAATATGATTTAAAATATATTTTTCTTTCTTGGTTTCAATTTCTAGTTGCTATATGTAAATAATTGGATGCCATTGAGTTATTTCATCAATGCACATTGATTGTTCTCTCGTTATTATATTTTTTAATTTAGTAAAAATTTATATTATTTCATATAGGGAAATCAGCACAGAAATTCAGCCATGTTGGAAATAACAGTGATATAACAGTTTAATATAACAGAAGATATAACAGTTTGGCGATAGTCTATGTATATAATTTGACAGTTGACAGTATCTAGACCGTGGTATCTTTAATTTTCTACTCCTAATATTGTTTTGGTTTCAAAATATTTGATAAAAGGCTTTCTGGATAGTCTTAAGTGGATTGATATAAGCTCTAAAGAAATTCGTTTATTTGTTCTAAATGTAGGCTTCTCAACCCGAAGAAAGCATTTCATTTATTACATCCATGTCTTTTCAGTGAATTTTTATGTTTTATTCGTATTTGGTGTGTGATATACCATATCGCAGATGTAAATTGTTCAATTATATTGTTATCAGATCGACAACTAAAGGCGTAAAATTCCGACGAATTCGGTGAAAATAACCTTGAGCAAATAAACTCTTATAAACTCTTATAAGCCAGTTCTTGCAACAATTGCAAATTACAAAACTAAAGTGCCGGGAATCTGTTGGACAAAAATTCCTGGCTGAGTAATTCACAATGAAATAGTACGTAAACTTATTGCTGTAAAATATTTATATTCAAACTGTATTCTCAATTATCGTTTTGCTTTGTTGAAATGATTATTTTCAAAAACGATTTATTTAATCAGCGATTCAAAATGATTTATTTAATCAGCGATTCAAAACAATTTATTTAATCAGATTCTTCTAATCATCATTAATAGAGATTTAAAATTTTCCAGGGTAAAATTTAATTATTCTAAATCAGCATCAAGTTATTTGGAAAGAAGTAATTCAAAAATAACAAATTATGTCTTAACTAATTAATATTATTAAATAAATTTTTAAAATATTTTTTTCACTTTAACAGATTGCCGTTAATAACTATTTTTTCTGCCAACGAAGTCCATTTTGAAGCTTCTCTTTTCGCAGTAGAAGCTTCTTCTCTTTCTTTAGAAGCTTCTTCTCTTTCGTCTTAGGTTCTCTTCAGTGTTAGCAGAATTTGAAGTATTGGAAAACTTGTTTTCTAAGCATGCTGGCTCAAGAGAAAAAAAATGGTGATTGCAGAATGTAGATTTATACTCGAGTAATAAATAAAGCGATCAGAACTTAAAATTCTGGGCAAATGAAGTTTTAAAAGCAGATCGTTTCGAAAATACGTTGCTGAGTTTTTCTCAATGCGAGCAAGCTAATTATTTTAGCTAAATATAGCAGTGGTAGTGCCATCTAGTTTAAAAATGGAGGAGAAAAGCATAAAGCAAATAATAATAATAATAATAATAATAATAATAACAATAATAACTTGCCGTTAATTCTCTTTGTCCCTTCGTTTTGACAGGCTTCTTCTCAGTACATGTAGAAAGCTAAAACTCGACACATAACGTTTCATCTCGCTTAACATTTTCAATTATCATTATGTTACGCCATTACGTCACGTCATTTACGTACGTCATGACTATAATTTTGCTTTTTTATACACTTTTTCTTTGCAAATTACGGTTCCTTATTTAAAGATGAAATTTATCCTAGTTCTAATGCGTTGATCCATGTTTATTATAATACTACATAGGTTCTAAAAATGGAAACTAAAATGTAAACCGCTAATTATGAGAAAAATAAAGTTTTTCCGTGACCTCTGTACACAACAGCGGTGCAAGAAAAAGTAATTTTTTTTAATCAAACGCAAAATTGAACCAAATTTAAGGTGTGGGTATATTCTATTCAAAACAATACCATAGTAATCTTATGATTATCCACATTTGATATCATGCACAATAATGTGGAAAGGAAATGAGGGAGTAGGCAAATGAAAGAGTCTCGATAGTTTTGCATAATATCAATTTCAGATAACGATAAGTTTTACATTGTATTGTTTTGAATTAAATTTGACCACATCCTTAATTTGGTCTAAATTGGTGTGTGATCAAAATTTTATCTTCTATCTATTTGCGTCACTATTAAGTGTAAAATAGGACATTGAAAAATTTGTTTTCTTCTCATTATATATCTAAACGCATACCGAGACAGATGCCATTTAAAAATATTGCAAGCCATTCGTAAAACCTGCCTCTTTTACAAACACGATATATTTTTCTAGGGAAAGCAATACTACATATTACTGAAGGAAGTAGCAAAATACTTCACAACACTCTCATTTGCTAAAATTGTCGTATTTACTACCTGGATCGTTGCTAGTGGATACGGGATCAGGAACATGACGGTCTTACCTTCCCACCCCCTATTTAGCAGTTGTTTTATTGCAGTCATTTCGGTGAAGTTTCTGTTGCATCTCCCCTCCCTTCTACTTTTACTGCCTTCAGTCACGCCTGAAGATTGGGGGGTGTCCCTTCTTTGGAATGGATGTTGCATCTGGGATCAATACTGTGGAGTATAGGATTCATTTTAAGATGTAGCAGGTACAAGAAGATGCTATAAAGCACATGCGAGGTAAAGATGATATTGATTGAAACATGAAAATCCCATGCAGTCGTGATTATTTTCCTTAAAATAATATAATGTTGCAAAGCCTGATATGTGACTATTAAAAGTTTGTCCAAAACTAATGAGAATTCAATAGTTTAAAAGTAAAAAAAGTTCTCAAAATCTCTACTAAATTTTTTTATAAATATTACTAAAATCTGTTTTTGTACATATCAATATCCATATCGGTTCTCTTAGTGGAACCTAAAACATTAAGTTGCCTTGAAAAGTAAGTCTAAGGTTGTCCCTTTCTTTACGAAGTGCACAAGAAGCTATCAGATCTGCTGGAATTCTAAATCTTATTGTAATGAATGGCAAGTTTAATACAATGGTAACGATTAATTATTTATTTAACTTTAAACCCAAGCCAATTGTCTTAGCAGTATGCAAGCATAAACAACTACATTCCATTAGAATGAATTGCGTCTACAGTCGAGATAATGAACGGAGAACATAGCGGGGGAGTTTGTAGAGAACACAGAGTTTTTGCTACATATAAATTCAAATAAAAATTAAATATTCCATATTTAAGTAAACAAACACATAAAGTATTCCAAGGCAGAATTTATCAATGCAAGAATGATAAAAATGATCAAAAACTCATGTATATCCATATGATAAAATTGTAGTTAACTGAGATTTCATTTAGAAAGCAGAAAAATGTATTTCTTCGTATCAAACGATTATTGAGGAGACAGAAATTTAACCAAAGAAATTAAAAATTTGATTTTGTAGAGGCAATTCAAAATGAAATAGTTAAAAAAATTGTTAATGCTATATGCTACAGTAAAAATTGTTTAAAAGCGTTGAACACTTTCGTTGAAATACTGTATAGTCCGCCGGTTGTGCAGTTTGTACACTTCGTGTACAAAATACCAAATAAAAATACCTTCGTGTACCAAATAAAAATGTATCAAAAAACTCTAAAACTGAAAACATATTGTTTAATAAGTTAGCTTTCCAAAAACAATATTACGCGACGTGTACATTAATATAATTCTCATGGTTTTAGAATGTTCCATTTAGAAGAATAGATACGTTTTTGAATATTTATTTCAAAATAGTTATTTTCATTTTATCAAATTACACCTATTTTATGTCATATTAATTGCATATCAATGACGTTTACGTTTTGATTTGGAAATCGCACGAGAACGTAAATAAATAATTGCATTTTGTCAACAAAGTCGTTTATAGCTGTGACTTTGAATTTTGCAGCACGGTTATTGTAGCATAGGTTATAAATGAAAAGAAATATCAACAATGTTTTCTATGTATTTTAACACAATCTAGCACGATGTGTAGAGAAAGTTGTGAGCTGTCCACATCAGATATTTATATTCGCGCTCATTTTTGTAAACATTCTGGTAAAGTCTAACTTTTAGTAAAAACTGTTCTGTTATTTCTAGGAAATTATTTAGTGTATAAAATGCTATTTTAAAAAAATGCTTTAAGAATTGCAGAATGCATTTGGTAGAGAAAATTTTCTGCTTTTATATTTTGTCAATTTATGAAAGCATTTGCTTTCGCGAGTAATTTAAAAAATAGAGCAAGTTGCTTTTAATAGTCAATTCACTATCATCATTTACAAACTATTTTATTTTTTACTAGTATTTAAATCTGTAAACGGGTAAACTGTTACTGTTAAAAATTTATTTGCAAATTTTTTTAATGTGTTTTATTTTGCTCAAGAATTTATGTTGCTTAGTGTTGAAAATGGCTGTCTTAATTCAAAATTGGTTTCTGTAGGTTTTATTCCGTTATCAGTATCAAAAGTATACAAATTAGCCTTCCTTGTCACATGGGTTAATGTGGAAGGTCAAGAAGGACCTTGACCCCTTCACTTTATAAGTAGTCCTCCAGTGGCGGAATCAAAAGTCTGGCTCTGATTAAATTCTGTCATGCGGTCGATACTATAAGTATACAACGATACAGCCTTCTACGCCATCTGTCGGGAGGCTTCTGGAGGGTTTGAAAATACATTTTGACCTCCTCGTATTGTCTCCACCCCCAAGGAAGTGAAAGTATTTAGTCTTCGAGGTCATCAGAGGGGGATGTTAGAGGACCTGGAAAAACTTTTCGGAAAGATTTTTTCGAATTTCTTTTCATTTCCTCCGCTGTAGGTGGGAGGGGCTCAAAATTTTGGCTGCCCTATGGTTGGATATAATTTGGATCTGCCCTATGGTTGATACTATAAGTATGCAAATATTTCGTTTTGCGTACTTCACCATGGAGCATAATGTCCCCAAGTCACCATGGAGCTTCTGGGGGATCTGGAAAACAAAACCGTTAGACGATTATTATGCCGATTCCTCTTTAAATTTTAAATTACCACCAAAGAATCTGAAAATTCTGGACTCATTTGAGCCCCTAACTTTCCGGATGTGTTTCTACTGTATTATGTTTCTTAAAACATTAAGTTTGAGGGATAAATGTATTAAGCTGCATCTCTGACGTTCTTTTCGAGATACCAATTGCATGAAATATTGCAAAAACTACAGCCTTTGAAAAAAAAAAGCTTAACAGCATCAATATTTCTCAATGAATGTTTATTGTAAAATGCACTATACTGCAGACTTTTCAAATATTTCACTTACACAAGTGCAAGAATGAATTATGAACCTTCTTCAGACTGTGGGATGATGGCTTTTATTTTTTTGATGAGGTAATGAAAAATTAGGTGACTACAATTGTTTTGAGAGTTAGCCATCTTCTCCAGATCTGTGTGTCTTCTTAACAAATAAGAAAACACTACAAAGTGGTAGACAGAGAAGTAATCGAAAAGATAAAAATAGAACACCCAAAGCGAGAATTCGTGTCAGGTTAACATGCATTAAAATTGAAACTCCAACCAATAGCAAATCAACACAGGCCAATAAGGCGGACTCTCCCTAGTATACACATTACGCTAAGTGAAAGAATGGAACAGTAATGCCTCATTGATATGAGACTTAAAGTAAAACTGAGAGAGAAAAATATATTAAAATCTTTAAATTAGTAGTAAAAATTAAGGGAATGATAGACCTTAGAAGAAGGAAGATATATACAAACCCTTATAAAAAGAAAAATATGGCAAAATTTCTAAAATAGTAACTAAATAGGAGTGAAATATGATGAAAAATAACAGACATACAAATTGGAACGATCAAAATTAAAATCCACGAAATTATGTAGTAAATAATAAAATGAAGGAAACATGCTGTTTCGGGGGTTAAATGAGTCACCTTCATCAAAACACGAAACTTTAAAAAACAGTTAACTGAAAAATAACATAATATACAACACTAATTAAGCAGATCACAATAATTAGGAAAAAAATCAGTATTAGAGTGCTACATTAGTCACAATATTAAAAAAAGAGCAAGCAAGCAAATTACTTTAAAATCACCATAGCATGATATTGGTAATAGAAGAATGTGAATAAAAAAGTTAAGAAAGTAACTAGCCTCGAAAACTATGTGAGCTAAATTGATCAACTAACTTCGAATCATATAGAATTAAATTGTTATAAAAGTAATGGTGAAGGGGAAATGAAGTAAGAAGATTATATCAAAAAGAATAGAAACAACGGTTTTAGAAGCTATATAAGCTAATTTCAAAATGAAATCAAATAACATTCAAATTACTAACTAAAAATAACCAATCAATGAAACTTGAATTAAGAGTAATATTACAAAGTAAAGGAAGTATCCGGTTCCGTATGCTATATGAGCTAAAATTATCAAAAAATGGTATTTGATCAAACTACATTAAAATTACAAGTAAATAAGACTGAAATTAAAAAGATTATAATAGAAAGTATTAACCGGTTAAGATTATCGGAATGAAATAAATAAAATCTCTTACTAAAAAATCTAGTTCAGATATAGAGTGGGTATGAAGAAATCTGATTTTAGAGTGCCTACAGTAGCTACCGTACTAACTATATATTCCAATAACTAAAAATAAACTACTTGAAAAATACCCAAACATAATACCGGAATGTGAACAAAAATACAGCGGTAACTGGTTTCAGAAGTTATATCAGTTAACCTTATTAGCTAAATTAAAAAAGAATTGTTGAAACTAACTTTAAACACAAGTGAATAATTACAATCAATAAAACTGCTACTTGTAAGAAAATAACTTACAAAACTTTCATGAAGAAAGCAGGCATATGCGAACTACGTGACGATAATTTTTTCGAGGGCATTATAAATACTCTTTTTCAGGCCAAAAAACAGTATGTGTTCTCACATGTTAAGAACAAACTGCTAAAAAGCAAGTCCAACCAGTTCGTTCTTAGCAGATTTTAAGGACACACACTATTCATTTGATCTGAAGAAGGGGGCTTATAACGCCTTCGAAACCATTGTCGTCACCTCGCCACCTGTCTGCTTTCGTCAAAGAAGTTTTGTAAGCCATTTACTAGTGAATGAGACTCGAATTAAGAACAAAATAACCAAATTACAGGAAAAACATACGGTTTTGAAAGCTACATGACCTAAACTTAAAAGTCAAGAATGTGTATGGAGGATATATTTTCAGGCAGCGGAGACGTAAGAAACTGCTTATTTATCATTTACAAAATTATTAGAGTTAAAATGAATAAATGATCTTTCCAAAAAATCTGGTTCGGGCATGACCAATGATTTTTGCCTGAGAAAAATTGAAAGGAATGATTTTCAGATCAACAGTGATGGGAAATTGATAACTTAGATGTTTCATGTTTAGAGACCATTAAGGAATATGCTTTGATATGCATGTTGAAAGCTCTCTTAGACTGATCTATGTAGTCCAAGATACAATGACAACTAATAGAATAAATGCAACTTTTATGTTTGAAATAATGGTTTTAACGGATGCAAACTGCAATTTATTAACTGGTCCATAAACTGCTTTAAATTTAAATCTTGTTAAAACCCAAGAAAAACACAAAACTATCAACTTTCTGTTAATTAAATTTTTAACAGAAGAGTAGTAAGCGAATTATGTCTGGTAAATTTTACTAAAGTTTTATCAATGATAGAAGGATAACTTTTAGTTATAGATTTCAAGAAGTTAATTTCAGAATTTAATTAAGTTACATCAAAACACAAGTGGATGGCGCAGTACATATACAGGGTGTCCCAAAAATGACTAACACATTTGAAAAATGCATTAAAAAGAAACAAAAGGCGATAGAAATGTAGCGTTTGCTGCATTGTACTTGGGAAACCAGGGAATTTTATTCAACCAATTTTCAAAATTAGTTACAAAGGTCACCAACAGATGGCGCTGCTGAATGGGAAAACTAGTAGGCGGTATGGCTATCTTTCAAAAACTACAAAACGATGTTTTCAAAATAACCATCATTTGCAACAACAACATGGCGCACTCTGAGAACAAAATTCGCCGACACCTGTGTAAACATTTCAGCCGAAAGGGTCCGGTCAAGAAATATTCGCTGTTCCAACGAATAAACCATTTTCAACAAATAATCCAACAGCAACTTGAAATCTGTGAGAAGCACACGCTAGCAAAATGCTCCGGCCACACATTAAACTGCCATAAGCCCTAGGGATGGTCGTGTGGTCTGGGCCTTCAACTCTAGCAGAATGCTGAGCAAAGTACTGAATGGCGATCTGACAGTATGAATTTCCCTGCAACTTTCACACAACGGCAGCGCCATCTGTTGGTGACATTTGTAACAAATTTTGAAAATTGGTTGAATTAAATTCCCTGGTTTCCCAAGTACAATGCAGCAAACTCTACATTTCCATCGCCTTTTGTTTCTTTTAATGCATTTTTCAAATGTGTCAGTCATCTTTGGGACACCCTGTATGTATAAAATGCAACCAATTTCTGTTGGGGAAGATGATTTGAGCAAAAATGGTGAAGCATAAAAACAGAGAAAGGTTTTCGAAAAACAGAAGAGCGAAAGGATGATTATTTGTTTTGGAAACAAGAACATCTAAGAAGGATAGTTGATTGTTCATTTCAATTTCATGTGTACATTGAATATAAGATTCAATTGAAATGACAAGGTTATGAATAGAGGAAAGATTGAAGGAATTGTTCATAATAAATGCATCATCCACCTACCGAAAACATCATTTAAATGTAACTTTTTGAAAATAGTGAATGAATAAATCACAAAGACAGGGTGGCGAAAAATTCCCAATTGCAAGCTTTTCAGATTATTTAAAATGCTTTTACCTGAAGGAAAACGTGTTTTGTTCAATGCATGATTTTTTTTTTTTTAAATTCATTAATTTAATTAGAGTAATGAAAGTATTTTAATTTTATTTTCTACGCACAGAAGAATACACTGTATAGGAGCAATAATAAACAAGTATTTGACATCCAAAAATAGCATCGTACAGTTTACGGAAGAGAAACTTTTTAATTTACTAACAAATTCATAAGAATTTTTAACAATGCAAAAAGTATTAATGCGTGGAAGCTAAAAAACTTACAATGGGATATAAAACAGTCACAATGTTAAACACAACGGACCTTAAAGAAATATTAATAGTGTGAACCTTTGGAAGCTCATAAAAGCAATCACAATTTGCAATAGAGGGAACAACTGGCGTTTAGCAGTATCACGCAACACTATAGAAATTTTGATGACGTTTTTGATATTTTTAAGATGCCCGTTCATTGAGTCTTTTCACGTAATTATAAGGTCCTTTAATTAAAAAAAATCAAAGTACGTGGTAATATTATTTTTCAAATTCAAATAGGCATTGCTGACGAAGAGAATTTTGAACAGGATTCATGTGAAAGTAAGTGTTGTTTTATTCAACATTCCTAAGTTAGATAGACTTTCGCTAATAACCCTATTGTGTCAAATAAATATCTTCTGTAACCGTTTTATTGAAGATTTCTACTAATGAAGTGATTATGTTGAGTGTTCGTATTCGTCTATTAAATAGTTTTTCGAAAGTCAATGGAATGAATGGTTGCAAGGGGGCAATTTCTTGATAGAGTAAATAGAGGCTAAACAACTTAAAAATTTATGGTACCTGTTCCATGAAAAGAACAGGTACCACAGAACAGGAAAATCATGTATAGGATGGTTAAGTCTCCTAAAATATAAAGCTTGAAAGCAGTAACTGTTTTCATCTATTCCATAGTTTTACGAAAGTCAATGGAATGAATGATTGCTAGCATGTGATTGCTTGATAGAAGAAAAATAGAGGCTAAACAACTTGAAAATTTATGGTGTCTGTTCCCTGAAAAGAACAGGTACCACAGAATAGGAAAATCATGTATAGGATGGTTAAGTCGCCCAAAATATAAAGCTTGAAAGCAGTAACTGTATTAATCTATTCCATAGTTTTACGAAAGTCAATCGAATGAATGATTGAAAGCATGTGATTCCTTGATAAAAAAAAATAGAGGCTAAACAACTTGAAAATTTATGGTGCCGATTCCGTGAAAAGAACAGATACCACAGAACTGGAAAATCATGTATAGGATGGTTAAGTCTACTAAAATGTAAAGCTTGAAAGCAGTTACTGTATTCATCTATTCCATAGTTTTTCGAAAGTTAATAGAATGAATGATTGCAAGTATGCGATTACTTGATAGAACAAAAATAGAGGCTAAACAACTTGCAATTTCGTGGTGCCTTTTCCGCGAAAAGAAATCTTATGTCACAAACTTTTCAAAACTCTCGTATATAGATGCAGTAATGATAAAAGTTTGATGCTCTGAATTCCCAGTAGACTTCGGAATGATGGATTTCCTTGCCTTGAACAACTTCAAGCGAGATAAAAAAAAATGGATTCGCAGAAATGAAAAATTTGATTTTACAGACACTGTTCAACGATAATAGTTTTATTGATGTTGTAGTGAAGATTTTTTGTACAGGAGGGGTTTGTGGATGAAGGAATAAAAGTTACTAGTGTGAATAAAATATTAAAATCCTATACTTTACTGGTGGAAATAAATTTAAACCTATATATTCTAGTATAGAATTCGTTTCCGTGAAAAAATTCTATTTATTTCTCAACTGAATTTTTTTTTTAATTAAGTTTTAACATTTATATATATATATATATATATATATATATATATAAACAGTCTTATTATTTATACATTACAAGTTAAACTCGAAGATAACACTTGCTTCTTCCGGCGTTCGGATAACTCAGATAGTCGAGATATTCTGCAGGTTCGATTCTTTCATGGTTAAACAGATGATGAAACTCGCCATATTTTTAATCAAGAATATGTAATTAATTATTTATACACAGTGACCAAAATTATCAGAGCTAATTTTCTGAGATATCGAATTATCACTAATGAATTAATACTTTTTTTAACCTTATTTTTTTTTGTTACGCAGGATATCCAGTCGACCCAAAGTGTATAGAACAAAACCGACGAAAGGACTTATCACTTGGCGATATATTCCCAAAAGCCGACAAGTTGGTGATACTGCACAAAACTATGCACCAAATTTGTCGCCATCTGTGACAATCGTCCAGAGATATTGTTAATATTTTACAACATAGTTGAAAAGTGCTTATGACTTTGTTCATTCTGTCTGTCTGTCCTTTCGCACAATAACTGCCGTAAAAATGACTTTATCAAATTGAAACTTCAACATATTATTGAGACGGTCTGTGAGACAAATGGGAATGTAAATGAATAATATCACCCAATTAGTTTTGAAATGAACCTGGGTTGAAAAAATGAAATACATTGAACTCTATGAGACCTAATTTTTCAAACATTTTTTAAGCGACTTTAAAATTCACAAATTGCTTCGAAAATTTTAGAAAATATTCAAGTTATCAAATAAAAAATATAAAAAAATTTCAGCAATATATGTTCGGAAGCTTTTTAAAGAAAAATTAAAACAATAATTATACTCATATAATATGAGGAGATCACGTGACCCACTTCAAAATTAAATATGGAATTCCATTTTTTTTTCCAAATTAAAAGTGGTGATTTTTAAAGTTCTTTTAAATTTATATTTAGTGTAGTATCAACAACTCGCAACATCTGTGTGCTGAATTACTATGCCATTTGTGCTTATATACATTGATAAATTTTCCTTATATATTCCCTTTAAAAATGCGTCTACGACAGTAGATAAGAAATGACAGTTGAAGGACCGCAGGCGGAGCTACGGAGCCACTGCTGACGTAGTTGAAGCGCCACCTGGCGAAAGTTGTTGGAGTGCTGCCACCTATTGGCATTTTTTAAAATTTCCAACTGTAAAAGATATCACTGCCGACGGAATCGAACCCTGGACTGATAAGTTACAAGGCGAGTCCCATAACCACCTGACTATCGGCAGCTGGTAGATAGATTCTTATCGTGAATGTGTATTCTGTGAAAGTAAGTGGAAGATAGATTATTAGAGGGTCTGTTCGATGTGCTAAGAGAAATTTGATTGGAAATTATTAGGGGGAGCTATATTTTTTAATGAAAATGACATGTATTTTATAAAAGGGAATGTATTTATAAAAGGGAATATAGATGTACATGGAATGCGGTATTTAATAATTTTTCAGGGTGTTTTAAAAGTGAATGGTATTTCATAAAATGGAATGTATTTTATAAAAGGGAATTTAGATGTACATGGAAAAGCTGTACTTAATAATTTTTCGGTGTGTTTTAATACAGTATGTTAGCAATTTTTTTGGAGTGTTTGATGTATACCAATATTTTTTTTTTTATAATGACTCAATAACGAAATGATTTTAAGTGTGTGTGTTTAAAAACGAATCTAATAGTAAATTATTCTTAGGTATTTTCAGTGAGCACAAAAATTATGTTACCCGTATTTTATCACGGGAATACGATTCGACTGCTAACAAAATGATTTTAAGTGTGGATGTTTAAAAACAAAATGCAATAGTAAATTATGCTTATGAGTTTTCAAAATTGTGTTAAGCGGATTTTATCTCGAGAATACGATTCGACCATTTTGAGTGTGATGAATTTTAACAGTACGATTTTTAACATCTGCAGAATATTTTTCGACAAATTTTAAAATAGATTTTACGGTTGTACACTATGGTTCTAGAATTTTCTAACTAATCTTCGACTGTTTTGAACTAACAAAATATATTTTCACGGATTGCAAATATTTTAATAAAACTGAGTTTAGTTAAAGTTTTTAAGTTTGAATATTTAGAAACATTTTGTAACTTTAGGACACATGTGTCACAGATAGCGCGGAAAATAGTTAACAAAAACTAGAACTCACAGAGCGATGTGTTGAAACTCAGCTGTCCAAACTAGAAATGAATGATATACACTCATTACAGTATTAACAAGAAAGATCAATCATGCATAAGCATTGATTATGAAACACTTTCCAACTGAAATGCAATTTCATTTAAAAATTTCTAAAATGTGATACATTCAGTGGTGATATCTTTTACATTATCACAGTGCTACAGTAATTTATTATACGTAAATATTTAAAACAGTATCGAAATATAAATCATCTGATTCTCTATGCAAAATAAACGAATATTTCATTCATATAACTTTTATTCCAGACTCCAGAGCTAAATAATTGTGTGTGAAAAAAATTCAGCAATTCTTATGTAACTCACCTTACAATCGCTTGAGATATTTGCATTCTGCATAAGTTAAAATTAGGCTTCGTTGAAGAAATAATAAAAGTTTAGAGATCATTTAAAATCACAACTATTGTAATTGCATAGACACGGAATTTAGATACACAGATAATACACAGATACACAGAAAATATATTTGTGTGTGTATATATATTCAAAGTATTGGAATCGTGCCGAAGATCGGAACTCGAATTTTCGAAGAATCTACACGTTTTGGGACTTCTAGAACACGAAAAAACTATTTTTAGGAAGACGTCTGTGTGTGTAAGGGTGTATCTGTGTATGTTTCTGTGTGTCTGTGAGGATATTACAACCAATCTAATTGAAAAACTAATGGACCGAATTTCATAAAATTTGGTATGTTTTTTGTGGGAATTCCTGATGTTCATTAGATTATAGTACGATTCATAATAAAAGAATCTGCCTTCTTTGCGAAATGGCCGGCAGAAATTGCCTTTATCCACTCTAGCTAAAAACTAATGGAGCAAATTTAACAAAATTTGGTGTATAATATTTCAATAACCTACAAGTGATTTATATACCAAATTTAACAGAATTTGGTATATAAATCATTTGTAGGTTATTCTAGTACGATTCGGGAAAAAGGAACGGGCTATTTTTGCAAAATGGCCCGCAAATATCGTTAAATATAAAAATAAAAGACTACATGTGCTCAAGTATATCAATTAAATTCCTATTTTATACGTGATGTTTGACAACAAGAAGAATAAGACTAACCCCATTACTCTAGGACTAGCCGTTCTTGAGATATTCTAGTTTTTTCGCGTTTTCGCTACGCCACCTTTGACAATATGTCCAGCTATCAAATGAGAACCAAATTTAAGTTTAACGTGTAAATTCAATGTCATTTAAAATATTTATGGCTGTTATTTTGTGCAGATAAACTCAAATTATTATTGAAGAAAACGTGAATATGAGTCTGCAGGGAAAGACATGTGCTGCCCACATCAGAATTTTTAACAATATTACAACAATGATTTATGGAAGTGAACGGGGATTATTTGCAGGCCATTTCGAAAAAAATGTAGGATCTATATTTAAAGATCCACCAAATTTTTGTGGAATAAAATGTTCAACAAATTTAAGCTGTGTACCAAATTTTAACTCTCTAGGACGTAGGAAAGTGCATTAAAAATGCCATCAAATAAGTATATCACGAAGAGTTATATAAAATTTAAAAAAACATTTGAAAAATTGTTATCCACCAAATTTATTTTAAAATGTGAATTCGCTCTCATATACAAAATGATTAAACTCTTGGAAGGATATTTATTATATAATCTATCTATTTTTTCTTTCTGGAGGATATCCCAAAAGTCAGAATTTAATTGAATTTCTTTTTTTCCCTATATTAAATCATTTTTAATTAAAAACTACTTAATATATTTTACTGAAATTGTTTTTATATATTTTATGGGATAATGTGAATATTTCCTAAAAATTTCGAAGCAATTTGTGAATGTTAAATTTGCTTAAAAAATGTTTGAAAAATTAGGTCCCATAGGGTTCAATGTATTTCATTTTTTCAACCCGGGTTCAATAAAAAACTAATAGGGTGATATTATTCATTTATATTCCCATAGGTCCCACAGACCGTCTGAAAAACATACTAAAATTTCATTTCAATAAAGTCATTTTTACGGCAGTTATCGTGCTAACGGACAGACAGACAGACAGACAGAATGAACAAAGTCATAAACACTTTTCAACTTTGTTGTAAAGTGTTAATAAAAATGAAAACAAGACAGTGCTGTATTCCGAGTTTAACAAGAAAGTTATTTTTTTTATTTTTACGCTTTATTTTTGCGTATTTGTTGTGCATCTGTATTCTGTGCCAACGCAATTACAATATTTTTGAGTTTAAATGATCATTAAACTTCTATTATTTCTACAACGAAGTCTAATTTTAATGGATGAATAATGTAGACAAGTGATTGTAAGATGAGTTGTATAAGAATTGCTGAATTTTTTTCACCCAAAATGATTTAGCTCTGGTTTCTGGAATTAAAGTAATATGGATGAAATATTCATTGCTTTTATATAGAGAGCCAAATAATTTATATTTTAATGACGTCATTTGAATAAAGTTAATTTTTTTCGATGAAGTTTTAAATTTTCAAATATAATAAATTATTGTATTACTGTGATAATTTGAAATATATCAGCGCTGAATGTAACGTATTTTAGAGATGTTTAAATAAAATTGCATTTCAGTTGGAAAGTGTTTCATAATAAATGCTTTATGCATGATTGATATTTCTTGTTAAGGTTTGTGATGCTTAGAATATCTCAAAAAAAAATTACTAATTATAAACAAGAGAGATCAATCATGCTTAAAGCATTGATTATGAAACACTTTCCAACTTCAATGCAATTTTATTTAAACATGTCTAAAATGCAATACATTCCTCGGTAAAATTTCAAAAATTATCACAATACTACATTAATTTATTATATTTGAAAACTGAAACCTTCATCGAAAAAAATTAACTTCATTCACAGGATAGCATTGAAATATAAATTGCCTGATTTAAACATCTCTAAAATGTGATACATTCCTTGGTAATAATTTTAGAATTATCATAATACTGCGATAATTTAATATATTTGAAAACTTCATCGAAAACAACTGAAATTCATTCAAATGACGTCATAGAAAAAATAACACGTCTGGATCTCTCTATAAAAGCAGGATTTCATTCGTAACTTTCTCCATTTCATTCATTACAGTACTATAATAATTTATTTTATTTAAAAATTAAGACCATGGAGCTACAATTCATAAACTTTATGCTTAAAACTTCATCGAAAAAAGTCGTCCTTCTGTTTATAAAATCAATTAATATTTCATTCATATCAGCCATGCAGACTCCATGGACTGAATTATTTTGTGTTAAAGAAATGCAGTAATTCTAATACAACTCATTCTACATATTTTGCTGTTTACATTTTACATAGATGAAAAATAGGCTTCGTTGTAGAAATAATCAAATTTGGATGAGCATTTAAACTCAAATATATTGTAATTGCGTTGTTTCAGTATGTAGATGCACAGAATTTAAGCAAAAATGAAGTGGTTTTAGGACGGATACAACACACAATATGAATTAAGAGGAACTTTAAAAATCACGATTTTGAGACAAGATGCATGCCATATATCATTTTGAAATGGATCACGGGAACTTTTCATATCATGGTCACGTGATCGCTTCATATAAGAGGTGTTATTACTATTTTAATTTTTATTTAAAAAACTACTGAATATATTTCACTGAATTTTTTTTTATATATTTTATGGAACAGTTTGAATATTACCTAACATTTTCGAAGCAATTTGTGGATTTTAAATCTCCTTAAAAAATGCTTGAAAAATTAGGTCCCATAGGGCTCAGTGTATTCCATTTTTTCAACCCGGGTTCAATCCAAAACTAATTGGGTGATATTATTGATTTATATTCCCATAGGTCCTACAGGCCGTCTGAACAACATACTAAAATTTCATTTTGATTAAGTCATTTTTACGGCAGTTATCGTGCTAACGGACAGACAGACAGACAGACAGAATGAAAAAATTCATAAACACTTTTCAACTTTGTTGTAAAGTGTTAAAAAGTAAAAAAGAATATTGTCTTTAAAAAACCCAACATGGCTATATAATTGGAATTCGGATTGATGTTATAATACTTTAAATGTAGGGGTTATAAAACCCTGTAAAATCCAATATGTGCCTCAAACTTCTATAGATTTGAACTTCGCTTGTAACATAAAAATATTAAGTTGTTTCAATTACGTATCCTACTTTTATTATCGTAGTCCCATATTATTTATTGTAAAGGAAACAAATGAGAACTGAAATAGCGACCAATAAACTTACTGAACTTTATGGTAGTTTTATCTGACAAGACGTTATTCTCTCTGTGTGTGGTAAAACTATTTCAGCTCCATCGAACTCGAGCCACCGCAGATTTTTCTCGACTTTTTATGCTGTTGCTGAAAAATAATTTTAATCCAAGATTTATAATACCTTCTGGTGTTCAAATTCCGACATAACCAAACGTTTAACCTGAACTGTTAATAAATTTATGGAAATATCTATATTTTCCTAAAAATAATGGTTATAAATAAAATATCTATATTTACAAAATGTATACATCCTCTTTAATAACTTTTCCTTTAATCTAAAATATATAACATTATTGGGTAAAAAAATGTATTATATATTTCCAAAGAATTTTACTTGTATAAAGCGAAATTTCTGAAAGTTAAAACATATTATTTATTTAGATTAAAGTAGACAGTCTGAAACAATTAAGAACAATTTATGTGTACTTTAATGAGTGGGAAATGTTATCATGTGTTTCTCGTGTAATAAATATATTTCCCTCTGAATGGAAGATATGGCAAAGAAATACATTATAGGAAAAAATGATAAAAAGCCTATTGTAGACAGAAATGAATTACATTCTTTCATGCTAACTGTTCCCAAAACTTCCATAAAACGATTTTAAGAAATTCTATTTTTAAAATTTATTAGAGGCACATATGTCATCGAATAAGAAATCTTTATCATTTCGATTTGAAATATTGAATGTTCCATATGTTCAAAATTTAGATGCGTATTTTTTGGTTCGATAAAATTGTCTTTGTAGCTATAAAATTCCTTGGTAGTTATAGATGTAGTTATAAAATTTTGAAAATTCTGAAAATGGCGGAAAAACTTGTAAGCCTACGATATTTGTGATTTTCTCTGGTATTTTACTGAACACAAGAAATTTTGCAAGAGTGGCTTAAAAATCTGAATGATATATTTAATCAGTACTACGGTTTCGTTGTTGATAACAGCATTCATTGATCAGTTTCGTGCTGATTATGTGCGCGTAAGAATGGAATGGCTTATATCTGCAATCGCAGCAAAATACCTGCTATATACGACAATTCTGCGAAACTCTATGGGAACTATGAAATTCAGTCATACAACGTATAAAGCTTAATCTTTTTTCAACATCGAGCTCAGGCTATTTTTTTTTAACCCGAAAGTGGTAGCGATAAGATCCGGAATCACCCCAAACACAGAATGTATTCATTTCAGGCATTTGTAGCTGGCACCATCTATCGATTCAGTAGCTAACTCTCTTAATGTCTTCTTTCAATAGAACTTATAACTAACTGGTGTTCATCTTTCGTCAGTAATAAGGAGTCATTTCTTGGAAGGCCAACTGCAACTGGGGTAACCTTGAAATCCCACGTGACCGGGCTGTGGTCCGAAAATTTTCAGTTTAGTTTCCTGTTCGCGTAGATGGTGGATGTCTGACTTACTTAGGTTTTTCGAAATGGCTTTCAAGCAGAAAAAAGATGACCCATTAAAAATAATCGGAGTCATTAAGAATATTATTGGATACTGTGGGGACATGATATGAAGATATACGAGTAAATTCATCAAGTGAAGATGGAATTGATTATCAAATTCATAGTAGCCAAGAGAGTGACGGTCAATATGAAGAGAACAATGCAACATTTTTCTAATAAAAAAGGGGCAATTATGTAGGAAAAATTAAACAATTTGGAATAAAGGCCCAATCTAAAAGTGAGAACTTGTTCGTGTAACATCATAATTACCAGAATTGAGATCTATTGCGTTGGGTATTACGGAACCTCCCGAAAATTGGAAACATTTTATTAATTTCAACGTTATATATAATATTGTGAAATAAATATGATTTATAACGTTTTCAATAATATGTGTGTAAAACTAAAAATTGCTATGAAAGTGAAATTGTTTCTATAAATGAGTAGATTAATAAAAAAAAATATTATTAAATGCAATTAATTTAAATACACACTAAAGCATATATTTAAACTCTACTAAATATATTTATACTATATGTAAACTAAAAATAATATATATCATGGAAAACATATTTTATTTATATTCTATATATTTTGCATAAATTTATGTAAATTGAATTAAGTTTTAATAAATCGACAGGCTTATATAGGTAGACCGTGAAATCTATACTGGTCGGGTTAATTAAGCGACTAACTTCCACCTAGTTAACTAATGATTTATGCTATTTAGAACGGAGTATTTTAATGTCAGAATGTTTTAGAGAGAATGTTTCAGTCAGAATGTTTATATGTAAGTAGTAGTTATTAGATTATACCTATTTTTATCATTTGAATTTTGAATCTTAGAAATTTTTTGAAATTCAGGATTGGAACTGAAAAAATCGATTTTACATAATAGAATTTCGACTTCGAAATATTAAAATCGTTTTGTATATCTATATATGGACTTTATGGCTTAGAGAATGCTAGCAATATTTCCATTTAGATTTACACGAAATGCAATTTCATTTGGTAATCTGCAGTAGTTTTATCCGTTGTCATCCGGATAAGGGACAGATTTTAGCATACGATTCAATGCTAAAACATTAGGAATGAATAAAAACAGCACATATGCATGTTGGTCACCATTATTTGTGTTGTGAAAGAATTAAAGTCATTGCATTATATAGGGTGTCCCAAAATTCATGCAAGATTTGAATTTTGCGCCATTTGTGCGATAAAGTGTTAGCAACGAAAAAAAAAATAAAAGACAGCGTGACAGTTGACTGTCTAGGGTTAATAAAAATGGAGCGCTACATGAAAGAGCAACGAGTTTTCATTGTTGGGCAATATTTTAAAAATAATGAAGGTTTGGCAGCTACAGTTCGCAATTTGATAATCCAGTTTTTTGCGACTAAATTGCAAGATATGGATGTGGACGACATGTGGTTTCAACAAGACGGTGCCACATGCCATACAGCCTGAAAAACAATTCAATTACTGTATGAGTCATTTCCTGGTCGTGTAATTTCCCGTTTCGGTGATCGGAATTGGCCTCCCAGATCATGCGATTTAACGCCATTGGACTTTTTCTTTGGGGTTTTATGAAGTCTAAGGTTCATGCCAACAAGCCCACGACCACCTACGACTTGAAGGAGGAAATTGAGCGCTGTATCAACTAAATTCAGCCACATTTATGCAAAACGGTTATGGAAATTTTCAACAAAAAGTGCGTATGTGCCAGAAAAGCCGTAGAGGCCATTTATCCGATTGCTATACCATATATGCTATACCATACATAACCCTATACTGTATACTTTATGAATCAATAAAAAAATTACAATTTTTTATTATAAATCTGTGTCTTTTATCAAAATTACTTCTTGTGTGAATTTTGGGACACCCTTTATAAGGCATGTGCTGTCCACATCATTTTTTTAAACGCATTTATTTTATTTCTTCTAAACAATGAAAAGCATAGATAAATAACTTTAGAGCACGTTGTTTAGAGTATCATATACAGCTTTGAACGGACGACAGATATTATAAATCTTATAGAAAGAAATGGAATAACCACTTTAGACAGAAATGAATTGCATTTTCTCTTACGTCTCGCGGCAAAGCTTCCATAAAACGATTCCATAGAAATTTTCGTTTTTGAAATTTATTGGAGACAGATGTGGTATTCGGATGAGATATCTTCATGATTTCAATTTGAGACGTGAGAAAGATAGCTTTGTGTAGATTGGGGAAATATGCTCGGCCACAGAATAAATTCATGATATTTTAAATTTATTGCTGAGGACAAAACATATTTATTAAATTTTTTACCTGATACAGGGTTAATAGAAAAGTCCCCAAGTTTCATAATAACTTTATAACGAAATTTATATAAATGTACACGTTAGGTTTAGGCGTAGTAAAGTGAGAATGCCCGATCGAATAAAAGCGATTGCAGTGCCGTTAACGGAGAATTGAAGAATTAAAGAACACGAATTTGGCAACAGAACGAATAGAAGAAAACTACGAATTACAAAGCATTATCTAATTAGTATGGAAGTGATAGTAAATTGATTATATAAGGCATTTATTTAGCACACTAGGGTTATAGGTGATTTACTGTCATATTCAAGGATAATACAATAAACGAGACTTACTGGCAAAATAATCTAGTAAAGACCTTCTTTAAAATGTCTTCCTTTAGAGATAATGCACATTTAAATTCGAAAAATAACATTATCGTCTACTTAGATAAGCATTGCATCACCGTGTTACATCATCTTACAACCAATGAAGTACGATAACTATTTATTGCTTTACATATAGATGCTTTTGGCATTACTGATACCGATCCCTACTAATTAGACAATATCATGAGAATTTACAATTGGCGTTTTATTTTTATCTCGTTTTGTTATCGAGTTTTTGTTCCAAACTTTGCAAATAATGTTGCTAACTCAACCTGGAATCGAAACCTGGATCTTCGAACAGACAGCAGCCGACGCTCTACCGTTGAGTTACTAGGACGAAATAGCAAGCTCTTATTGTGGATGTGGACTCTGCATTCTCCACGCTCTAATGTCAGATTGGCGTATGTAACTGACAATCTGACTGACCACCCCTGCTAATTTTATCTCAGGTTAGCCTCCTAATGCTACTTTATCCTCCAGGTTAACTTCTTGCGTGGTCGTTATCCTCTATATTTGAAATCGACGCTCAATATCCCAGAGTCCACTGAATCCAAGCAAGGCGTACTAGGGTCACTTTCAGACCTCTAACATCATAAAATTAAAAACTGAATTCTTGTTTCCATGGAAATTTCTAATAAAGTGACCTAAGCTTATGAGTAGATTCTGCTCTCATTTAATTTTGATCAATGGATCCCGTTATTTCATTCTTATTAACTTATATGAACTTATTGTGTTCCTTCTATTTTTTTTTCTTTAAAAAAAAAAAAAAAAAAAAAGCTATGTTAACTATTCTTATTTTTTTTTATCTTTATTTTTCTTTTGACACTTTTTATTTGTATTTTTTCTTATTTTTCTTTTCTAAATTTTATTCTAAATTTCTGTTTTGTTTTCATACGCCAAAATTTTTTTTTCCTTTTCATATATTTTCTTTTTATATATTTTCTAAATTTTACTTTTAAAATTTTATTATTTTCTTTCATTTTAATCTATATTTTATTATGTTATTATACCTCACTCTAAATATTAGTTTTCAATGACCTTTTTATCTATATTCGCAATAACCATTTTCCCATTTTTGTAAAATGGACGTACTTGTCAAGTTCAAATATAATGTAAAACTGTCTGTTTAATCACAATATTTATTATAAATTGTAATATTTTTAGACCTAAATAAAAGTTCGTTTGGTGGGATGGTAGACCTTGGGTGCCTCCTGAATGCAGGAGGTATCCTTTCCCGGCCGTGCAGATAGCTACTCTAAACCCAATATGTGAGTCGCACGGTCTGGGGTCTTCAGACCTCTAACATCTTTGCACTAACCTACAGAGCTGATTTTTTCGGGTGCCATTGTAAAAAACCTTGCTGCTCCAACCTGGAGTCGAACCCTGGATCGAACCCTGGGCAGTCGACCCTGGGCAGCCGACGCTCTACTGTTGAGCTACGGGGACGAAATTGCAAGCTCTTATTGCCAATGTAGACTCTGCAACGCCTCCAATTTTTCTCTTAGGGCACTGCAATCATTTTTATTTGATCGAGCATTGTCACTTTAATGTAGATAGACCTAACTTGCAACTTTAAGCGCATTTCATTTGGAATTTTTTTCGAGGTTTAAAGGGCTTCCCTAAGATTAATTTAGATAAACATTATACCAGCAAAGCATTTTCGTATATATAGATTCACACGTTTTTATGTACCCAAATTTATATGGCAGGTAAAACAAAATGAGATTCTTCGTGTTACCAATTTGAACTCCGTTTTTTAAAAGTTCGTATTATAGCGTGATTTATAACAATCTGGCAAAGAATGATTTTCTCCAAAATTTGTATAGCTGCTATACAAGATCTAAAAATTTTAGATGACATTTAACGCTATTTTTAAACTTACTATTATATAACACTTAGTTTACTTAAATTCTGCTTTCGTTTCAGCTGCTGACACTGTAGGTTGAATGTAATTCAAACATCATGTAAAACGTGTATCTGCTGACTACAATATAGAGGGATAGACCATAATCAGAATATAGAAATGTACATATATCAGAGCTGAAGAACGTAGCGAATTTTTTAATGTGTATTCCAAATCATAATCAGAGTATAAATGTTTTAATATCTTAGTTAGATATACAATGAACATGAAATATTATTAAATAATTAACCTATTGTCGTATCAATGTTTAAAGTAACATGTATTTAAATTGTCTTCTACATTCAAAGGTAAGTTTAATTATTTAAATATATAAAGAGTTTATTGAACGTTAAATCATAGAATTATAGAATTTTAATATTTATATCTCGTGGGGTAGACTTCTACTTAATGCGTGCGAAAGTGATATGGAAAACAGTGTAAGACCTTATGGACTACGAGCGATAACACATTTATTTACAAATTCTCTTTAAAGGGAAATGCATTGATCATTGTGTTTAAACAAAGAATATTTTATCAATGACTAATCGCTTTGGAGGATATTAGGATATTTATAAATTACTAACTTCTGATTAAATGAGCTGCAATCGAAAATTCTCAAAGCCCAGTATATAAATTAATTTACGTTGAAATGCGACAAATATATTTTGCAATTAAAGCCGGAAAGCCCTTTCGGAGCTGAACAAGCCGACGAATTTCCCTCCTCTAAAATTATTATCACGATCCCAGTTAATTAAAGTGTCCGTCAAACTATGTGCCAAAGTGCACCCTTTGTCTTCAATCAGAATCTTTTAGCGGCAGAAGTATTAAATTTTTTCCAGAATTTAAGAGTGGTTTAGAAAGGAAAATTAGGTGTTTGATATTAATGATTTAAAATTTGCAACAAATATTTCAATTAGTAAACTATATGTGTGTTGATTTTTAGTGAGATTGGATCAGAGAAAGGCACTCAATGAGTGGACTTTCCTTCACGAATCGAAAAAGCACCATAAAAATAAATATGGTATAAATAATAAAAGTATAACTCTTTTATATTTAATGTTTCTGAAACTAAATTACATTTCTTCACGAATTGAAAAAGCACCATAAAAATAAATATAGTATAAAATAAATATTAAAAGTATAACTCTTTTATATTTAATGTTTCTGAAAATAAATTACATTTCTTCACGAATTGAAAAAGCACCATAAAAATAAATATGGTATAAATATTAAAAAAGTATAACTCTTTTATATTTAATGTTTCTGAAACTAAATTACATTTCTTCACGAATTGAAAAAGCACCATAAAAATAAATATGGTACAAATATAAAAAGTATAACTCTTTTATATTTAATGTTTCTGAAACTAAATTACATTATTTATAGGAGGTTAGCATGTCCTGTTCTCGAGATATTGCATAGTTTTTTATCGAAAAGGAAAAATCCACACACACACACACACACACACACACACACACACTTAGATACACTGTAAAATTTAAAAAGGGAAAATTGAGGTCTTAAAGAAAAGTCACTCTAAAACTGAACTGCAATTGAGAAAACCTCCATGGAGTTGACTTTCAGCAAAAGTGATTTTTCCACTCATCGTAAAGGTAATAGTTAGATTGAATACCCACTGCGAACGAATGATTCATTCACTCTACTTCGGAATGAATCGTTTGTGGCAAGTGTAACTCCACTATAACTAGTTGCCTTGCCACAATATTGAATTATACACTTTGGTCTGTTTATGAAGGTTACTGGATGAAGCTCCGGTGCTATCAAAAGTGTGCTTTTATATAAGACCAGACACATTGTTAGAAACTTAACATTTTATGCACAAAACACTACATGATTAAAATCATACAATAAATTCATCAAAATAAAATTGAGCCTCTGGCTACATAATAACGTGATACACGATCAGGAGTATTTGCCAACTAGCTAGTCACGCGAGTGCATCTTTGAAAAAGCAGACCATGTCGGCGGGGGTGAAGTCCGCGGCTAAATACCTTCACATGTCTGACGTCATCAAGTAAATATTTTGTCAGTGACGACCGTCACGATTTATACATTATGCAAATATGAAAACATATTAGCATACAATAAAAATAAAGTTTTGAAATTTCAAAAATAAAGGTCAGAAAAATGTGTAATAGTCAAATGGATTTGAGTTGTCACATGACGCCCTTCTCAGTCTTTTACAGGGAGACGAAATCGAACTCGTCTTCCATATCGTGTGAAGACAGGTTTCACTGTCCTTGGAACTTATTGTCCAGATGCTACTTGCGAAGACGGTCCATCCGCAGTTGGCACTGGTGGGCTGCCTGCAGTTAATTGTGCTACGGTGGTCAGCGAAGATCTATCAGTGGTCAAAAATGGTCTATCGGTGGTCAGCAATGGTCGGCAATGGTCTGTCGGTAGTCAGAAATGCTTTATCCGTGGTCAGCAATGGTCTGTCGGTGGTCAGTAATGGTCTGTCGATGGTCAGCAATAGTCTGTATGTGGTCAGAAACGCTTTATTGATGGTCAGCAATAATCTGTCGGCGGTCAGCAATAGTCTGTCGATGGTCAGCAATGGTCTGTCGGTGGCCATAAATGCTCTATCGATGGTCATCAATGGTCTGTCGGTGATCAGCTATTATAAATAGCCACTGGAATGATCGTCTTAATCATATGTCTAAAGTGCATAGCTTAGATCCATAAGTTTTAATTACTGATCAATTCGTATTAGTGAGCTTAATGCCTTTACTATTCAAGTTTGGTGATAAATATGATTTTGAAAAGCAACTAACATCGCTACCTGTATCAGTTAGGAACTTTGACTGTGAAATTTTATCCAAAACATACAATCTATTACTGCATCTTGTAGCCGGTACACTGGAAATCTCAGTAGTAATCCCCGGTTCCACTTGTTTTTTAAATAAAAATTGCATGGCGATTTACACTTGTGAGTTTTTTTTGCCGAATTTTTCGTGATACCAGCATAATTCTGATTTACGATACGGAGATCGCGAATTTCTTCGATCCTGATTTTGGCTCGCAAAAATTCATGTCTTAGAAGTTATATTTTCAAATTTCGGCTTCTTTGCCAATAAATCTTGAATCATAGTTTTAAGTTCGTCTACTTCTTTTCTTAATTTATCTACATTTACAGTTTGGTTCTCAATGGGTTTACTACTTAGTGTGCACGCGGAATGTTCTCCATGAGTTACTTCCAATTATTTAGCTTTCTGAGCATAATATATGCATTACATAAATGTACTTTTAGTACTCCCCATCAGAGGGAGCTACTTCCGATCTTCTCTGCCGTCGACTCACGTCATCGGACCTTGTGACTCACTATAAGACTTCTTGTAACATATCCTTCACTTCAACCTAGAACTCGCCACCTCATTTGCAACCTAGTGACAATTTCGTTCGGTTTCTAAGAAAGTCACTGGGAGGGGGAGTACTGTAGCGAATGCTTATAAGTCAATATTAAATACCTTGAGCTGGAGACGTCTTTAGCTCAACACTATGATACCGGCCCGCCACGCTTTAGCTCCGGGATCAAACCCCGACAGTGCCAAGTTTGTGATTTCTCATTCTCGCTACACGTTCATTTCAAGTTGTAAATCTTAGCAGAAATAGTTTTTAGCTATAAAAATGAATGAATCCTTATTGTTATTTATGAACTCAATTTGCGAACTGTTATTTATTTATGAACTCAATTTATGATACTGTTATTTATGAACTCTCGAGTTATTTATGAACTCAATTTAGGTGTGAATAACCTATATCTATACGATAATAATCACTTCAACATCGTCATTACCACTGCGGCGTTAATACCAATTTAAAAAAGTTCTAAATAAGTTTTCAAACAGATTTGACAGATTTAAAAAAATTCGCTCAAACTGTTATCTAAAATATTTTAAAAATAAAAATACTACTTCAGTAATAGCATAAACAACTGGAAAAAAAGTATCAACCGGTTTTATAGGCAAAATGAGCGTCAAGAAAAATAAACTGTCAGAAAATTTTTGGGGACAGAAATTTACTGCAAATGAAAAAGCTATATATACAGAGTGAATCGCACCTAATCTGCCAAAAGAATGGGGATGATAGAAGAGCCCATGTTCAGTATAAAACACCACAGCAGCCCTGTCCTATGTTTAACCGTTTCCGAGTTATGGTGGATAGAAGGAAAGTGTGGTCAAGTCTGAGAAAACCCAAATTTGTGAGGTTTCTAAAAGGCCTAAACGCAAAACAAGCACATAATTGGAAAGAGCAGAAAAAAATCCTATAAAATGACACCATTTCCATCAGGATATCTGTCTGGATTTACCGGCGAGCTACAAGCGCCGAAACATTGGCGAAGTGCAAAATCGAAATGTTGCCAAAATTTGTAACCGGCTATATCGCAAAAACCATTCTAGCTACAAATTTACCAAAACCTTTTCCATTCCTCCAGCTTTCGAATGAGCCTACAATAAACCATATCGGTGTTTAGTTCAGGAGAAATATAGCTTTTTGTTTACAATACATACTGAAATCGGCGTTCGTCGAAAAGGCACTTCGTTCTTGCACCTCACGAAACACCAGGCTGAAGGCGGATAGGAGATTGAAATGAGGCTGAAGGCGGATAGGAGATTGAAATGAGGGTCGAGCATGGCACCTCGCGAGCGCTAAATCCATATATCCGGATGGAAATGATGTCATCTTATAGGATTTTTTCTGCTCTTTCCAATTATATGCTAGTCTCAATCTTAGCATCCTATTTATTCAAGATATGGCATGACTATGGTTAAATTTTGTTTCACTGTTTCTGCTCCTCTCTTTCAGTATAATCTACTATTTATGTACTTTTTCCTTTTTGCTTCTCAAGTTATTTTCCTGTTTTCTATTTTTACCTTTTTATACTTTCCTTTTGTCCCACTAGGTCGCGTTATTACATTAAGCTATGTCGTTCGGGCCTTCACATTTTAGCCGACATAGTCTTGCGTTCATTTGGGAGGTCATGTCCAGGCTTGTTGTATCGAAGAAGGAAATCTAATTGCATCCTAAATGTACATATGATTACCTAAGTTTAGGGTCTATTTACGTTGTGATCCAGTTCATTATATTAAAATTGTTAATAAAATGCATTTCTACTGCGCGATAATATTTAAAAAAATCTGATGTGGGCAACACATGACTTTCCTTATATAATGTAATGAATTTACTACTTTTACAGTAAATAAATAGGTTTTTCTTATAGTAGATACTAACATTCTTTCCAAGATATTGAATTTTCGACAATTAGTCGTCATTTTCATTGATTTAGCATCATTTTTATCCATTTGGCGAGATTTTCATTAATTTGGCAACATTTCAAAAAAGTCGCCAAGTTGCCGACATTCCGCCAAATTCGTCGCCAAAATCTCGCCAAGCGTTATGCACTAAGAAAAAAGTTATTCTTACAGCAGATAAATGACTATTGGCGTTCAAATACAAAAGTATTATTCGAAGCATATTTTTTCATGAATGGAACGAGCTAGATCCACGAGAATGATGTCACTCAATTTATCGCATAGTATTACATATGAAAAGTGAACATGTTTCTCAATAGGAATTTTTTTTTTATGTGACTTTTTCATAATTTTTTTGAAAAATGTACAATATCTCGAGAACGGTTCATGTTAGGGTTCTAAAATTTACGCCAATCGTTTTCTAATGAAAAATTACATAAGAAATGTCTATTTGCGTAACTTTATTAGCGGTTTTGATTTTTTGAATATTTTTTCAAAATTTCATTCGAAAATTTAGGGGGGTTCTGAACATTCGATTACGTATAAAAACAATAGGCTTCCAGTGTTTACGGATTGTGATTTTTGTACCAAATTTGGTTCAAATCGGTCCATTCGTTCGTCAGTTATCGTCTCCACAGACTCACTGACACACACACACACACACACACACACACACACACACAGACACAGACATCACTCCAAAAATGTTTGATTCGTGATCAGGGATGCTTGAAACGTGCTCTCCCGTCGAAAACTCGAATTCGAATTTTCGACCCCGTCACAATACTTTCCTTATACATTATGTATATAAGGAAAGTAAAAATCTGATGTGGGCAACACATGACTTTCCTTATATAATGTAAGGAATTTACTACTTTTACAGTAAAAAATAGGTTTTTCTTATAGTAGATATATTATTTCCAAGATATTGAATTTTTGGCAATTAATCGTCATTTTCATTGATTTAGTGTCATTTTTATCCATTTGGCGAGATTTTCGTTAATTTGGCAACATTTCAAAAAGTCGTCAAATTGGCGACATTCCGCCAAATTCATCGCCAAAATCTCGCCAAGCGTTATGGACGAATAAATAAGTTATTCTTACAACAGACAAATGACAATTGGCATTCAAATACAAAAGTATTACTCAAAGTATCTTTTTCCATGAATGGAACGAGCTAGGTCCACGAGAATGATGCCACCCAATTAATTTATCGCATGGTATTACACACGAAAAGTGAACATGTTTCTCAATCGGAATTTTTTTTTTATTTTATATGCCTTTTTGATAATTTTTTTGAAAAATGTGGAAAATCTCGAGAACGGTTCATGTTAGAGTTCTAAAATTTATGTCAATCGTTTTCTAATGAAAAATTACATAAGAAATGTCGATTTGTGTAACTTTATTAGCGGTTTTGAGTTTTTGACGATTTTTTCAAAATTTCACTCGAAAATTTAGGGGGGGTTCTGAACATTCGATTGTATATAAAAACAATAGGCTTCCAGTGTTTACGGATTGTGATTTTTGTACCAAATTTCGTTCGAATCGGTCCATTCGTTCGTCAGTTATCGTCTCCACAGACTCACTGACACACACACACACACAGACATCACTTCAAAAATGTTTGATTGGTGATCAGGGATGCTTGACCCCGTCACAATACTTTCCTTATACATTATGTATATAAGGAAGTAAAAAAATCTCTAAATGTTTCTGTTTCGTCAAAGTGGAACAGATAGTTTTGAATCAAAACAAGTAAAAAGCTCTCCAGGACGAATTTTACTCACATTTAAACTGTCGTCGCGTTTCCTGATAATTAAACTGCCCATCACACTGCGTATCATTAAACACTACATTCTACCCTAGTTCTCAAGCATATACCACTAGCAAGATGCGTGTATATATTTGAAGAAGGATTTAATACAGAGATTAATTATTCAGCATTAATGTATAACTTATACTATATCTACTACATGCATCCCTTCAGGTAGTAGTAAATTTTTTTTAAAACAATGTTTTCAACAATTTTCATATTACTACATCACTCTATTTGATGTAATAAAAACTTTTGATTTGTAAAGCCTCCTACTGTAACTCCATTGTTTATAATTCCAGCAACCAAATTTTATACAATTAAGCCAATTTTATTCTAGATAAAGTATGGTTTCGGAAAAGATTAATTTCGACCAGACAGAACGCTCTATTGTATAACAAGAAAGATCCACCATGCATAAAGCAATGATTATGAAACATTTTCCAACTGAAATGCAATTTTATATAAACATCTCTAAAATGCGATACATTCCTCGGTAATATTTTTAAAATTATCACAATACTACATTCATTTATTATATTTGAAAACTTAAAACTTCATCGACAAAAATGAGCTTCATTCACATGCCGGCATTGAAATATAAATTGCCTGGTTAAAACATCTCTAAAATGCGATACATTCCTCGAGAATATTTTTAAAATTATCATAATACTGCAATAATTTATTATATTTGAAACTAAATCGAAAACAAATGAACTTTATTCAAATGACGTCATCGAAATATAAATCGCCTCTATATAAAAGCAGCATTTCATTCATAAACATTTTTCCATTCCTTTCATTCATCACAATACTACAATCATTTATTTTATTTAAAAACTTAGAACCATGGACGTACAAGTAATTTAACTCTATGCTTAAAACTTCATTAAAAAATCGTCTGGTTCACTATGTAAAATCAATGAATGTTTCATTCATATCAGCTATATTGCAGACTCCATGAGCTAAATAATTTTGCGTTAAAGAAATGCAGCAATTCTTATGCAACTCATTCTACATCGTTTGGTATTTACATTCTCCATAAGTGAAAATTGGGCTTCGTTGTAAAAATAATCAAAGTTTGAGGATCATTTACACTCAAATATATTGTAATTGCGTTCCTTCAGTATGTAGACACAGAATTTAAGCAAAAATAAATTTAATAACATTTAAAGTTTAAATACATTTTACAAACATTTGAAAATAGGAATACTAATTAAATGCATGCCAACACGCCTCCCTTTGTCAAAAATCACATTTAAACATAAACATTTTTAATTTGTGCTAGAATTTCATTCAGAAATTGTAGAAAATTAAAATATATAAATTTCTGGTTATATTAAAAGCTTGCTGGATTTGTTGACGACAAAATTATTTCTGATTGCAACCCACAATTTGACAGTCCAGCAGAAGTGAAGACCTATTTTATGTAATATCTTATCATTTTTACAAAATAGCGCTCATTTGCGTCAAGTTAACATTGGCGACAAACTCACTAACTCTACACAGCCTGATTAGAATCCCCTGATTAGAATCGAGGAAAGTGTTATTCACCCATTTCTACTTATAACGGTATCGATTCTATCTTTCGTATTATATGATCTAATTGGTTATGATTTTTGAAAATAATTTACTCATGGGCATGATGAAAAAAATAATTAAACTCTTGTAAAGATATTTATTATAAAATATATCTCTTTTTTCTTTGAGGAGAATATACCAAGAGTCAGAATTTAATTGAATTTGTTTTTCTCCCTATATTAAACAATTTTTATTTAAAAAACTACATATTTTACTGAAATTTTTTTTATATATTTTATGGGATAATTTGAATATTTACTAAAACTTTCGAATCAATTTGTGAATTTTAAATTCGCTTAAAAAATGTTTGAAAAATTAGGTCCCATAGGGTTAAATGCATTTCATTTTTTCAACCCGGGTTTAATCCAAAACTAACTGGGTGATATTATTCATTTATATTCCCATAGGTCCCACAGACCGTCTGAAAAACATACTAAAATTTCATTTTGATAAAGTCATTTTTTACGGTAGTTATCGTGCTAACAGACAGACAGACAGAATGAACAAAGTCATAAACACTTTTCAACTATGTAAAGAATGAACAAAGTCATAAACACTTTTCAACTATGTAAAGAATGAACAAAGTCATAAACACTTTTCAACTATGTTGGAAAGTGTTAAAGAATGAACAAAGTCATAAACACTTTTCAACTATCTTTTAAAGTGCTAAATAATGAACAAAGTCATAAACACTTTTCAACTATGTTGGAAAGTGTTAAAGAATGAACAAAGTCAGAAACACTTTTCGACTATGTTGTAAAGTGTTAAAGAATGAACAAAGTCATAAATACTTTTCAGTTATGTTGGAAAGTGTTAAATAATGAACAAAGTCGTAAACACTTTTCAACGATGTTGGAAAGTGTTAAAGAATCAGCAAAGTCATAAACACTTTTCAATTATGTTGTAAAGTGTTAAAGAATGAGCAAAGTCATAAACACTTTTCAACTATGTTGTAAAGTGTTAAAGAATGAACAAAGTCTTAAACACTTTTCAACTATGTTGGAAAGTGTTAAAAATAGGCACACCGTAGACTGAAGAAAGTGCTGCTGTTGAATAAGGAAGTTATAACATTATTCCATCAGACTCATGTTTAAATTGATAATTAAAATACAGTATAAAATACGGTGCAAATAAATGTAGAATGCAGAAGAAAAAGCATGGATTTCACTCTTTAGATCGAACAAACCTCGAGTTGGACACAGTGTGAGAGTTAAACTAACAAACATGTCTCTTCGCATCAGGAGATGTTGCATTGGGAATGAATTTGAAAGAGAATGCGTATGCACTTTTATCCTTTAAATATTGCAGGACGGATAGACGTGTCTAAGTTGCTGGGCTTCTTGGAGGAGGAAATATCTCTTTTCTTAATCTACGGTAGGAGTTCGCTTTTTCTTCTTTATTATTTCATTTGCGCAAATATGGTATATTTTTTGAGAACTCTGAATAGAAAGTTTGAAAGTTATTAATAATTTTGATTTAGAGAATTGTTAATTATAGAAGTTTTGATATTTTTTGAATGGAATTTTCAAAAATTAAATGAGACATTTAATAAGTGGAGAAGTGAAGCTTGGTGAGTGGTATATTCATTTCTTGCTTGTTTCTTGATATTCATATAATTAAAATAGTTTCGTGTGTATTGTGTTTTCCCACACTTAGATTTTTCCCACCGCGAAACGCATGAATGGGGTTCTACTGTAATAACACAATACCGAAATGTCATTTATTTTCATTATTTTCATTGTTTTTTTTTTTACTAATTCCCCGTGGTGAGGAGGCACCTACGCACCACATCCACAAGACCCCCCAGGGTATCCCATGGAGAAGAAGAATTGCAGCTTCACTTTTATAGAAGCACCCCGAAGTGCGGAAGTCTGACTTGATTTCGACATGATAACATCCATGCCCGCTGGCGGGATTCGAACCCGCAACCCGGCAATCCAGCGATCAGACGGAAACGCATGCCTCTGACCGCTCGACCACCTGATCGGCTATTTTCATTGTAATTTTATTATTTGTAACTTCATTAAAATATACAGCCTGAAATCTTTTGTTCACTAATTTTAGTCTCTGGTTCTGTCACCCTAAAATTATTTTAACACAATTCACAACTTCAAATGCACCTTGCTGATTGGAATAGATGAAACATATTCTATTGTTTTTACCTATTGAAAACCAAATTACTTTATCAACAGCGAATTTATACGTAATTGAAAAATATATTTAATTTTCCTCACTAACATTCTCAAAATATGAGAAATTTTATTTTATTTGTATGCATTTGGCCGTTAAATATAATTATTTCAGTGAAAATACGAGGCGCACACATTAATCGCTTAAAGGAACTTTTATAAATTGCTTTCTTCCGATTAAATAAACTGCAAAACTCCACATATTTCCAAACATAAATTAATTTCCGCAAAATACTAGATATAATTTGCAATTAAAACCCAAAAAGCCCCTGAAACTAAATTTTCTACCTCCAAAATTATTGCCGTTTTCGGTGTTAATTAAACTGTCCATCAAACGCTCGTGCCGAAGCGAACGTGATATCACACCATTGTTCACGGAACGAAGTCCCCCAGCAAAGGAATTAAAATAATTTGTTAATAATTGAAGAAGGATTTTATGAGAAGGGTTGGTTATTAGATATGAAGGGGAAGGTGGACGTTGAAATTTTTTTTATTTATTTATTGACATAAACGTAAAAATTTGTATAAATATTCCTCTTAACATTACTATATACAATACTATTAAATTTTTTTTCAAAGTTGTTATAATTTGTATTTTTTTTATTTAATTCTTTTAACGAAAATTTAAAAATGTTCCTTGCGTGCCATTTGTTCACATTTTTGATAAATTTTACATTCTGATCATTCAAAAACATATTATAAATTTGGGTATTCATTTTTAAATCCCTAAGAAAGTCAATTTTAAAAAAATATTTTTCTGCATTAAAACTTAATTTTCATGATTTAATTAGGTTCTTATTCACTTTTAATTACCGTAATAAAGTCCAATTATAAAATGCATGCCCAGTTTCATTAAAAAGTATGAGAGGTGTTTTCTTGCCAAATTTCATGCATCTCAGACAAAAATTAGACGCATGGAGCATTTTAAAAATGTAAAAGCTTTAAAAATTCCGTTTCGAAAAAAATGCATTCAACCTTTTGCTTATGGGTGGACAACGTCCATCCCAAACGAAGAACCTCCCAAAAAGACAGGTATTTGGCATACCCTATCCCAAAAATTTCGATTCCCCTTTACAGGCATTGGCGTCCATGGGAATCGCCGACAGAAACATTGCACCTGCTGCAGCAGGTGCAATGAAAGCATTTGAATAATAAGAAAATGCATTTGAATAATAACTTGAAACAGTGCGCAAAATATATAGAATTAAGTTAGCATTAATAGTAAGACAAACTTAATTTAATCAGAAAGAATGAAATAAAAATGCTTGCGCACTTTATATGTATCAAAAAATTCTAAAATTTAAGTCGAAACTTTGTGTAAAACTAAAATTTAAATAACAAACTTGGTAAAAAATTAATGTTGTCGTGGTAAAAATTAACAAAACTATTTTCTCAGAAAATATTCCATCTAATCATTTAACCTTTTGCTTACGGATGGGGAAGCGTCAACCCCAAACGAAGAACCTCTTAAAAAGAAAGGTATTTGACATACCCTATCCCAAAAAATCCGATCCCCCTTTGCAACATATTTTGGCATCCATGTACGCCAATGCCTGCAAAGGGAGATCGAACTGTTTGGGATAGGGTATGTCAAATACTTGTCTTTATGAGAAGTTCTTCGTTTGGGATTGAAGCTGTCCCACCCGTAAGCAAAAGGTTAAAAAAAAAATCTGATGTAGGCAGCACATGACTTTCCCTACATAACGCAAAGACTTTATCTCTTTCAGAGTCAAATTAAGGCATACACGATTTACGTTACAATGTTTTCAGGATTGAAATAATATCACGTAAATTGAAATTGGGTGCTTTTGGCAATTTAATCGGAACAGATTGTCTTATTCATACTCACATGTAAAATCCCCATCAAAATGAAATTGACATTTAATTAGTATCCCGTGAAATGCATGACTACTGACAAAATTTTTGACATCAAAATGCAAAATTTTCATTAAAAGTATCTTCTCCCGTAAATGGAATGAGCTAGATCCACGAGAATGACGTTAGCAGATAGATCGTATAATATTATATATGGAAAGTCAACATATTGGATGATATTTACTATTTTTTAATTTCATGTATTTTTTTTTTAAATTTACGAGGTGGACATTCTTGAGTCCTGAAGTACCTGTGTACCACATTTCATGGCCGTACGATGATTAGATTTAGACGACTTAGATTTTCCTCTATAGACCACACACACACAGAAACACAGACATATTTCATTATGCAAGATTTAAACAAGAAAGATTAATCATGTATAAAGCATTGATTATGAAACACTTTCCAACTGAAACGCAATTTCATTTAAATCTCTAAAATGCGATACCTTCAGCGGTGATATTTTTAAAATTATCACAGTACAATAATTTATTTTACTTGGAAAGTTAAAATTTTATCAAAAAAAGCAATGCTATAAAATCATCGGTTTCTCTATGTAAAATCAATGAATATTTCATTCAAATCACTTATATTCCAGACTTCAGAGCTAAATAATTTTGGGTTAAAAGAATTCAGAAATTTTTATGTAACTGATCTTACAATCGCTTGACTTGTTTACATTCTGCATACGTTAAAATTAAGCTTCGTTGTAGAAATAATCAAAGTTTAGTGATCATTTAAAATAAAAAAAATATTGTAATTGCGTAGGCACAGAATTTAGATACACAGATGATATGCAAAAAATAAAGCTGTTTTAGGACGGATGCAACACTAAATATAAATATAAGTGTTCTTAGAAATCACGATTTTCAATAAGCGAAAGAAAAATGGATGGCATATTTTATTTCGCAATGAGTTACGCGATGTCTTCCTATAATTTGGGTGTAATTATTATTTCAATTTTCACTTAAAAAACTACTTAACATATTTTGGTGAATTTTTTTTTTACACACTTTCGTGATAATTTGTATATTTTCTAACATTTTCGAAGCAATTTGTGAATTTTAACTCAGCGTAAAAATGTTTAAAAAATAAGGTCCCATGGGGTTCAATATATTTCATTTTTTCAACCTGGGTTCAATTCAAAACTAATTAGGTGATGTTGTTATTTTACATTCCCATATGTCCCACAGACCATCTGAGTAACATACTAAAATTTCATTTTGATAATGAAGTCATTTTTGAGGCAGTTATCGTGCGAACGGACAGATAGACAGACAAAATGAACAAAGTCATAAACACTTTACAACTATGTTGGAAAGTGTTAAAAACGTGTAAGATTTAGCGAATGCAGCAAACTAGCGTTCAAAAATTTGTGTTTTATAATGAAAATTTACATATGGAATGATTATATATATATTATTATTGAAGGTCCTGACATTTTATGATTTTTTTTTCAAAAAATAGTTCCAAAATCGTGCGATATCTCACAGTATAATAGTGCTAGCTTTCTAAAATTTATCTCATTCATTTCCAAATGAAAAATTACGTACGAAATGACTGCATTTATTTATCATTATTGAAAAAAATGATTTTTAGTGATTTTTTTTAAAGACTAATTTTAAAATTTGGAGAGATGGTGGGGATCCTTCGAACATTTGAGTGCGTTTAAAGTCAATACGATTTTAGAATTCACTGTCTACAATAATTATGTCAATTTTTTTTTAAAATAATTAATCCATTCATTCTTCAGAAATCGTTTCCACAGGTTCACGGACACACTGTTGTTGTTGTTGAGACCCAGACCGTCCGACCTACCAGAAAGGTGTAAGGTAACCACGGACACACTGTAAAGAACTTTGCTGCTCCAACCGGGAATCGAACTACGGACCTTCGTACTGGCCAGCAGACGCTCTACCGTTGAGCTACTGGGACGGAATTGCAATTTCTCATCGTCGAAGTGGACTCTGAAACACACATTAACATACACATACGCAACTAACATACACACGCAGGGCAGGCAGTAACATACACACGCACATACATAGTCGCCAACTTGAAAAAATATTGAGTGTTCTGGAAATTTTACATCAAAATATTTAAGTCTAGTTTAAATTCCATTCAGTCCGATTATCTGGCACATTATGATGTCTGAGATACTAAAATGAAGCGAATTATAGCTAAGAATAGAAAAATACATTTTTTCTCTAGATATTTTTGTACTTCATTTATTCTACTTCGCAACATTATTATATACAATATATAGACGGTGTGTGAATTTCCAACTCAATTGTCTTTTATAAAAGTAGGAAAAAAGTGAATTTATTCTTAGATGTTTTTACCAATATTAAAAACGTTAACAAATGTTTCTTTAAATTATTTCTGAGTTAAACATCTTGTGTTCAGAATACTATAAACAGTCTGAGGGGTAAATTTCTATACACACTTTATATATAGTAAACATGAAATGAATGATGAAAAACTTGAATTTATAGCGAAACGAAATCTATGCATATATTGTCCCCACTAAATACGTATAAAAATATTAGGGGTTTGAGGAACCCACAACAAAATTATTGGGGGTTAAAAAAGTGTCTCGAATCCACGAAGTTGGAGCACGAAGTGGAGCACATACTAATATACACACGGACACACTAACATACACACGCAGACACTAACGTACACACGCACACACTAACATACACACGCACACACTAACATGCACACCCATCCATTTTTTCAAAAACGTTCGATTCGAGTTCTAGGATTCCTGAAACATACTTTTCCGTCGAAAATTCGAATTTGAATTTTCTACACTAATTTCATTATACATTCAAATGTATATGTATAGAAAGTAATAGGCTACAAGTTCAAATATGTCTTTCAATGTTTTAAATATGTTTTTAAACAGTCAGTTATTTTACACTATATCACTCTGTCCAAACTACAATAATCTCTCTTAATACAATGTTAAAGTGAATCCTCTACTAAGGAAACTAATCACATGAGAGTACATTAATAAATGACTTCTTTTCGATTAAATTAACTGCAATTTAAAATTCGCACAGTACAAGGTAAACGTTCATTTTTACCGAAATGCATCAGATATATTTTGCAATTAAATCCTGAAAGGCTTTTCGAAATTGGGTTATCGAGCGAATTTCCTGTTTCTAAAATTATTGTCGCGTTCTACGCTAATTAAACTGTCTATCAAAATCACGCGCCAAAATTAACGCGATAATATGTATTTGACTCTCAACAGAATCTCTTGAATAATATATTATTACTCAAATAATAATAATAATTTGCTATTGCATTAAAAAAAACCCACTAATTATTCAAGTATTAACGAAGTTAATTATTTATATTTATAACATCTTACATAATAAAAGATGCATCTGTGTGTGTATCTCTATGTCTGTGTCGTCTGTATCAGCTTTGCATAGAGGCGAAATTCGGTACAGAGATACTTCAAGTCCCCGGATAATACCGCTCGGTGAGATCGTTTTTAATTCGAGTTAGTTTAAAAGTAATGAACATAACTCAATCGAAATTTCGACTTCAGAATCAGCTTAATTCCGGACTGGCTGATATTTATTGTTGTCAATATGAGTGTAGCGGTCGTTTGTAGTGTTATTACAATGCATTAGACAATGCTCTATACTTTTGTAATGTTTTTTTTTCGTCTATTCGCGTTGTGTAGTGTTCGTTATCCTAACTTTGAAGAGTCCACTTTGACAATACGAGTTTGCAATTGCGTCCCAGTAGCTCAATGGTAGAGAGTCGGCTGACCAGTTCGAAGATCCAGGGTTCGATTCCCAGTTAGGGCAAAAATTGGCTTTACAATGGCGTCCGAACAAATCAACCCTGTAGGTTAGTGTAAAGATGTCGCAGGTCTGAAGACCCCAAACCGTGCGACTCACATAGTGGGTTTAGAGTAGCTAGCTGCACAGCCGGGACAGGATACCTCCTGCACTCAAGAGGCAACCACCCTAACAGCATTTTTTTTTCAGAGTGAAGTAAGATTTACGTCACACTGTGGCTTTGGGACGTCACAGGACGTCGCAGTACGTCTCGGCAATGTCATATTAAGGTCACAGCGAAGTCATTTTGGTCATTTCATGGTCGTTTGTGGCGTCGCATATTAACTTGTTTGTGACGTCGCATTGTAATTGCCATTGTAATGTCGTCACATTGTTACGTGTTAATTAAATTGTGGAAACGTATAGTCACAATGAAGTTACAAAGTTACTAATACGTAACGTCGCATAGAAGTCATAAATATGATGTGACATTGTGACCCAGGTGTCACGTGACTACAACGTCACTGTCACACATGTGACGATCTTTGCTGTGAGGACAAGGTCTACCATCCCGCCGAACGAACATTTATTTAGATCTAAAAAGATAATAATTGATGGAAAATATTGTGATTAAACAGACAGAGGTCTGAAGACCCCAGACCGTGCGACTCACATATTGGGTTTAGAGTAGCTATCTGCACGGCCGGGAAAGGATACCTCCTGCATTCAGGAGGCACCCAAGGTCTACCATCCCACCAAACGAACTTTTATTTAGATCTAAAAATATTACAATTTATAATAAATATTGTGATTAAACAGACAGTTTTACATTATATTTGAACTTGACAAGTACGTCCATTTTACAAAAATGGGAAAATGGTTATTGCGAATATAGATAAAAAGATCATTGAAAAATAATATTTAGAGTGAGGTATAATAACATAATAAAATATAGCTTAAAATGAAAGAAAATAATAAAATTTTAAAAGTAAAATTTAGAAAATATATAAAAAGCAAATATATGAAAAGGAAAAAAAAAATTGCCGTATGAAAACAGAAACAGAAATTTAGAATAAAATTTAGAAAAGAAAAATAAGAAAAAATACAAATAAAAAGTGTCAAAAGAAAAAGAAAGATCCAAAAAATAGGAACAGTTAAGCTAGCATAAGAACAGTTAAAATAGCTTTTTTTTTTTTTTTTTTTTTTTCTCTTTCTTTTTTTTTTTTTAAAGAAAAAATAGAGAGAACACAATAAGTTCATATAAATTAATAAGAATGAAATAAAGGGATTCATTGATCAAAATTAAATGAGAGCAGAATCTACTCATAAGCTTAGGTCACTTTATTAGAAATTTCCATGGAAACAAGAATACAGTTTTTAATTTCATCTACTGAAGAGGGATTTGAACGAACTTTGGAGAACCAAATTGGTTTCCAAAAAGACAGAGGTCTGGAAGTGACCCTAGTACGACTAGTACGGATTCAGTTATTTCTGAGATATGGGGCGCTGATTTCAAAACGAGGGAACAACGACCACGCCGGAAGCTAACTTGGAGGATAAAAATAGCATCAGGAGGCTAACTTGAGGTAAAAATAGCAGGAGATGGTCAATTAGATTGTCAGCTCACATCAATCTGAATAAGAGCTTGCAATTTCATTCAGATCCAGTGTTCGATTTCTGTTTAGGGTAGAAAGGATCTTTACAACTTTTTAAATTATTTATAAGAGGAACTGCAATTACATTTATTCTGTCCGTCATGATCATGTTACTGTTAAACAGTAATATGCTCAATTACAAAATCCCAAACGAATTTACGATGAAATCCAAATTGTGTAAAATTGTTTTATTCCAAATGTTTTTATCTGGGTTTCGTTTGCTGCGTATAAAGGGAATTATGTTTTTGTTGTGGCAGTATGTCTTTCACATGGAAGAACTGAAGTCATAGCGTCACTGTCGACAAGAAATTTTATATGAGCTAACTGATCATATAAAATAAGCGACAGTTTTCCAGGCTTCTATACATTTTTGCAGAAATGATAGAGCCACCTATTTTTCCGTCTGAAATTTATAAGGTTTTACAGATTTTCGAGCTTTTTCTTGAAATTTTTTGTGATACGAACAAATATCCTCTTTTCTGGATTGCGATCGATATCTTGAACGAGTTCGTATTCTAGATCGGCCATTAGTTTGCATATTTTTTTAAGTTGCTCTACTGTTTTTGTCATATTTGCAACTTGGGATTCTCAGCGTGAAATATACCTATCCTCTGCTACTTTCGATACTGCAAGTGATGTTGAAACATCGCAGATTTTGTCCGCCATTTCAGAAAATTTTCCTAGTGATTCTGAGCTTATTGATAAAATTTGTTGTACAAGCATTGATAATCATTGAAAGAACAACGTGTGAAGTACCTCTTCGTGTATTCTTGTTCCGACAAGATTTTGCATTTCGCGAAGTAAATGACTTGGTTTCATATAATTGCAAATCTTGCAAAAGGGTGCGAAGTTTTGTGACTTCTGAATCTGAAAAGTGCGTAATGATCCTTTTTTCAGCACTGCATAAGGTTAATTTTCTGGAGGTACGCGAATCAGATCTGTGAGATGAGTCAATATATCACAGTCTAGTGCTGCAATTACGCAATGAAATTTTGTTTTTTTATTAACGATTCCGGAAATCAGGAGATGCGAGTCCAGATGCAAAAACCATAAATCTGGGTTTGTTTTCCAGAACGGAGGTGCTTTAAAAGCCAGTTTTAAACGTTCAGCAGAACTAAAATCTTCATCTTTATCTGAGACAGTTTTTACATCTTTAACGGTTGTCGAAAGAGTTTCTCAATTGTAGACATAATTGCATAATTAAAATTGAAGCAAATACTCACGTAATTTGAAGTATCTTTCACGTCTTCAGTGTAAATTGAAGCATCTCATGTCTTCGGCGTAAAATGAAGCATTTCACGTCTCCGGATCACCACTCATATGGAGAAGGTGCGATATCGTATCTTAATCATTACAGAAGCAATCATATAAGAGAAGTTTATTGACAAGTATTTACATAGCGTAATGCTACACCAAAACGCGCGTGAACGTAGTCATCCGAGATACGAATGCAAGAGTGCGTCTTCATTGAGAATGTCCTGGGGATGGATTTTATGAGCCAGTACAGAGACGTTGCGCATGCGTCAGATGCAAGGAAGAGAGTTTTATGCTAATGACTTGATCTGGAGCGCTGGAGGAGTATCGCCATACATGGTTTTCAAAATGATTTCACGAACTAAATGTATTTTGAACAATTGATCGTAGATCCAAGGATCTAAGGCATTTTCATTTCGGGGCACTTGTGAGAAAACGCACGTATCCCCACATCGAAACTAAAGATTTTTTGCTTAGTTTGGAATTATTGTTGGATGTAAAACATTCCCTTGTCTGTATGCTTGATGACGATATGCAACCTTTAGATAGCTTAGCCTGCAGTCAAAAGTACCTTGGACGATAGGCAACCGTAGCTGAAGGATAGTCAAAAAGGGAAGGATTTGGGGAGAGTTTACTGGGAGCGAGCTCCCTAGAAGAAGAAGGAGATGGATTCCTTGTCTGAAAATCGCGGGGCTCATCGTAACCATAACCTACACAGGTTAAAGGGTGAGATGATAAATGACGTAAAGATAGCATTATCATCTCAAGTCCGAACTTTGAGTTAGACCGCTGCGAGCAGTGCAGGCAGGACAGGCAGACGAGCTCTCTTAGCTCTGGGCTCGAAGGTCCTTCTGGAATAGGAGGTGGTGTGCCTTGGCTTATATTTTCTGTTCATTGGTTTTAAGTAGTAGTTTAGGTCAATATATGTCATGCACTGTTTCTCAAAGTTATTAAAGTAAAATTTTGGAGTGTTTAATCTAATATGCTCTTCAATGCCAGAAACTTTAAGATCATGGTGTATTACCTCATTTTGGTGGAGAAACCAAGGAGAAACTGATCGTAGACACATACGTACCGCTTAAAATAGGTTTTAATTAAGGTAGTCTATTATCGTATGCCAAATTGATCATATGACATCTTTTAGTAAATAAGTACAAAATGCAGTTTTTTGTACAAGCCTACAAGAAAGAAATTTTTAATTTTACATATATATTTTCCATAATCCAATTTGTCAAACGAAAATGTGCCATTATCATACAATCAAAGTTACCCGAAATATTATTCATTAAAGATTTCGAAGGATAATGCATATGCAAATTTTCGATTGGAAATTTTATCTAATGAAATTAAATTTATAAACGTCCTCTGATATGTATGTTTTCGTCGTTTCTTTTGATCGGGTCAAAGTGGTTTAAGTTCTATCACTTTAAAAATTTTGCATGCTAGAAAATTGGATATATTTTTTTAAGGATTAAAAGGATAAGGACCAATTTGCTAATTTGAACTTTCTTTCTAAAGGACCCGTATAAAAAGTTAAATTTGTTATCTCTATTAAAACGTGTCACGTGACCCAAACTGTCGTATATCTGTCTTATTTGAAGCATTTTTTAAATTGGAACCATGGATCGTGACTAATCATTCAAGAGATATTTAGTCGTGCAATCTTTATAAAACACCCGGTATTGTCGAGTTTTGCTTTTCGAGACATCGTGGATTTTCAAAGATCATTCTTTTACTTATGTTCGAATAATGTGCGATAATTCTTTTATTTATGTTCATTTCGTGTAATGTGGTGTATTACTGTTAGTATTATTCACGTCAGTTGTTTACCTCAGATATTTAGTAGTTGAATCTTTTTTAAACATGCCATATTGTCGAGTTTTGCTTATTGAGACACAGTTGATTTTCAACGAACATTCTTTTATTTGTGTTCTATTTGCGCCTCTTCGTACAACGTGGTGTTTCACTGCTAGCATTATCCCCGTGTATTGAGAGATATTGTTGGGTTTTGCTTATTGAGACACCGTTGAATTTCAACTAGCATTCTTTTATTTGTGTTCGATTTACGCCATTGTGTGTAACATGGTATTTCATTGTTAGCATTATACACATCAATTGAAATATTGCTAAAAACACTTCTTCTATAATACAAAATTTTCACAAAATTCAAATGTTGCCAATGTCGTACAATTTTTTTTAAACATCCCATATTGGTGGGTTTTGCTTATTGAGACACCGTTGATTTTCAAAGAGCATTATTTTTTTGTGTTCGATTTGCGCCATTGTGTGTAACATGGTATTTCATTGCTAGCATTATACACGTCAATTGATATATTACTAAAAACGCTTCTATAATACAAATTTTTCATAAAATTCAAATGTTGCCAATGTCGTACAATTTTTTTAAACATCCCATATTGTTGGGTTTTGCTTATTGACACACCGTTGATTTTCAACGCGCATTATTTTATTTGTGTTCGATTTGCGCCATTGTGTGTAACATGGTATTTCATTGCTAGCATTATACACGTCAATTGAGATATTGCTAAAAACACTTATTCTATAATACACATTTTTCATAAAATTCAAATGTTGCCTATGTCGTACAATTTTTTTTAAACATCCCATATTGTTGGGTTTTGCTTATTGAGACACCGTTGATTTTCAACGAGCATTATTTTATTTGTGTTCGATTTGCGCCATTGTGTGTAACATGGTATTTCATTGCTAGCATTATACACGTCAATTGAGATATTACTAAAAACACTTCTTCTATAATACAAATTTTTCATAAAATTCAAATGTTGCCAATGTCGTACAATTTTTTTTAAACATCCCATATTGTTGGGTTTTGCTTATTGAGACACTGTTGATTTTCAACGAGCATTATTTTATTTGTGTTCGATTTGCGCCATTGTGTGTAACATGGCATTTCATTGCTAGCATTATACACGTCAATTGAGATATTACTAAAAACACTTCTTCTATAATACAAATTTTTCATAAAATTCAAATGTTGCCAATGTCGTACAATTTTTTTTAAACATCCCATATTGTTGGGTTTTGCTTATTGAGACACTGTTGATTTTCAACGAGCATTATTTTATTTGTGTTCGATTTGCGCCATTGTGTGTAACATGGTATTTCATTGCTAGCATTATACACGTCAATTGAGATATTACTAAAAACACTTCTTCTATAATACAAATTTTTCATAAAATTCAAATGTTGCCAATGTCGTACAATTTTTTTTAAACATCCCATATTGTTGGGTTTTGCTTATTGAGACACCGTTGATTTTCAACGAGCATTATTTTATTTGTGTTCGATTTGCGCCATTGTGTGTAACATGGCATTTCATTGCTAGCATTATACACGTCAATTGAGATATTACTAAAAACACTTCTTCTATAATACAAATTTTTCATAAAATTCAAATGTTGCCAATGTCGTACAATTTTTTTTAAACATCCCATATTGTCGAGGTTTGCTTATTGAGACATCGTTGCTTTTCAACGCGCATTCTTTTATTTGTGTTCAATTTGCGCCATTTCGTGTAAAATGTTTTTTCACTGCCAGCATTATCCACATCAATTGAGATATTGCTATAAAAACCTCTTGTATAATAGTACAAATTTTTCAAAATGTAGAAGTTATCAGAGTTTCTTGACTTATTGCCACCATTCAATTCGGAATACGGAATTGTTTCGGGTGTAGACAATTCCTACGAAAAGAAAGGAGTCAGAAAGAAACAGAAAATCGATCGAAGAAGAAAGGAGAATGGAATTCAGGGATGAAAAATGGTGTTTTTTACTTATTCATGAAAACACATTTTCCCTGTGAGAAACAAATGACGGATTCGCAGATGTGACTGACAACAACATACAGCTTCGGATGTATACAAAAAATAAAAGCTAACATTTTGCTTTTCAACTTTGCTTATTCCTTTTATCTCAAAAGTAATCTAAAAGATCGGAAACAATTTGTTTTCTGTTACAGTAACAATTGTATTAAAACAAATGTATGAGCGTGAAATTAAAGTGAAAGCGGGGAACATTAGAATTTGGAATAGCCAGTATTGTTATTGATCAAAATGTGCGGATAATTTGATTAAAGAATGTTTTAAGTTTATTTAGTCGGTGTTTAGGAGAATAAAGTTGCTTAAGATATTTTAATTTGATATAAATGTAAAATACTCAATAAGAAATTTAAAAAAATAAATCTTTCTGAATACTATTATGTGATACAGTAAAAATTCATGGTTAGAGTTTGCATTCACATGCGCATTACATAAACGGATAAACTTGGGTATCTATTAAGAAGAATCATTCATTTATAATATAAACACCTTGATTTGTCTGTCTATCTATCTATCTATCTCTGGGTAAGGCTTGGTGAAATTTGGTGTCAAAATTGGCGGAGTATCGCCAACTTGGCGAGATTTTTAAATGTTGCCAAATTGACGAAAATGTCGCCTAATTGATGACGCTAAATCAATGAAAATGACGACTAATTGATGAAAATTCAATATCTTAGATATAACATAACAAACGAGTATATGAATAACTCATTTTTCCGCCCGTCCGTAATGCTTGGCGAAAAATTTGGAGGGATGTCGCAAACTTAGCGACTCTTTTAATATATTGCCAAATTGGCGAAAATGTTGTCAAATTGATAAAAATGTCACCAAATTGATTAAAATAATGCTAAATGGGAGGCAATGCTTTGCAAATTTTCATTCCGTCACAAGACGGCATACCTACTAGTATTAAAGAAAGAAATGAGCACTGAACTGAATGATGGGGATGATGTTGTTGTTGAAACCCAGACCGTCCGACCTACCAGAAAGGTGTATGGTAACAGTTTGGACGGTCGGGAAGTGCCACCCAATTCAGACCGGAACCCAGTGGGGGAGGCATCCACAGGGACCGTACCCTCCTTCCCCTACCACCAACCTCTCGGAAGGACTTTCGGACCCACATGTTTAACGTGATCGTACTCCGCATGAACACGGCGGCAGTTTTGGCAGTGGCTGGAATCGAACCCGGGCCTACCGAGTGCAACTCCTGCGCGCTAACCAATGGGCTACCGCGCCCGCGATGGGGATGATGTGTCAAAATTTTCGAGCAACTTCACCTATAGCTAGAATCTTGGTTTTGTGGTCATTCGATCCGTTTCAGGTTCGAGGCCAAGGGGAAAATCCAAAATTTCAAAAATTCGAATTAGGAGTGGCGGTGTAAGAAAATAATCAAACAAGTCATAACCACTTTGCTTATCATCGAGCATTTTCACTCTAGCTAGAATCTCGGTTTTGGTCTCATTCGATCCAATTCAGTTTCCAATTAAATAAAAATCGAAAATCTTCATCGAAAATTCGAATTAAGGGCGATGATACAAAGGAATTTTCAGGTGATGATACAAAAGGGGGGGGGGGGAGACGACAAAATAACTTACACTTCTTTACCTCTCAAAAATAATAAATACACAATATGATATCCTTGCGCTGGGTATCACATTTAGAATCCACTAGTCATTCAGAACATGCTAAGCGTGAGTAAAATGGCAAATTAAAAAAAAGATCTACACAGCGAAATCATCGCAAGTTATTTCTGTTTTTAAATGAGCGCAAAATAAGCGCAATCATTTAAACCGACTTCTAACATCTCTGTGATTAGTTGCTGGCTGAAACGTCAGAAAAATAATCAAGGTACTTGTATATTGTTATAAACAGATCATTTTGCAATTATGGTCATGATTATTAATGATTCATATGTAATTAATATTGCTGTATATGCCGATCCGGTGGTTGAGCGGTCAGGGCAAGCGTTTCCGTCTGATCGCTGGATTGCCGGGTTGTAGGTTCGAATCCCGGGCATGGATGTTGTGTAGTCGAGGCAAAGTCAAACTTCTGTCTTTGTGGAGCCTCAATAAAAGTGAAGCTGCATATTCTCCCCTTCGCCATGGGACCAGGGGTCTAGTGGACGGGGTGCATAGGCGCTTCTTCACCACGTGGGATTAATGACAACAACAACACTGTTGTATATATGTTTTTTATTGTTGATTCTTATAAATAAATAAAGTAATTACGAAAACTTTTTTTTAATCACGATTCTCTGAACTTTCAGCATGGTAACTGTCTGTTTTATTGATAACCTATTATTTGTTTACATTTTTAACCGCATACAATGTGCAATCAGTTAAACTTCGATTTAAATATTTACCTGGCTATTAATACAGCTCGATTTGGTTTCTTGCATTAATAGGAAGTTCCACCAATGCGAAAATAGTCTTATTACGCAAGGAATAACAATCGAAAACGCTCTAGAGCTGTTGGTAGGCTGTCAGCACTATATAATACATTTTGTTCATATCCCAAAATTTTCTGTAGACAATTTTTGTAGACAAGCGATATCGTAATTGTTGAAAATACAGTCTCAAAGTTGGTATTTTACACGTCGTGCAGACATAGTATTCTTTAATCCGCATTCATTAAATTTCCTAAAAAAAAAACGCGAATTGCTTACGATTTGCACCTTCGCAGAGGTCACAGAACTTGCTAAAAAAACTGATTGCTACAAAAACTTGTTGCATACATTCAGTGACTGCCAATGCGCAAAGCCCCCTAGTCTGGTTTAAACTGTGAAGAGGCGATTCTCAAGAGAGAAGAAAGATGACCATCAGTAATTCGGTTTTAAGATCACTTTTCTATGTTTTGTAGTTGAAAATACTTGTTCGCATGAGTGTAAAGATACAAACATTGCCATATATTTTCGGGATATAATTTATCATGTTCAGAAATCTTAATTTTTTCATGACTTTTTAAAATTCCAGTATTATTGTGTGGGTCCTACACACACATTGGCGGGGGGGGGGGGCAACGGCCGTACCGTGCTGAAAACACCGGTTCTCGTTAGATCACCGAAGTCAAGCAGCATCGGGCGCGGTTAGTACTTGGTGGGTGACCACCTCGGAACACCGCGTGCTGTTGGCCATCTCGGGTGCGGTATCCCCGTGGTTTGCGCGCTAGATTTGCACGCTACCACAAATGCCGCCGTGTTCATGCGGAGTACGATCACGTTAAACATGTGGGTCCGTAAGTCCTTCCGAGAGGTTGGTGGTAGGGGAAGGAGGGTACGGTCCCTGTGGATGCCTCCCCCACTGGGTTCCGGTCTAAATTGGGTGGCACTTCCCGGCCGTCCATACAGTTACCTTACACCTTTCTGGTAGGTCGGACGGTCTGGGTCTCAACAACAACACACATTGGCGGAACTTGCTTATAATCTTGAACCATTAAACACATATAGTTTGCTCATCCCTGCTCTATTTGCATAAAAACATTTTAATGGTTATAAAAAATCTAATGTGGGCAGCAGTGACTTTTCTTATATAATGCAATGAATTTACAACTTTTACAGTAAAAAAAATAGGGTATTCTTTCCAAGTCATCGAATTTTTGTCAATGAGTCGTCATTTTCATTGATTTAGCGTCATTTTTATCCATTTGGCGAATTTTTCGTTAATTTCGCAACATTTAAAAAAGTCATCAAGTTGGCGACATACCAACATATTCGTTGCCAAAATCTCACCAAGGTTATGGAAGGAGAAATAAATGTTTCTTACAGCATATAAATGACTATTGGCGTTCAAATACAAAAGTAATACTCAAATCATCTTTTTTCATGAATCCTCATCTTTTTTCATGAATCATCTTTTTTCATTTCTAGATCCACGAGAATGATGTCACCCAATTTATTGTATGGTATTACATATGAAAAGTGAACATATTTCTCAATAGGAACTATTTTTTTATTTTATATGATTTTTCGATAATATTTTTGAAAATGTGCAATATCCCGAGAACGGTTCATGTTAGCGTTCTACAATTTATGTCAATCGTTTTCTAATGAAAAACTACATAAGACACGTCTATTTGCGTAACTTTTTTAAAGGTTTTGATTTTTTGACGATTTTTTCAAAATTTCACTCGAAAATTTAGGGGGTTCTGAACATTTGATTGCATATAAAAACAATAGGTTTCCAGTGTTTACGGATTGTAAATTTTGTACTAAATTTCGTTCGAATCTGTCCATTCGTTCGTCAGTTATCAGCTCCACAGACTCACTGACACACACACACACACACAGACATCACTTTTAAAATGTTGGATTCGTGATCAGGGATGCTTGAAACGTGCTCTCCCGTCGAAAACTCGAATTCGAATTTTCGACCCCGTTACAATACTTTCCTTATGCATTATTGTATATAATGAAAGTAATAACAGAAGAAAGAAATAATTAAAGCTTGTAAGATAAATTATTTGTTACAAATGTAAGATTTTCTCTATCTACATGTAAGAAGACCTCACTAGTAATACCTTTTAAGAAACTCCGCTGAACTTGCACTTTACACGTCGTCCAATTAAACTATGTCCTCTTAATAAATGAGAGTATGTCTCGCGTCTCTTAATAATTGTCACGGTGAGTCTTAACGAATTGTCTGCCAAATAGCAGTCCAACCGACAAATGACATATGCTTCGCAGGTTTATTCTGTACCAATTAATCATGAGCGGAAACATGACTTCAGATTTCAAAGAAAACTTTGAAATTCAAAGTACACTTCCGATTTCAACATTTACGGTGGAATTTCATGAAAATAGAAAGATTACAATTATGTTTTATATCACTCATATATATTCTACTTTATTTAAAATTGAGTTGTGGTGATAAAGTATTATTAATTTCTAAACTGTTAATAATTACTTACAATTATTATTACTAAATGTAATAGAATTTAATACATACTTTTTTCTTTATCATAATATTATCCAGAAAAAGTACAATTTCCCGAATGATTTTTTAATTTGATATTTTTTCTGAAGAATATGTTTGATGCGTCCTTTTAAACATATTTAGAAAAACTTTTGAAATTATATTTGTTTCTCAATGTATATATGCAGTTGCTAAAACAAAAACGACTCACCTCTTGCTGGAATTTGCTGGAGAAAAAGGCAGGATTTATTTCGACTAAATTTTCTATAGATTATACAAAATACCTAGAAATTATATACGAATATGATTATACTAACTTTATGATATTTGCAAGTAACGCTACATTATTTTTTCTTTTGCAACAGTTCGTAATAAACTCTAAACCTGTTTTCGGAAACTTTTGTACTGAAAAGAATTTCTACGTGATTTAATTTCGGTGATCTAAGTTATGAACCAGCAGTTCGCTCAGTACCAATTTGTGTACGATTATACAGCTTCATAATTCCCCTCTGACATAATCTGTTCGTTCGAGCACTGTAAATAAATTATCCTATTAATTTCATATTAGTATCACTGTCTAACGCCAATTACGTCGACAAGTCCTTTTCCCATGATGCATTGGAATTAATCCATCTCAATTTACGTTTGCATGATAATTTATTAATTGAGTTTTTGACTATTACAATTCTCAACGCATTTCCATGTGAGTGCATATATTTATTTCTTTAATATTATGGATTTGGAATGCAATGGTAGACTAATTGTTTAGTTTCGATGTGTTGTGGGATTTAAAATTGATGAGCAGATTTCCTCTTTGTAAATAAAATTGAAAATCTGTCTGAGAGTATGTTTGTATGTGTGTTTATCTTATCGTCCCGGGAGAACGGCTGAACAGAATTTCATGAAATGTTGTGGGCAGCCTTGGCCCCCCTTAAAATTTAGACCACGTTTCAAGTTTCTAGGATCAGATGTTATCTAGATATAAAAATCTGATGTAGGCAGCACATGACTTTCCCTGCAGACTTATATTCACGTTCTCTTCATTTTAATTAACTTTAATTCACTTTTAATTCAATTTCAGTTCTCATTTGATAACTGGACTTATTTTCAAAGGTGGCGTAGAGAAAATACGAAAAAACTAAAATATCTCGAGAACGGCTAGTCCTAGTGTAATGGAGTTGGTTTTATTCCTTTCTTCGTTAAAAATTACGTATAAAACAATCATTTAATGGATATATTTGAGCATACGTAGTTTTTTATTTTAGATTTTGGCAATTTTTGCAGGCCATTTTGCGAAAAAAGGCAGATTAGTTTTTTTCGAATCCTACCAAAATCTAATCAGCACCAGGGTGACACACAAGTGACTTTTCTACCTAATTTTGTGAAATTCGGTGCATTAGTTTTTCAGCTAGAGTGGATACAAGCTTTTGCGGTCCATTTCACAAAAAAAAGGGTTCTTTTATCCTGAATCGTATACAAAACTAATCAGCACCAGATTCGCCCACAAGTGACTTACCTACCAATTTTTTTTAAATTCGGTCCATTAGTTTTTTAGTTAGAGTGGATACAATGTCTGCACATACAGACATATAGACACACTGACATACAGACACACACACAGACGTCACGCTAAAAATAGGTTTTTCGTATTCTAGAGGTCTCGAAACGTGCAGATTCGTCGAAAATTCGAGTTGCGATTTTCGCATGATTCCAATAATTCGCTATACATTATCATGTATTGCAGGGAAAGTGAAAAAATCTGATGTGGGCAGCACATGACTTTCCCTGCAGACTTAAATTCATATTTTCTTTATTTCTTTAATATTTAAGTGAGTTTAATTGCAACAAATAACACTAAATTTGCATTTTTAATTCAATTTTCGTTTTATTTGGTAATTGGGCATTTTTCCGATAGCGGCGTAACAAAAATGCAAGAAATCTCAAATATCTTGAGAACGGTTAGTCCTAAAGTATAACGGAGTGTGTTATACTCTTTTCCTCGTCAAAGATTGCGTATAAAACAAGAATTTAATTGATACATTTCAACATACGTAGTCTTTTTTTTCTTTAGATTTTGTTGATTTTTGCGAGCCATTTCGTAAAAAAAGGCAGGTTGTTATTTTCCGATTCGTACCAAAATCGAATCAGCAGCAAAGTGTCCCACAAGTAAATTATCTACTAAATATTGTGAAATTTGGTCAATTAGTATTTTAGCTAGGGTGGATACATGAATTTTTGCGGGCCATTTCGCGAAAAAGGCGGGTTCCTCTTTTGCGAATCATACCAAATTTTAATCAGCACCAGAGTATTCAACAAGTAACATATCTGCCAAATTTTGTGAAATTTGTTAATTAGTATTTTAGCTAGAGCGAATAAATGAAATTTTTAAGGGCCATTTCGCAGAAAAAGGCGGGTTCCGTTTTTATGAATCATACCAAAAACTAATCAGCACCAGAATCACATCCAAGTGACCTACCAAATTTTATGAAATTCGGTCTATTAGTGTTTGAGTTAGAGTGGATACATACATTCCACAGACAGACACACAGACAGACAGACACACAGCCACACACACAGACGTCACGCTAAAATAGTTTTTTCGTATTTTAGAGATCTCGAAACGTGTAGATCCGTCGAAAACTCGTGTTGCGATTTTCGACATGATTCTAATACTTTTCCTATACATTACCATGTATTGCAGTGAAAGTAAACACGCATAGTTAAGCCTTTTATAGACATTGATAGCTTTATGCAGACGATATTTTAACTCAATTTAATTTCCAAAAAGTGAAGATAGGATTAGAAATTATATAGTTGCTTACCTTTTGTATAGTAGGTTAAGTCGTACGATAGAAAAGGAGTGAAAATTATTGTGAACTGCAATATTTATAGTACTTTAGGGATAACGCACACAGAAATGTTCGATTAGGGGAATAAATAAGAAATTTCCACTAGAGTGAAATATAAATTTAAAATTTGGTGTACGGGTTAACAGTTCGATAAGACACGTTGTAACATCAAACTATTCAAAAATTGAAATTGTTTGAGGTCTGCTTGCTGTGAGACCGTTAATTTTAAACGAGTATTAGGTGAGTTTCTAACTACTAAAATATTAAAAAAAAAATCGTCGTGGAATAAATAAAATTAACTGATAATTATTTAGTTATATTTAGCTGAAAATTCAGACTAAGCCTCTAACGCTCTACATATTCCGCAATTTTCCTTTGCTTTTGAAGGAGTTCGATGGAATTCTTAGGTAATTTTCACTCTTAGTTTCAGAATATGCCAATAGGAGGCGTATACAAATATCGGAATTGCAGAGTCCATATATATTGCACTTTACATCGTAGAAAGGTCTCGAATCATCGCATATTAATTAGTAGATTTATATTCACGCAAAACTTTTAACGAGTTATTAGGATGTCCTGAACTTTCTCGATGAAGAACAAGCCTTCCAAGAAGTTCAATATCTTTGTATACTTCAAACTTTACTTGAATATATACCACACCCTATTTACTTAGGTATTCAGCGTAATTGAAACAGGGTAACTCCGGAGGTTATTGCGTGAAAGAATGGAAGAGAGGCGAAAATAATCGCATAGTTAAATTATTATTGTTAATAAAATTTAAGAAAGAACAAGATTTGCAATGTCCTCTCCAGCTCAACAGTGGCGCAGGATAAAATAGAAAATAAATTTTACCCTAACACAAAATTGAACCAAATTGAAGGTGTAAGGAGAAATATGAACAATTTTGCATTATATCACTTTTGGATATATTTATCAGATTTATAAAAAAATTAATTAATATGTCTACACTTTCAATGTGGTTCAATTTCGTGTGTGATTAAAATTTATTTTCCAGTTATCCATGCGCCACCGTTGTGTAGGGCACTGAAAACTTATTTTTCTCAATTTGATTTTGATTTCTAGTCTTCATTAGTATTTTCTTCCTCATCAGCCCTCCTATTATTATTATTTTAAAATAATTGATGTATAAACATTATAGATGATATTTGAATCATAATGATTGAACATTTCATCTGCGGTACGGTCTTTAACTGCATTGTCCGTAATGGAGAGTGAGGTTCCTGATTATATATATATATATATATATATATATATATATATATATGTGTGTGTGTGTGTGTGTGTGTGATTTTTGTTGAACTCCTGTGATTGCTTTTCTGATTGTTTGACGAAATTATCACCAAAGAAGCTGAAAAGAAAATGAGCAAAGGTTGTATGATGTTTTATAGTGCATGTGCTCCTGAACTGTTATCCTAATGGGAATGCAAAAATTGGAAGTCACAAGGACAATGAAAAGGACTTGATTCCTACACATTCCATAGCCTGTGAGTTTTGGGGCTTCTTGTCATATTATCTTTAAACGAAAACATGTGAAGCCTATGAGTATTCCTTCACATCACAGTTCCTTGTACGTGGTGTATACTCACTCCTACGAATGAACGTTATTCTCATCGAATTCCTCGCTAACCTGATATTTCTGAAGCAAAAATTAGTTTAATTTTTAGAAAACCAGTTCCACAAAGTAATGGTGGAGGAGAGTCAGATTTCATTTCAAGATTGGTTGCATGAATCATATTCAAAGAAAGAACCATTCTCTGTTTCAAAAGATATTGTCTCATAGCATCACAACTGGTTTAATTTTGCAGCCCTTACCAGATGTAGAAATGATTTGAAGATCCATATTAGAGAATTCAAGGAAAGCAAAAGTCAGTATTTTCCAACGTCTCGTGGAATCACCCTGAAACCCGATACTTGAAATGCCTTTTCTACTCAAAGACCAGTTTCGTTGCCAACAACGCACTCTTGGTCATGAAGAAGATTGTATGCTACAACAGCTCTATCAAAATGTCAAGGATGGCTTTGTTCTAAAACTCATCTGTATTAAATTATGTGAAGATCAGCTTCAAAGACTAAAATAATTGTTACCAGAAATATCACTCGTTTTATAAGAAATCTTCTAAATGAACTACTTCCATTCAAGAATAGAACACTCCCTTTCAAGAATGGACATAAAACGAATGACGTCACTATTTGCAAACTCTTGGTTTTGAAACACGTTTTGGCATATTTATAAAGATTTTTTGGAGAGTTTAAAAAGTCACATCATTTTTTGTCGAGATTATAACACATTACGTGAGTTTCGTGATTTTCCTAGAAGATTGAGTGCACTTAACTTTTTGACTGACTTCCACATAGAGAGGTGTTTTCTACAATCGTCAGTTAATCGTGCTATTCGAGTAAGAATGGCCTACAAATGTGCTTCATTGGATGCATCTGATATCTCTGCAAGAAATTATGTTCTCATCCTGATGACCTTATATTGCAATCCTTGCCTCCCAATATGTTTCATCAGGGTGGAGAAATTTTTGCAACTGTGTCTTACTTCATCGAACAAACCACGAGTGCATGTTTGAAAATATATATCGGATGCGCAAGGAATTCTTATACCTACGAAAGGGGGTGTTTTTCTATCGACATATATCTGGTACACTCTTCAAAACCAATTAAAATATGTGACTAACTCTTAAAAGATGATATGATTCATATCATTAGGTAGGATCTTTGTGTATCGAAACAAACAGTTCACGATTAATCAAGGATAACATTCCAGCGTATGTTTTCGGAAAAAAAACCCTCCCTTCCAATTCGTACCTGAACATATGATTCTCAACATGTCACTATGTAATTATCCAATTATATCAACCAAATTAATACTCAAGTTCAAGAAAGCTTCGGTTCTAATACCTTGGACTATTTTGTGTGAGACGAAAATTTACCAATATGAAACCTTGAAGATTACCTATATACCTTGAAGATACTCATTGCACTGGTGATTCCGATAATCTCCAAGGATTTTACGAATTACTATCTGCTTGGTGCATGCTTTTAAAAACTTTCTACTTGTCAAAATTATCTGAAATCCTTCAGTGTTTTGCCTGCTCAGACAGTTATGATAATGCCAGTAGCCACGATTGTGTTACAATGTCTGAATCAGATATATATGACCGATATTGAGGTCAAGCACTTCCCACATTAGATTGGTTTAATGTAGGGGCAAAACTTTGTTTCTAAAAATTTGGACAATCCTCATTTCAGAAAATTAGTGTTTATTTACGATTTATTTTAAGTGGTAGACATTCCTAAACTCTTTAAAAATATTCACAATTCATGTGTAGCCATAGAAGAACTCCAATGTTATACATTTAGCAATCCTTCATTTTAGTCTGTAAATATAAAGTGGATGTAAACTATATTTTCCCTCCAATAAATTATTGTTTTTTGTTTGACGCATGCCTTATTATTGAAAATACAGTAATACAGAAAATACTGATCTGTCTCCGCATGATACTCCTCTGTCATGCTGCTATCTTTTAAAAAGTTACTTTAGATCTTTGAAAAAAATACAAAGTCCCGTCTTAAAAAAATCTATGATACACCATTTCGACCCTAGTTGATGCTGTTTTGCATCCACATGATCCCTTTCTGCCATCTGTCATGTTGCCACTCCCTTAAAAAGTTTCTTTAGATTTTTGAAATGAAATACAAAGTCCTGGCTTTAGAAAATATCTAGTACTCCTTTTCGCCGCTATAGTGGCGCTAATTTACTTCCGCATAATCCCACTCTGTCGTGTTGCAACCCCTTGAAACGTTTCTATACACCCCATTTAGCTAAAAAACTCAATAGCTAAAAAAATAAGTGAAAAAATTTTATTCCCCAAATAACGGCCCTCGTCTTCTACGATAACAGTACCGTTGCCACCCTAAAAAAGTTTATACACACTCTATTCACATAAAAAATTAATTAAATGAAAAAATTCACTGAAAAAATACAGATTTGGAGTGCATTGGTTGATCCAATTAAATTACCAAAATAAAGTTAAAGTTTCCAATAGGTTAGGGACGCTTGATTGGCTTAGGAAGTAGTTCTTGGAGGTACTTCGAGCAGTTAAAACTTCATGATGTGAAAACGCCAAAATCGTATAAGACAATAATTCAGTTGGCGCTGGGATAAGTTCACCGCAATATATGTATTTCTATGACAAAAGGCTGGTATCCATTAAATAATATTTATTGAAATTGTTAATTTAACTTATTTATTGAATATAAATATGTTTGATACCATTAACATTCGTAGAGTTGTTCAAATTGTCAATTCCCCTATGCATTATACACTGTCATCACTATTCCGATAATTATCATTGTTTATCCATAGAAAATACTGCCAAGAAAGTCCTAAATTTGAAATATATTACAAGTTATAATTCGAATTTTAATCATGGAAATTACAAAATATTTCATCAAATTCTAGTTTTAAAAATCATGTATCTACACAAAAACTTCATAGCGATTATTCTTGAGTTATTTTATTCATACCTCTCAGACATACACACACATGGATATATTTCCCAAAGTACTTGAAATGAGTTCAAGCGGTCTTAAAATGAGCTTTTCTGTCAGCATTATGAATTCAACCATTTTTGGGAAAACAGTACTTTTTCTATACACTAGTACGAGAAAGTAAAACCGGAACGCGGACTTTGAAAGTTTGAAAAACACAGCACTAAAATATTTCTTCTGGAACTCCGCGTTGCAAATTTTCCATTCAAATATAAGATTTCAGTTATGACATAAGTGCAGACAGGCAAGATTATTAATATATGAGAAAGTCGAGCGGAGCTTCCTATTTCACATATATTTCATTTCCTTTCAAATCAGGAAACGGTTTTGTAAAGATGTCTATCATACTGTGTGAGGATTCTATTATTCATGAATATTGTATGCTTATTTTACTTTTCATTATGCTAATTTATGTACAAAACTTCTCAACTCTGATTCCGAGAATCATTTACTCACGACTGACCAGGAATATAAGAAAGGGCAGACGTTAGATAAGAAATAATTCGGATTCGGATTCAAATTCGTCGTCGAGAAGCATGAAATTGTGAGTCATCGCCGTTCAGCTTCGGCTGCTGCCTTTCTACCGAGTTTGCGTGTGTGTGGTTCTTTCTGTTCATTTGTGGAAGTTCGCTTCGAAGTTATAGCCTCTACAAGTTGTGAGCATATATCTATGGTAAAATAGTTTGATCATTATATATTCAGTTCAGTAAGATGTTGAGGTTGGATTTCGGTATAGATTATTATGTCAGCGGGTGAAGATATGGTAGCTTTGTAAATATTCTGTATATGTAATTGCATTTTGAGTTATCAGGGAAGTTAGCTGGAATAAATTATGTTGCTTGTTAATGTTATAATTCCTTCGTCGAACTCCAGTCATTAGGTTATTGGAAGTTTAAGTTAGAGTGAATTAAATTACACTGGCGCATAAAAAAGGCATAAATTTGGGAAGTAGTAGAAAAGTACCTTAAAAATACTTTACAACTGCTTAGTTAGTTTTTCAAGGATGTCTTTTTACAGAAATGGATCCTTGATATGCATGCATCTATATTCAACGATTCGTAGAGAAAAGGACATAAAAAATACAGAGATTTTCAAGGGTTGCGTGGCAACGCAGTTCCGAAATCTGCTTCTGTTAAAGATGGCTGGTATTGTCCACACCGATCACGTTCTGCACGTGATCTCATTCCCTTTGTGGCAGGAGATGAAAATTCGAAAGGGGTTCTTTGTTCACGTGGCATATGATTTCCTGTTTAGGTGTCATAAAATGCACAGTTAGACACTTATCCCAAAACACTGCAGCGTCGGAAAAAAGTAACTGGAATATTTAGACAATCCAACAGTTATACCGTAGCATAGTCGTGGTAAAACGTTGAGAACTCTTATTATTAGTAGGGATGCATTTAACGGTGATAGCAGATATTGAATCCTCCGCCGAACTGAAAAACTTAGTAAATATCCTAGAGATGAAAATTGTGAACCATTTATAAATAAGTTTATGTTACATCGGTTTTCCTCATGCCATGTAACATTGGAATGATTCACATACCTACAAAGATGGTCCCTGTGTTTCCACACAATTTTTTATAAAGTTCCCCTTTGACCACCTGCAACGGAAAGGGTCAGTGTATTCTGGACTTCATGCCTGTGGGTGGTCTCGTTCAAGATGGAGGAAGACACAACGGGGGGTAAGCGGTCGTTGGAGGCGCAGTTAAACCCAGATGTTCACGCAGGAGCGTGGGACTCCAGCCACCTGCAAATAATAATTCAGGGGCTACAGACCAAGCCTTCTGTCAGGGGCTAGCCACTGGAAAATGAACACCCTTATATCTTTCAATAATATTAAGGGGGGCTAAAACCTTGCAGCGAATTAAAAAAGAGAGGGAGGAGAGATCGACTTGGTGATTTTGCGAGAGAGACAATTCTGAGTCTGAAAGTCGAGAGTGCTCTTTGAGATTTGAGAAGGTGAAGTACTAAAAATTTCGCCGGAGCAAAAATGCTCTCCGGCTCCCGATTGTGTATCGCACGAATGGCCGTTTGGCCCAAGAGTGGAGGTAAGGCCTTTGAATACGTACAGCACTCAGATCTCTCTCTCTCTTTCTCTCCTGCTCTTTGAAATAACTCCATACGAGGAATTTTGTCTTACTTTATGCCACAAGCCAAATGCTGTATTATAACGTGAGAATAGTAATAATTGTAATTATGAGTGTATTAGGACTTGGGAGTAATAAGAATTCTGATTATGATTTCTGTTTTGGATTTAAGAATAGTAACTACCTTGAGTGAAAATTTGTACGAGCAAATTCCTTAAGCTCATGTTTTAAGGCCAAAGCTTTTTCATGTTTTTTAAATGTTAATTGTGTAAATAAACTGTTTGTTTTAAATATAATCGGTGTCCTCATTTCCAATCCTTTTAATTATTTCTGAATTTTCAGATTTAACCTATACGATCACGACGACCTTTAACTTTATGTTTAATGAACATACTAGGTATTTATCGCGCCCAAACCGTGCGTGTGGGATTTATCACGCAGTAGTTTAATCAAATATTCCTCACTAACTTCCTTCTACAACCCGCTAAATACGTACAGTTTGGCCCTCAGATAGAACTGACGGGCCAAACTGTGAAAATTATGCCTGTTAGGATCGTGCTCCCTCCTCCCCACACAGGGAGATCAGACTGTCATTTAATCACATTTAATCTGCATTTGAATCCTGTATTAATGGTAAAACAATAATTTTTATGAGCACAGATAAGTCGAATATATCCATTGGCATTACTAAGTTTTTGCCAATTTGTAAAAATAAACTTTTAAATAATTTTACGAAGAACTAAATGCAACATCAGAAAGAAATACTTTTCTTCATTATGATAATAATAGTGATACAAGTAGAATTAAACATTATGGACTAATGCATGAAAAAACCGAGTGGAGACATATGCACCAGATATTTTAAAGTTGGTTAAAATTATATCTAGACATTTCCCATTATATAAACAGTCATAGCATGCATTAGTATATTCTTTTTCATAGCTTACAATAACAACTGAACACGTGGAATACTCTATCAAATATTTCAATCCCCCGCTTGTTAAAAGTTAATAAGAAATACCTATCCAATATCGTTGAATATTTTATGAAGTTCTTGTATACATAGTAATACGGCAGTTCTATAAATTCCAAAACATGACTAAAACGTTATTCGCTTATAGAACATTCAAAATACAAACGATTCTTCAGCATATATCAACTTCTCAGTTTAAAAAACGTAGATTGCAGCATAAATTATCCCAAAAGTTGTTTCTGAACGACATATTACTGAATTTTGAACGACATATTACTGAATAAACTGATCGACATATTAATGAATAAACTGAACGACATATTACTGAATAAACTGAACGACATATTACTGAATAAATTGAACGACATATTACTGAATAAACTGAACGACATATTACTGAATAAACTGAACGACATATTACTGAATAAACTGAACGACATATTACTGAATAAACTGAACGACATATTACTGAATAAACTGAACGACATATTACTGAATAAACCAGAGGTTTGCAATATGCTGTTCGTGAGCTGAAATTTAGTACCTTGAGAGTACATTGAAATAACTGTCGAGAGCACTTGTAAAGAGCCTTGCTGTTCCAACCGGAAATCGAACCCAGAATCTCCGAACTGACCAGCCGACACTCTACCGTTGAGCTACTGGGACCAAATTGCAAGCTCTTATCGTCGAAGCAGACTCTGAATTTTCCACCCTCTAATGTAAAATTGGCAACTGACAATCTAACTGACCACCTCCTGCTATTTTTGCCTCAGGTTAGTCTCCTGCTACTACTATTTTTATCCAGGTTAGTATCCTGCATGGTCGTTTCCCTCTCAATTCAAAATCGACGCTCAATCTTTCAGAGTCCACTGAATCCGTATTAGTCGTACTAGGGTCACTATGATCTACATAAACTGTATAAGTGGTCTGTTTTAAATAGACTCCATTTTGATATTTCTAGGTGCTATGTTATGAGCATTGCTAGGACCCAATAAAATTCACAAATACAACTACCTTTAAACAATTTACCTCTATCTCGGTGTACTCGTTTTACTGATTTGGTGTCACTTTTGATGACACATTTAACTTTCAGCGGCATATGGATAACTCTATCAAAAGAGCCTACTATAAAGACTTAACGTCACCTCGAGAAAATCGTATGTTTCTGTCAAAACTGATACTGTTATTTGTCTTTAAGACCCTTGTTAATCCACTTTTAGAATATCGTCGATTGATCGGGGAAACTATTTACGATCTGAATTCTCAACACAAATAGAAGTCATCAAAAATAAATTTTTACAATTAATTACAGAATTTCCGGTTATTATCCATATGATATGCATACTAGTGAACTAAGACAAAAACTAATTTAATGTCGCTTAAAAAAAGAAGAACATGGCCTTGCCTCTTTCTGTATTATAAAGTTTTAAGTAATATCACTGATTGTCCCATTTTACTTTGCTGTCTGGAACTCTTATTAATACTAGATAATAATACTAGAAAACACTAGAATTGTTAATAATACTAGATAAAAAGACTTTATTTTACAATACTACTGTTAAACACAATTATATTACGAGCTTTTTGTCTATAAATTTGTGGATCTCCATAATAACTATGTGAGGTCTAATTGACCTTTCGATTTTTATTTTCCTCAGTTTGCTTTATAATTTATGTTTACTTAAGCTGACAAGTCTAATTGATTCGGTTGATAGACCAATAACACCGAGCCAATCAGTATTTTCTGCGGTCCTGCGGTAGAGTAAGAATATATTTCGGATCTTGAGAGTTTGAGGGGTGTCTTGTGTAGTGCTGCGTGAGTATTTTTCCTTGAGTAGAGTGTTCTTGGAATGAAAGAAGGGTTGAGTAGCCGATGAAGGATTCGAGTAGTGAATGGAAGGAAACCCCATTCGATAGAAAGAATCTGGTATTCGTGGTGTGGCCGCAATACGGAGCGAAGTAAATATATAAACTTTGTAAATGCGTTTCTATGTGAGCATTCTCACCAGTCTATAGTATATGGTAGTAGCTTGTATAATGTCATTTATGCTGGGCGTGTGCAATAATAATTAGTATCTATGCTGTCTCTTTCTTTAAACAGCAAGATGCTATAAATTCTGCGAAGTCCCCAATAAATTGTGTTATATTTTAAACAGTTCCGTCCTGTGTTATTGCTCTTGAACCGAAAGGTCGAAATATCAAGTATTCTAAGTTGAGTTAAGTTACTTTTGACAGATTAAATAAAAATCCTTTACAAAAAAAGGCATCTGAAGAGGAGAAATAGACATATAAACTTTACAAGTATTATGCTGTTATTGATATTTTTTATTTTACTTCTTCCCATTAAAAAAAAGCATATTTTAATGCACTTGACAAGTATACTGTCTAGTATTCTTGCATTTTATGCGCTATACTTTTTGTTTGTGAGGTTACTGTAACTGGATTTCATCTGTAGTTACCACGTAAATTGAATAAATAAATAAATAAATAAATAAACAAATTATGTGAAAAAAAAATCCTAAAAATAATTTTTAATAATTCTTGTGATTATCAATCGAAATCTTTGAAGAAGATTTTTAAAGTATTATTTCCTAAAAATAATTCTGCTAATTCCCAGAACAATAATGATATATTATAGTTAATGCAAGAAAATGTTAGTTTGAACTATTCTATGGATATAAAGGGCATTATAGCAACATATATTAAAGGAAATCAGTTAAATACATTCTGTTCATCTGCAAAAAATGCCTGTTGCCAACTTGAAAAAAAATAATTTTTAGAATTTTTTATAGAATGTTTTCATAGAATAACATGAAGCAAAACTGATAAAATATTTATTTTCCTTAAATCTAATACTGATTGCAATACAAGCGTATCTAAATAATAAGGAATGGTGTATAAATAATATGGTGTCTAAATAATATGAATGTATGAGAAAATCGAGTGGAGACTCACACTCCAAATATGTAGACTTGTACTCACCTCCAAAGACGCTGTTTGCGAGGGTGATCATTGTAATATAAAATGCGTGTGCAATATTGTGTACCTCAGCAATGTGTACCTCATTTTCGTGTCATGAACCTCTAAGCCATCCTTCACGTATCAAAATCCCTCCTCGCCTCTTGCAACGAGGACATTATGCAAACGCATTGCAGTGCTTACTAAGCGACAGAAAATAATAAGTTCCTTACTTGCCCTTTGATAAGTTTAAGTACATTTTCTGCTGTATATAATATCCCTATTTTAAGCGAAATATTCCTTCAGCCAGAGTAACGGAGAAATGGACAGATGAAACTTACCAACCTCCGTAGATGCTGCTCACAAATGACCTAGCATAAACCTGCTTAATTTCGAAACTGAAATTACTTTAGTCTCGTATAATGTTCTCATTTTACCTTCGTTCCATTTTCAAATAAGCGTTTTAAGGCACATAACATAATTTTCGTGAACCGTGTCTCCTCGCTCCTCTTAACTAATCGGAGTCCTCCGCCCCTGCATGCATCTAAGATCATTAACCCTTGTTAAAATCTTGCCCACTGTCTGAAACCTTGACTGAGAGCTGTAAAACAGAGAAGTTTTCACCCCGTTCTTATCTTCTGCGAATGCTGTAATAAAGAGATGGTTGAAATAAGATGTTATGTTTTTTGTTGTTATTTGCACATTTGCAGATAAATCATTGAATAAGAATTAAAATATGTGTACATTCTAGTAGGGCTTAGCATATTCTAGTAGTGCATGTACATATTCTAGTAGTGCATGTGCATATTATAGTAGTGCATGTGCATTTTATAGTAGTGTCCTAAATCGGTGTTTCTCAACCATTTATTTTACTAGTGGCACATTTCTAAATTTTATTTCCTTCTGTGGCACCCCTTCCCTCTATAACTTCTTCTTCAACCCAGGCCGTCCGACCTATACGAAGCTGTAAGGTATCTATTTGAACGGTCGAAGTGCTGCCCAATTTAGACAGTAACCCAGTGGGAGAGGCATCAACAAGGTCCATACCACTCTCCCCCTAACACCAACCTCTCGGAAGGACATACGGACCTACATATTTAATATGCCGTATTCTGCATGAACACGGGGACAGTTTGGGGCACTGCCGGGAATTGAACTCGGGTCGCCATCCCAGCGCCCTAACAACTGGGCTGTTCCACCTGCCTCAATAATTTAAACTCTGTTTTAGCATGGAATTAAATGGGAACAAAGCGACCTTGTTTCTTGATTAGTTGATCTATCGAAAACGTCTAATAAAATCGCTAAATGTAAGACGCTGCCATACACATAGGTATGTGTAACTTTTGTTTAACTAGTTGGGCACGCGACCAATATAATACAGAAAATAATAGTAAAAATAAAATAGTCAAAGAAAGTAAACCTTAGATTAAAACAAGAAAGATCAATCATGCATAAAACTATGATTATGAAACACTTTCGAACTTCACTGCAATTTTCTATAAACATCTCTAAAATGCGATACATTCCTCGGTAATAGTTTTAAAATTATCTCAATACTACATTAATTTAATATATTTGAAAACTTAAAGCTTCATTGAAAAAAATGAACGTCATTCAAATGACGACATTGAAATATAAATTGTCTGGTTTAAACATCTCTAAAATGCGACACATTCCTCGGTAATATTTTTTAAATTATCATAATACTACAATAATTTATTAGATTTGAAAACTTCATCGAAAACAAATGAACTTTATTCAAATGACGTCATAAATATAAATCGACTAGCTCTTTCTATAAAAGCAGCATTTCATTTATAAACGTTTTTCCATTCCTTGCATTCATCACAATACTATAATTTATTTTATTTCAAAACTTAAAACCATTTAGGTACAAGTAATTTAACTCTATGCTTAAAACTTCATCGAAAAATTCGTCTGGCTCTTTTTGTAAAATCAATGAATATTTCATTCATATCATCTATATTACAGATTCCATGAGCTAAATAATTTTGCGTTAAAGAAATGCAGCAATTCTTATACAACTTATTCTACATATTTTGCTGTTTACTTTATCCATAAGTGAAAATTAGGCTTCGTTGTATAAATAATCAAATATTGATGATCATTTAAACTCAAATATATTGTAATTGAGTTGTTTCAGTATGTTGATGCACAGAATTTAAGAAAAAATAAAGCGGTTTTAGGACGGATACAACACTAAATATGAATTAAAAAGAACTTTAAAAATCACGATTTTGATACAAGATGGATGCCATATTTTAGTTAAGTATGTCACGTGATCTCTTCATATAATGGTCACGTGATCTTTTCATATAAAGGGTGTAGTTATTATTTTAATTTTTATTTAAAAACTACTGAACATATATTGCTGAAATTTTTTTATATATTTTATCGGATAATTTGAATATTTCCTAAAACTTTCGAAGCAATTTGTGAATTTTAAATTTGTTTAAAAAATAATTGAAAAATTAGGTCTCATAGGGTTCAATGTATTTCATTTTTCCAATCCGGGTTCAATCCAAAACTAATTGGATGATATTATTCATTTATATTCCCATAGGTCCCACAGACCGTTTGAACAACATAGTAAAATTTCATTTTGATAAAGTCATTTTTACGGCATTTATCGTGATAACGGACAGACAGAGAGGCAGACAGACAGACAGACAGAATGAATGAATAAAGTCATAAACACTTTCTAACTATGCTGTAAAGTGTTAATAAGGACTATAATATAAACATTAAAAATTTGACAGTTGAAAATTATTTTTACATTCTTAAGTAGTTATATATTAAGAGTAATTAAATTTAAGATTATGAAATGCGTAAACTTGTCAAAAGTAAATACATACTCTACTGATCATAATTATTATCACTCCATCTTCCTGATGGAGTTGAGATTCAGGTTGCGCCAATCACACATACATGGATGAAGATTTCAACTGCAAGTCTTAGCAACCGTGAGAACGACGTTGCATTATATAATTTCTACAACGAAACGAAGGACTGAAAAGAAAGAATGATATCATTGTAACGTTACGTTCTATTTAACATTTAGTAAGATATTGCAGAAGTGGATTTTCGTGGTCCACTTGGACGATTCCGTGACCTTTAATAATATGCTTTTATTGTTGCTTCAACACGACCTATCCATACTTTAATGTTGGAACCGAAATTGTCTTTATCTATCTAATGCCCTAATTTTACCTTCCTTACATTTTAAAATAAAAATTTTAAAGCGTCCAGACTTATTTTCGTGCCGTGTGCCTCTTTGCGTTCCTTGTATAGAATCGTAATTCCGCGCTCCCCATCGATCGCAGGAAGATCATAAGTCCCTGTAGGAATCCCATCCCTGACTGAAAGCGTGACCGGGGGCCGTAAAACAGAGGGATGCGACAGAAACTTCAACTCCGTATCCTAAGAAATGCGTGCAATAAAGGGGCGCTGAAGGATGGAACGTAAATTGCTTATATTATTTTGTAGGCACATCTTTGCGGAAAGTTTAAATATATAATATACATATTCATGAAAAATGCAAATTTCGAGACATTCTTGTGTATAAAATATAAGAATGTTTATTCTATATACATTATATGTTTATTCTATAGATTTGTTCTATATACATAAACATAATGTTTATTCTTGGTCTTTTGGAGGCTCGAGGGCTAAATTTGGATTGTGACGTAAAGATGTGGCTATTTTATACTTGTCGCTGGTCGACATATAATTATACTATGTATACGTTCAGCTGAAAAGTACCTTGCTGCCCAAGTCAGGGCGCAAAATTGTGATTTTTCTTACTGGCCAGCAGATTATTTTCTAATGGAGCTTCTGGGATAGTATTGCAAACTCTTATCCTCGAAGTGAACTCAACATTCTTCTCCCTTTAATGTCAGATTGCGTGCAACTTGCCAATCTAACTGACCACTGGGAATTTCACTTCAGTTTAACCTCCTTGATGCTATTTTTAACCTTTAAGTCATTTGTCTCTCGATTTTGAAATCGGCGTTCAATATTCCAGAATCCTACTGAATTCGTGCAACTCGTACCTCTGAAATCATTACACTAACTGATAATCACACTAACTGATGATTACACTAACTGATAATTACACTAACTGATGATTACATCAGCTGTCATCACTCACTCAAGCAAAAGGAAATTATAATAATATTCACTACAAAAATTCACAAAGTTTAAAAACAAGAGATGAGGAGTACAAAAAATAATCACGAAAAATTAAAAAATTAAAGAGAAAAGCATATGAGCAAATGGAGTGAAATGTTAAATAAGGAGATCATAAAGACTTTTTCTTATTTTTGCACTTAATACCAGCATAACCCTTAATGAGCAGCATGTATCCATATTGTAACTTCCATTTAATAGCGATTCGTGAATGTATTGAATAGAACTCTTAACTTACAAATTTTGAAAATTTTCAATGCCTGAAAATATATATAAATATATATATATATTTATTTCACATAAAAGTCATAAATACTGATAAAAAGGATAAAACCATAAGCAAACGACTTATTAGGCGCCTGGCAGCCTTAATCTAACGTTTACCAGATACATATATCTCCAAAAGGAATATGAAAGGGAAGAAAACAAAACAGGTACCACAAAGTGGCCGGGGGGGGGGGTGACCCCCACTCCCCGGTTAAAGCATGCTTAGAGCCGCGGCAAACACTACCGGAGGCCGGTACCAATTTGAAAGGTAGCACAACAAAAGTATTTAAAAATACCATTAACAAAAATACCATACCAAAAATTGGATCGAAAAGGAACAGTTTTTTCGATCCAATTTTTGGTATGGTATTTTTGTTTATGGTATTTTTAAATACTTTTGGTGTGCTACCTTTTCAAATTGGTACCGGTCTCCGGGGGTGTTTGCCGCGGCTCTAAGCATGCTTTAACCGGGAAGTGGTGGTCACAATCCCCCGGCCACTTTGTGGTACTTTTTTTGTTGTCTTCCCTTTCATATTCCTTTGAGATATATATATATATATATATATATATATGTATGTATATTACGTGTACGTCCAATTTCTCCTGTGTATTGTCACGATGTCTCCTCTGGATTCGTGGATATACTTCCAGAGTACACAGTAATGAGGCCAAATATCTAGATAGCCTACGCTTTATTAAAAAGCCGCAATAAATCATAAACAAGAACAAGATACTTTTAATCACCTCTCTCTAGCTACCTAGTAAAATCACAAAATGATCATCAGGTACAATGTAATATCAATTAAATACTCAACTAATTTACAAACAAAAAAGTCGTATTCTCTCAACACTGACGTGTTCACAATTCATTGCTTGTATCACGCAACATAAGTCTCTGAGAAATAAGCATTCTTATATACCCACTGAGGAATCTTCTCGAAAAACCTACATAACCATAAAAATTCGAGTTCAATCATTTATTTTCTTCAATTTTCCCTAACTCGCAAAAATCTTCAATTTGGCGACATTTTGCTAAATTTATCGCCAAAGACGCTCGTTTCGTAACCAAGATAAAGCGACCAGGACCTACCCGTAATAACAATTGCAAAATTTGCCTTTAAGTACGAATACAGTTAACAAAAAGTCATATATCAGGTAGCTTCAGTACTATAATATCACAAGTTGGTGACATCTGGCTAAATTCGTTGTTAAAGGCGCAATATTTGTAGCCAAGGTCAAGCCCATAGAGGTAAAAGTAAGGACTTCTTCATATTAAGAAAACACCAATATCGTTTGAGACAATAATTCAGGTGGCTCTGGGTAATGTAAGCAGCCCTGCATTGTATGCGTTTCCATGGCGAAAAGCCTGAAATATTTGGTAAAAATAAATAATTAGCGCAATAGAGAATAGAACTGAAAAAATAAAGAATATTCTTACGTATTCAACATTATTTAACCTTTCGATTTATTTTTATCGCCATATATTCTGTACTCTATCGTACAACTATAAAAAAAATCTAATGTGGGCAACACATGACTTTCCTTATATAATGCAATGAATTTACTACTTTTACAGAAAAAACAATAGGTTTTTCTTCTAGTAGATACTTATATTCTTTCCAAGATATTGAATTTTCGTCAATCAGTTGTCATTTTCATTGATTTAGCGTCATTTTCATCCATTTGGCGAGATTTTCGTTAATTTGGCACCATTTTAAAAAGTCGCTAAGTAGGCAACATTCCGCCAAATTCGTCGTCAAAATCTCGCCAAGCATTATGGACGGAGAAATAAATTATTATTATAGCATATAAATGATTATTGACACTCAAATGTAAAAGTATTACTCAATGTACCTTTTCTCATGAATGGAACGAGCTAGATCCACGAGAATGATGTCACTCAATATATCGCATGATATTACATATGAAAAGTGAACATGTTTCTCAACAGTTAAAAGATTTTATTTAATTTATGGGATTTTTTAATAAATTGATTTTAAAAATGTGCAATATCGCGAGAACGGTTCATGCTAGTGAACTAAAATTTATGTCAATCGTTTTCTAAGGGAAAATTACATAAGAAATGTCTATTTGCGTAACTTTATTAAAGGTATTGATCTTTTGATTATTTTTTCAAAATTTCACTCGAAATTTAAGAAGTTTTGAACATTTGATTGCGAATAAAAACAATAGACTTCCAGTATTCACGGATTGTGATTTTTGTACCACATTTCATTCGAATCGCTCCATTCGTTCGTGAGATATCGTCTCCACAGACTTATTGACACACATATCCACACACATACTTTCACACACACACACACACACACACACACACACACACAAACATCACCTCAAAAATGTTTTATTCGTGATCAGGGATGCTTGAAACGTGCTCTCTCCCGTCGAAAACTCGAATTCGAATTTTCGACCCCGTCACAATGCTTCCCTTATACATTATGTATATAAGGAAAGTAAAAACTGGTTAATTATACTCATAATTAGGGAATAGTAATTTAAAAATAATCAAAAATAGATATACTAATTATTACGCCTTTCTATTGTGGCAACTAATAGTAGCAGCGATTTTCTTAACACTAGCGACACCTACGCTATTCTCAAAGCATTATGGCATTTTGAAGCATTTCATGCATAGCAGTTTTATCTCCTTCTTTTTAACTCCATGGTCAAGCCATTAGGACTTTTCCATAATAACAATTTTTTTTTTAGTACGGATACAGTTAGTCTATATCAGACAGCTTTCACATTATAATACCTCAACTTTAAGCGAAATATTCCTTGTATCATTAAAAAGGAAGCGCACAGCTTTGTACTCGCCTACTTCAGCAGGCGTCGCTCCGCTCACAAATGACTTGGCATAAACTTGCTTAATTTTGAAACTAAAATTGCTTTTCTCTTGTCTAATGTTCTCATTTTACCTTCGTTGCATTTTAAAATAAGCGTTTTGAAGCACCCAGCGTCATTTTCGTGACGTACCTGCTCGCGCCCTTTACCGAATCGGCGCCCTTCCATCGATCGCGAGAAGAACATCAAACCCTGTAGGTATCTCACCCCAGTCGCGAAAGCGTGACCGAGGGCCGTAAAATTCCGAGAGGTACAACGGAACTTCATTCAAGTTCTTTCGCAAAAGGTGTGTAATAAAAGGATGATGAAAGACGGTACCTGAAGTTCCTTGTATAATTCTGTTCTCTTTTGTTACTGGTGAGAGAAACTTCAGGAAGAATTTTCTGAATCAAATTTCATGAAATATTTTTCAGGATAAAATATTTCTGAGTGTTTGCATATTAATAACTTAACATTAAAACTGTCAATGATTGTCAAATCGTAAAAGACTACTTACATCCTTCTGAAAGGATTGTTTTTACACGACATAAAAGACTGTTAAAATTTTAAATTTCGCTATCAGTGCAAAAAGCCTAAATTCTGTACTGTTTCAATTTTTAACACTTTACAACATAGTTGAAAAGTGTTTATGACTTTGTTCATTCTGTCTGTCTGTCTGTCCGTTAGCACGATAACTGCCGTAAAAATGACTTTATCAAACTGAAATTTTAGTATGTTTTTCAGACGGTCTGTGGGACCTATGGGAATATAAATGAATAATATCACCCAATTAGTTTAGGATTGAACCCGGGTTGAAAAAATGAAATAAATTGAACCCTATGGGACCTAATTTTTCAAGCCACTTTAAAATTCACAAATTGCTTCGAAAATTTTAGGAAATATTCAAGTTATCCCATAAAATATATAAAAAAAATTTCAGTAAAATATGTTGGGTAGTTTTTTAAATAAAATTTTTTTAATATAGGGAGAAAAACAAATTCAATTAAATTCTAACTCTTGCTATATTCTCCAGAAAGAAACAAGAACGATCAATCATGCTTAAAGCATTGATTATGAAACACTTTGCAACTTCAATGCAATTTTATTTAAAAAAGTCGAAAATGCAATACATTTCTCGGTAATATTTTAAAACTTATCACAGTACTACATTGATTTATTATATTTAAAAACTTGAACCTTCATTGAAAAAAATGAACTTCATTCAAATGACGGCATTGAAATATAAATTGCCTGGTTTAAATATCTCTAAAATGCAATACATTCCACGGTAATATTTTTAAAACTATCATAATACTACGATAATTTATTATATTTGAAAACTTCATCGAAAACAACTGAAAAAAATTCAAATGACGTCATAGAAAAAATAACACGCCTGGATCTCTCTATAAAAGCAGGATTTCATTCATAACTTTCTCCATTTCATTCATCACAATACTATAATAATTTATTTTATTTAAAAATTAAGACCATGGAGCTACAATTCATAAACTTTATGCTTAAAACTTCATCGAAAAAAATCGTCCTTCTGTTTATAAAATCAATTAATATTTCATTCATATCAGCCATGCAGACTCCATGGACTGAATTATTTTGTGTTAAAGAAATACAGTAATTCTAATACGACTCATTCTACATATTTTGCTGTTTACATTTTACATAGGTTAAAAATAGGCTTAGTTGTAGAAATAATCAAATTTGAATGAGAATTTAAACTCAAATATATTGTCATTGTGTTGTTTTAGTATGTAGATGCACAGAATTTAAGCAAAAATAAAGCAGTTTTAGGACGGATACAACACTCAATATGAATTAAAACGAACTTTAAAAAATCACGATTTTGAAACAAGATGGATGCCATATATCATTTTGAAGTGGGTCATGTGATCGTTTCATATCATGGTCACGTGATCGCTTCATATAAAAGGTGTTATTATTATTTAAATTTTTATTTTAAAAACTACTGAATATATTTCGCTGAAATTTTTTTAATATATTTTATGGAATAATTTGAATATTACCTAAAATTTTCGGAGCAATTTGTGAATTTTAAATCTGTTAAAAAAATGTTTGAAGAATTAGGTCCCATAGGGCTCAATGCATTTCATTTTTTCAACCCGGGTTCAATCCAAAACTAATTGGGTGATATTATTCACTTATATTCCCATAGGTCCTACAGACCGTCTAAACAACATACTAAAATTTCATCTTGATTAGGTCATTTTTACGGCAGTTATCGTGCTAATGGACAGACAGACAGACAGACAGACATAATGAACAAAGTCATAAACACTTTTCAACTTTGTTGTAAAGTGTTAATAAAAAGAGATATACTATATAATAAATATCTTTACAAGAATTTAATTATTTTATATATAAGAAAGGTTTCACATTTTAAAATAAATATGATAGACAACAATTTTTCAAATTTTTAAATAAAATAAATTATTATAGTATTGTGATTAATGAAACGATTGAAAAAAAATGTTTATAAATGAAATGCTACTTTTATATAGAGGCGATTTATATTTCGATGACGTCATTTGAATAAAGTTCATTTGTTTTCGATGACGTTTACAAATATAATAAACTACTGTAGTATTATGATAATTTTAAAAATATTTCCGAGGAATGTATCGCATTTTAGAGATATTTAAACCAGGCCATTTATATTTCAATGCCGTCATTTAATTGAAGTTCATTTTCTTCCATGAAGTTTTCAAATATAATAAATTAATGTAGTATTGTGATAATTTTAAAAATTTTACCGAGGAATGTATCGCATTTTATATATGTTTATATAAAATTGCATTGAAGCTGGAAAGTGTTTCATAATCAATGCTTTATGCCTGATTGATCTTTCTTGTTGCATTTGCACATAATAAAACAATTAAGCCAACTCAAAGAACTGTAGTTCGATTTCAGGCGGTGACAGTGAAATCTTCACAATAGCAAACGAACAACTTAGTTTGTTATGGAGACAATGATCATGAAGACGTGAAGGAGATCCTATTTCGGATTTTCAACATACCGAAAAAATTATCCCGTTATCGTTAACTTCATGTCGATCTGACCGTTGAGTGGGGGAAATTGTAGGATCCATTTTAACGATAAGATCTAGGAATTGCGTACCAAGTATCTCAATGAGTAAAGCGTCGGCTGGTCAGTTTGAGGATCAGTGGTTCGATTCCTGGTTGGGACAGTGAGTGCATTACCCCCTTTGTAAAAATGGTGGAGCTCAAGAAGTGCTCTTTTAAAAAATTTAATATCCCCACTTTAATAGTTTTCGAAAAATCGCTTTCCAAAGTGATGTTGTGTTATTAAACATAACGTTAACAACAAACCGACCTTCAGTAAAAGAAATAAATATTCCAATAAAAAAATAAATGAAAAGAAAGTTATTAGAAGCAAAAATCCTGAAAGCATTGTGAAAACCGGTTCATGTTTTATTAAACAAAAACCGTTAAACAAAAAGTTCAGGTATGAAACTCTGTACTTCAAATTTTTTGCTTTTAAAATATTGTGCTAAACTGCTTTTACTTATTATGACTAATATAACAATACTTTTTATACAATCCTAGAATAGTACTTTGAAAAACTTTATTGATAACAGTTTTGTATACTATGACAAAAAAGAACCAATGGCTAGATATTACATTTATAGTTGAGATATTGTGTTAAACTGTTTTTATATGTCACTAGAAAAACTTACCCGTCATTTTCTGGATCCAAAATAAGTGCCCGCTACTTAAATACTGCATTTACAGGATCGCTTCTTCAAACCGTCACCAAATAATTTCTGGTTTCAAATCAAATCACCACGCATGCTCTTCGCAAACATGAAACGCATAATAAATAAATAAATAAAGGTACAATCTTTTCTACATGACAGAAGGCGTAGTTTAAAATGTACCCTGAGTTCCATGGCAGGTATGTTCAGAAAAGTCCACCACTGATGAATGAGAATGAAATGAAACTTTTTCGCGAAAACCCTTTTGAAACCCCCAGCGAATGAAATCCATTCGAAAATCTCGATTTTTATGCGTTTGCAAAAAAAATCACAAAAATAGAATAAGGTATTACTTAAAAAATGTTTTTTGTTAGACTACGAAGATATACACACAACTTGTAGCCAAAGCTATAATCTTAGTTTTTCATATGTGTCGATATATATATATATATATATATATATATATATATATATATATATATATATGTATATATATAAATTTCCAAAAAGATCGAATGAATAAGGATATGAGTACCACAAATTGGCCGTGGGGGGTTGTGAGCCCCACTCCCCGGTTAAGTATGCTTTTCACCGCGGTAACACTCCCGGGAACCGGTACTTCATTGTGGAATGGCGAAAACCACAAAACATAAAAATGACATGAACGAAATGACTTGAATAAAAAAGACCACCAGACTAAAAAACACAGAAGTAAACCATCAATGAATTACATTAAAAACACCAAATTTTTGAATAAACAGATAAATGAAAACATTAACCTCAATGCTCCAAACCATCTTAATTACCTCCATCAAACTCCACAGCTACTAGTGCACAAAAGCTCCAATATATACTTCTACCATACACATTTAGTTTACACCGGGGGTGTTTACGCGTTGTAAAGCATGTTTAACCGGGGAGTGGGGGTTACTCCCGCCACGGCCAATTTTTGGTACGTCACATCTTTATTCATTCTATTCTTTTGGAAATTTATATAGGTGGCTAAAGGGGTACGGCTGCTATGCGCCATACATATTCAGATACTGTGTAACTATATTTTATTTCAAACACTAAAATTCTTACATTTATAATATTATATATATATATAAAATTGATAATAATCGTAAACTATGCATAAACTACGATAAGTACAAAAAAACCATCTCTAGCATATCCGTCACAAATAAGTAACTATAGATCAAGACTACGAATAAAAATAGTAGGTAACTTATCGCTATAAAGGTAAAAGGGAATGAGGGGGAAATTGTATACAATCATCATTATTAAATGGATAAATAAGAGCAAACATGTCAAAACTGACAAAAGGCAATAACAATTATCTCAAGCTAAATGATCAAGCCATGGAGAACAATCAGTTGAAACTGTATAAAAAATTATGGTTAATCCGGAATTACACACTCTTCAAGACAGCCATATAATCCGAATTGAAAGCGATAGAATAGCCAGTTTCTGACAATGGCGATAGTATTTAACTATAGACTTCATTGGTACTGTCTACTAACTAATGGAAGGATGAATAATAAAATCCGAAAGAAAATAAAAAATATAAATATAAACTTACATACACAGTCGCCACGTGTGACTCGAAATGTTTGCAGCCGAACATACAGCCACAGCACACTACATCTAACTGTTAATGCGATTGGAAATCGGAATGATCATAATAGACAACATGATAGTATAAGACTCAGGATAAGTGGAAAGTATATAATATATATATATATATATATATATATATAAATATATAAATATATAATATATGTATATATATATATAAATATATAATATATGTATATATATATATATATATATGTATATATATATAATATATATATATATATATATATATATTATATATATATATATAAATATATAATATATATATATATATATATATATATATACGAGCAAATGTGGTTATATATGCTGTAGTTATATATGCTGTGGTTATATATGCTGTAGTTATATATGCTGTTTGATATATATAAATATATAATATATGTATATATATATATATATATATATATATATATATATATATATATATATATATATATATGTATATATATATATATATATTATATATATATATAAATATATAATATATGTATATATATATATATATATATATAAACGTTTATATATATATGGATAAAACACTAAAAAAATTAAAAAGAACTTTAAAAATCACGATTTCGACACAAGATGGATGCACGGGCGCGGTTAGTACTTGGGTGGGTGGCCACCTGGCAACACCGCGTCCTGTTGGCACATTTCGGGCGCGGTAGCCCGGTGGTTTGGGCGCTGGATTTGCACGCTGCCACAACTGCCGCCGTGTTCATGCGGAGTACGATCACGTTAAACATGTGGGTCCGTAAGTCCTTCCGAAAGGGTGGTGGTAGGGGAAGGAGGGTAGGTCCCTGTGGATGCCTCCCCCACTGGGTTCCGGTCTAAATTGTGTGGCACTTCCCGCCGTCCAAACAGTTACCTTACACCTTTCTGGTAGGTCGGACGGTCTGGGTCTCAACAACAACAAGATGGATGCCACATTTTATTTTGATGTGGGGCACGTGATCTCTTCATATAATATAGGTCGAAAACCCAAGCCGTCTGACTCATCCGAAGATATAGAACAGCAATCATATAATATAGGTGTAATTATTATTTTAATTTATTTTGATGTGGGGCACGTGATCTCTTCATATAATATGGGTCGAAAACCCAGGCCGTCCGACTCATCCGAAGATATCGAGCAGCAATCGTATAATATGGGTGCAATTATTATTTTAATTTTTATTTAAAAAACTACTCAATATATTTGAAATTTTTTTCATACTTTTTATGGGATAATTTGAATATTTCCTAAAACTTGAGAATCAATTTGTGAATTTTAATTTCGCTTAAAAAGCGTTGGAAAAATTAGGTCAGGGTTCAATGTATTTCATTTCTTCAACCCGGGTTCAGTCCAAAACTAATTGGGTGTTATTATTCATTTATATTCCCATAAGTCCCACAGACCATCTGAACAACATACTAAAATTGCATTTTGATAAAGTCATTTTTCCGGCAGTTATCGTGCGAACGGGCAGACAGAGAGACAGAATGAACAACGTCATAAACATTTTTCAACTGCGTTGTAAAGTGTATAAAATTAACTCTAATTTAAAAAAATCATCTAGCTGAACCCTATTTTCTCCGGTATTGATCAGAACCCGAGAAATACGGTTGAAAGTACCTCTGTACAATATTTTATAGCCTTGCGATGCTTAGATTTCCCGCTACAGACGATACAAAGAGAAAGACGTACATTCTCTTTTATTTTTATGGATGTCCAATATAATGGTATATTTTATACGAGGTTCAATAAAATATTACTATGATTATTACTATTATAAACGTATTATTCATAGTATTCAAAAACTTTGTTCTGTAAAGTTTTTGTATACTTTGATTAATGCGATCTCTAGAAACTTCATTTACGCACTACAAGCTGCTTTTGTAAGTTGTGACCAATATACTGAAACTTTATATACATATTTTAATAGAATAATCTTTCTGTAAACTTTATAGAACATCATTTTTGTACACTTTGAGCACTACAACCCAATTGCAATCTCTAGACATTGCGTTTTTGCACTTAAAATATAACTTTAATGTCTTAGTATAATACTTACATTTTATGAATTTCAAATACATCTCAGGTTCTTTTTAATAAACGAGGAATTAAAATTGAATGTACAGCCATTTATTTTATGTTTGGTCTCCTACTATTACTGTGAACATTTTTAACTTTTGAGTACATTTAAATGCTATTACGAATTCCCAAAATTAATTGCTTTCTGTTATTTCTAAAATGAAAATGATATAATTCCAAATTTGTTCAATCATAATATTTTCTCATTCATTTTTATTTCTGCTTGGTTGGGTTTTTCCCCCCGGTAAGTAAGAATAAAAATACAATAAAAATATCCTATTCCCGACGAAAATTCTACAGTATTTTATATAATAAACTGGACCAGAACATAAATGCAGCTCAAATAAAGACAAATGATCATACGTAGGTATATTTCAGAAATCATTAGATTTCATTTTTCAGTGCATTAAGTCTGGACCAGAACGTCCAAATAAGAGCATACTAGCTTAAAAAGAAAACAAGAAAGATCAATCATGCTTAAAGCATTGATTATGAAACACTTTCCAACTTCAATGCAATTTTATTTAAACATGTCTAAAATGCAATACATTCCTCGGTAATATTTTAAAACTTATCACAATACTACATCAATTTATTATATTTGAAAAGTTAAACCTTCATGGAAAAAAATGAACTTCATTCAAATGACGGCATTGAAATATAAATTGTCTGGTTTAAACATCTCTAAAATGCGATACTTTCCTCGGTAATATTTTTAAAACTATCACAATACTACGATAATTTATTATATTTGAAAACGTCATTGAAAACAACTGAAATTCATTCAAATGACGTCATAGAAAAAATAACACGCCTGGCTCACTTTATAAAAGCAGCATTTCATTCATAAATAATTTCCCATTCATGTCATTCATCACAATACTATAATAATTTATTTTATTTAAAAATTAAGACCATGGAGATACAAGTAATTAAACTCTATGCGTAAAACTTCATAAAAAAAATTGTCCTCTTTGTACAATCAATGAATATTTCATTCATATCAGCTATGCAGACTCCATGAACTAAATGATTTTGTGTTAAAGAAATACAGCAATTCTAATACAACTCATTTTACATATTTTGCTGTTTACATTTTACATAGGTGAAAAATAGGCTTCCTTGTAGAAATAATCAAATTTAGATGAGCATTTAAACTCAAATATATTGTAATTGCGTTGTTTCAGTATATAGATGCACACAATTTAAGCAAAAATAAAGGGGTTTTAGGACGGATGCAACACTCAATATGAATTAAAAAGAACTTTAAAAATCACGATTTTAAGACAAGATGGATGCCATATATCATTTTGAAGTGGGTCACGTGATCTTTTGATATCATGGTCACGTGATCGCTTCATATAAGATGTGTTATTATTATTTTCATTTTTATTTAAAAAACTACTGAATATATTTCGCTGAATATTTTTATATATTTTATGGGACAATTTGAATATTACCTGAAATTTTCGAAGCAATTTGTGAATTTTAAATTCGCTTATTAAATGTTTGAAAAATTAGGTCCCATAAGGCTCAATGTATTTCATTTTTTCAACCCGGGTTCAATCCAAAACTAATTGGGTGATATTATTCATTTATATTCCCATAGGTCCTACAGACCGTCTGAACAACATACTAAAATTTTATTTTGATTAAGTCATTTTTACGGTAGTTATCGTGCTGACGGACAGACAGACAGACAGGCAGAATGAACAAAGTCATAAACACTTTTCAACTTTGTTGTAAAGTGTTAAAAATGAGTAATTGGAATAAATTAATATAATTCAGATTATATGATCTCCAGGGAATGGCATGTAAACGTTTAATTTGTCCCCCCTATTTTGCTCTTTCTCTACCTGTTGAATTTATATACTCCCGCATTTTGTTTTTATTTCTTATTTTTTATTTTATATTTATTTTTTCATTTTATTTCCCTTTCATTACTCTAGAAGGAGCTGATCGGGATCTGCCGTTTAGACATTATCGGTTTGCACTGAGCTCATTCGGGCATTCTGTTAGAGACCCGCAGCACGAAAGAAGGACATCCGATGATTTCCGAAACATACGTATGTTTATCTATATCTGCTCTGTATTTTCCGTTAGGATCCAGTTTATTATTGATTGTGTGTAAAGTCACGTTCCTTACCTTGTTTTTAACACTTTACAACAAAGTTGAAAAGTGTTTATGACTTTGTTCATTCTGTCTGTCTGTCTGTCTGTCTGTCCGTTAGCACGATAACTGCCGTAAAAATGACTTAATCAAAATGAAATTTTAGTATGTTGTTCAGACGGTCTGTAGGACCAATGGGAATATAAATGAATTATATCACCCAATTAGTTTTGGATTGAACCCGGGTTGAAAAAATGAAATGCATTGAGCCCTATGGGACCTAATTCTTCAAACATTTTTTTAACAGATTTAAAATTCACAAATTGCTCCGAAAATTTTAGGTAATATTCAAATTATTCCATAAAATATATTAAAAAAATTTCAGCGAAATATATTCAGTAGTTTTTAAAATAAAAATTTAAATAATAATAACACCTTTTATATGAAGCGATCACGTGACCATGATATGAAAAGATCACGTGACCCACTTCAAAATGATATATGGCTTCCATCTTGTCTCAAAATCGTGATTTTTAAAGTTCTTTTTAATTCATATTGAGTGTTGTATCCGTCCTAAAACCACTTTATTTTTGCTTAAATTCTGTGCATCTACATACTGAAACAACGCAATTACAATATATTTGAGTTTAAATGCTCATCTAAATTTGATTATTTCTACAACGAAGCCTATTTTTCACCTATGTAAAATGTAAACAGCAAAATATGTAGAATGAGTTGTATTAGAATTGCTGTATTTCTTTAACACAAAATCATTTAGTTCATGGAGTCTGAGTAGCTGATACGAATGAAATATTCATTGATTTCACATAGAGAAGGACGATTTTTTCGATGAAGTTTTACGCATAGAGTTTAATTACTTGTAGCTCTCCATGGTCTTAATTTTTAAATGAAATAAATTATTATAGTATTGTGATGAATGACAGGAATGGAAAATTATATATGAATGAAATGCAGCTTTTATAGAGAGAGCCAGGCGTGTTATTTTTTCTGTGACGTTATTTGAATGAATTATCAGTTGTTTTCGATGAAGTTTTCAAATATAATAAATTATCGTAGTATTATGATAAGATAATTCTAAAATTACAGCTGAGGAATGTATCACAGTTTAGAGATGTTTAAACCAGGCAATTTATATTTCAATGTCCTCATTTGAATGAAGTTCATTTTTTTCGATAAAGGTTTAAGTTTTCAAATATAATAAATTAATGTAGTATTGTGATAAGTTTTAAAGTATTACCGAGGAATATATTGCATTTTAGACATGTTTAAATAAAATTGCATTGAAGTTGGAAAGTGTTTCATAATCAATGCTTTAAGCATGATTGATCTTTCTTGTTTACATTCCTAGATACCTGATTTATACACTTGTCATATACCTGAATTTAAACACTAAGTCTGACAATTGTCAGTGTTATACACCAAGTCCGAATATTGCAATTGGTATTTACTGCAGGATATATCTCATTTCCATTTTGATTACTTTACAAGATTATTGCAGTTTTGTCACGTTTTGGAATCATAGTACAATCGTGTCACGATATATTGGGCGGCTTCATTGAATATTAACCTATTTGGCTACATATTTGTAATTAATTTTTAATGCTTGGAACATTGGCTAGAGTGGTTCTTCCGTTAAATTACCTCTGTATGTTGTGATTAGTAGGAATGTGCTTTTCTACATTATGAATTGTGATAGAATACTGCAGAATTTCGATTATCCTATGTGGAAGGTGAAAAAAATCAATCCGGATAAAAATTTTCCAGATAATCTCAGTCGTAATTCGTAAAAATATTCGTAAGAAATGAAACAAAAAGCGGAAAAATGAAAACTATACTTATTATTCTACATACCTAACCTTTCATTTAAAATACGACAATAAAGAAATACATTTTTTTCTTTTTGTTCACTTTTCGGGAACTTGTACTACTTTTACTTTGCAACATTATCATGTAAACAAGAGTATTATTGTATGTTAACTGCTCTAAGTAATAAAGTAGCTTTCAATGTTAGGCAATACAGCATAGTGGTGTATTCATTTTTAGTGTATGAGGATGTCTTTTTCTTGATTTGTGTCATCAGTAGTTGCAGTAGTAGTAATACGTCTCACATACCTTAGCTTCAGTCTTTATCAGTAGCAATACGTCTCATATCTTCATCTGTATCAGTAAGTCTTTTCACAATATCTTCTTCCGATGTATCATTAGCAGCTGCAGTCTTCATCAGTAGGAATACGTCTCATATCTTCATCAGCAGTATTAAGTCTTTTCACAATATTTTCTTCCGATGTGTCATTAGCAGCTGGAGTCTTTATCAGTAGGAATACGTCTCATATCTTCATCAGCAGTAGTAAGTCTTTTCACACTATCTTCTTCCGATGTGTCATTAGCAGCTGGAGTCTTCATCAGTAGGAATACGTCTCATATCTTCATCAGCAGTAGTAAGTCTTTTCACAATATCTTCTTCCGATGTGTCATTAGCAGCTGCAGTCTTCATCAGTAGGAATACGTCTCATATCTTCATCAGCAGTAATAAGTCGTTTTGTAATATCTTCTTCTTATGTGTCATCAGCAGCTGCAGTCTTCATCAGTAGGGATACGTCTCATATCTTCATCAGTAGTATCTTCTTCTGATGTGTCATCAGCAGCTGCAGTCTTCATTAGTAGTAATACGTCTCATCTCACAGTATCTTCATTTAAAACTTCATGTCAAGGCCAATTATAAACTTCATTTATTCAATTCCGTACAGTTTTCTCATTTGCATTCACAAATCTAATTATTCTATTAAGTTATTCAATAATTTGGGTACTGTAGCGTTTACACTATTTTCAAAACTATAAAACTATTTATCGTTCCCTTGAAATATAAAATTCACATTTTTAAAATGTTTTTAAATTTTTTTTGTAATTTAACTACCCAGGTTAATCCGCAACACGGTTAAAGCGACCCCGAATTAATGAAAGTCTACTGTAATTAATGTTTTCTGTATTATAATAATATATTTTATAAAACAATATTTTAGCTTTGATACCTCAGAATGATGAAATGCTATTACTATACTTGCTAGACATTTAGGGTATCTGTATTGCTATTACTAATTGAAATAGACGCTGCAATTTAATGCTGCAATAGAATATGCCAGATTTTATTCCTTTAAAATGACATTTAAGCACTTTATTGCACTTAGAATTTAACTTTTAAAGTAGAAAATTTAGTATTTAATGCTTTTGAGTCATAGTATTTAAAAAGCATTAAATACTAGATTATGCTATTTCAAATTTTAATTATATTATCCAGTGAAAAAATATCCTTATAGGATACTACTTACTTTAATGAATTTACAAGATGTAATTAATGCTTTGTGTGATATAATTAACAGAAAATAGTTTTGTTAGCATATGCTAATTTTTATGTACTTAAAATACCACATGTACATTATTTTGAACTTAGAATGTAAATTTAATTCAAATATTTAACATGCTAATGAATGTAATAATATAAAAATCAATCACAGAACTCAAAATCGTTAAATACTTAACGGTACTATTGTGTATTAGACCAGCGATGCCTAACTTTTTTGCTCCGTTGGGATACATTTTCCCTCATAGTTGCTATGCAGACTAAATAACTCCAAAATGTGTAGTACTGTACATGAAATAATAATATAAAATTTCAAATATATATAAGAAAAGCCAATATATTTTCTCTGCCTGTACGTTTGGCGACAAAATTAGATACTTCAGACATTTATCGCCAACTTGACAAATTCGATGAAATGTCGTCATGTTAGTGATTCAATCCCTCTGAAAATTAGATTTAATTTCTGATAGTCCCTGCCGATTTGTGGGAATTGTAATTTAATATTTTTGATTTGAAACATAACGAAATTTATTGTTTGCCGGACAGGAACTTTTTGTTAAGCGGATGGATCTAGGAAGAGTGGCAGAACTTTCAAACTTAGAACCTCCATTTTATTATAGCCTAAGCTCCCTATTAATTATAGATACATAGGACAGTTTAATTTCTACTTTCTATAACATAGCGGAATTTTTGATTTATATCACAGTTGAATGAATATATTTACAGTGTATTAAATTGAAATTTTTAAAATAGTAATTTGGGATTTGGGCATTTATGATACGTTGTGCGTTTTTACTTTCCTTATATACAATAATATATAAGGAAAGTATTGTCACGGGGTCAAAAATTCGAATTCGAGTTTTCGACGGGAGAGCACGTTTCAAGCATCCTGATCACGAATCGAACATTTTTTAAGTGATGTCTGTGTGTGTGTGAAAGTACGTGTGTGTGTGTGTCAGTGAGTCTGTGGAGACGATAACTGACGAATGAATGGACCGATTCGAATGAAATTTGGTACAAAAATTACAATCCGTAAACACTTGAAGCCTATTTTATACGCAATCGAATGTTCAGAACCCCCCTAAATTTTCGATTGAAATTTTGAAAAAAATCGTCAAAAAATCAAAACCTCTAATAAAGTTACGCAAATAGACATTTCTTATGTAATTTTTCAATAGAAAACGATTGACATAAATTTTAGAACGTTAACATGAACCGTTCTCGAGATATTGCAAATTTTTAAAACTTTTACCAAAAAATCATATAAAATAAAAAAAAAATATTTCCTATTGAAAAACATGTTCACTTTTCATATGTAATACCATGCAATAAATTTATGACATCATTCTCGTGGATCTAGCTCGTTCAATTCTTGAAAAAAGATACTTTGAGTAATACTTTTGTATTTGAACTCCAATAGTCATTTATCTGCTGTAAGAATAACTTATTTCTCCGTTCATAACGCTTGGCAAGATTTTGGCGGCGAATTTGGTGGGATGTCGCCAACTTGGCGATTTTCTTCAATGTGCTAAATTAACGAAAAACTCGCCAAATGGATAAAAATGACACTAAATCAATGAAAATGACGATTCATTGACGAAAATTCAATATCTTGGAAAGAATATAAATATCTACTATTATAATAATATATTTTTTTTTACTGTAAAAGTAGTAAATTCATTGTATTATATAAGGAAAGTCATGTGCTGCCCACATCAGATTTTTCAGAAATGTAGAATAAAAATGCTCTAGATATATTTATTTAAAGATTTAGTGCACTTCGAACCGTAGAGAAAAACTTAAATACGGAGGACATTAGACGAGACATTAGACGTGCGTTTTTTAATAATATAGAATAAAACATTATGTGGAATAAAAATGCTCTGGGTTTGTTTAAAGTTTTTTAACACTTCGAATAATAAAAAAAATTGAATACATATTGACATTGGCCGAGACATCAGGCGTGAATTTTTTAATAGCATAGAATAAAATTTTACGTGTAGAATAAAAATGCTTTAAATTTATTTAAAATTTTTACGCAGTTAGAACAATAGAAAGGAACTTGAATACGGAGAACATTAGACGAGACATTAGGCGTGCGTTTTTTAATAATATTGAACAAAACTTTACGTAGAATAAAAACGCCCTAGATATCTATTTAAAGTTTTGTACACTTCGAACAATAGAAAAAAAATCTTATGCGGAGGACATTCGACGAAACATTAGGCGACTGTTGTTGGAATTCGAGACATTTTATGAAAAAAATTGATCTGTGATTCAGTGATGGGACTGTGCAGATGTAAAAGTCATATCTTGAAACATGGCTAGAGCGTTTTGAAGCTGGTGTTTTTGATACTTTACTGCTTTAATCCTGATTTATTAGGCTAAACGCTTTGTCCCTGAAACCAGACAGATTATACAGCCATTAGGTATTTGCTGATGGATATGTCCCATTTGCATTTTGATTGTTCCCTAAGCAGATTAGGATTCAGTCACGTTTCGAAATCGTACCATAATTATGTCACGACATATCCGAGGACTTTGTAGAATATTAACCAAATTGGAGACGGATTTCCTAATAATTTTCACCACTGCCCAGAAGATTTGATTGAATGGTTCTTTTGTTCAGTTGTTTTGGTGTGAGTGATGAATATAATAACGCTGGAATTGATTGGGACGATAATTTTGATAACTCAAGATGTAATACGGTAACTCAAGAACGAATGCATGTTATCCAAATAATTTTATGTATTATGTATAGATACATTGGACAAAAAAAAAACAAAAAAAAAAACAGAAGACAATATAATTTTTTTGTTATTAGAACATGTTTGAAAATTAAGATTTTGAAATGCATTTTATTTTATGGAGAATGAAGATAATTCCCCCGAACAATTATAGTAAGACCTGCCACAGATTGGGTTACTAGAATTTAAAAAAAATATTTTATAACTTTTTTAAAGAAGTTTAATTCGGTTTGGTCTAGCGTGAAAAATAGTCATTTTAATTGAAAGTTGAATCAATTTGGTTATGCTCTGCAGTTGATACTGCATATAGGTGTGATATGTTTAAGCTTTTTAGATAACGTGGAATTCTGGAGGATTTGGAAAAATTTTTCGACCATTTTTCTCATTTTATTCACCACCGGAGGAGAAATTAAAATCCAGCTCTCTTACGTTTTGCCTCATAGTCCATACTATAAGTGTGCAATCATTCATCCTTCTAAATCAGGAAGGGACCTATGGAGCGGGGGTTGGAAAGGCTTTTCCTAATACACAAAAATTTCTTCGTTCCTGGTTAGGGCAAAGTGAAAATCCAGATCCGTAGCGTTCTGCCCCATGATTGATACTATGCAACGATTCAACCTTCTATGTCACCGGGGAGGATCTCTGGAAGGTTTTGAATCTTGCTCAATAGGTTCTCTTCTGTGATAAATACCATATGTGTGCGGAATTTCCATCACCGGATAGCTTCTAGAGGGTCTGAAAATACAAAAAAGTTAGACAATAATTATATAGATACTCAATATACTAAAATGTTGTTAAATGTAAAATATTCGCTATTAATACAGTATATTATAAATGCGCAATTGTTATCCTGCGTTTTTAACTAATTTTATTTTTTGTTATTTTCGAACGGTTTGCGCGATTTACTTTAAAGAACTACTGGTTTGCAACGCATATAAAAAGATATCAAAATATTATAAAGTAACACAATTTAGCTGAATAAATTCCAATTCATAGGCTTGACTGATCTGCTGCAAACTTATATACTTTTAATGAAGAATTAAGAAATTTAAAAAATACTAATTTGCAAGCTACAGCGCATAAAATTATACATATTTTTAAATCTGATATTGATTGTGGAATAAATAGGCATAAAAATCGTAAATGAATGTGTTAGAAAGTTGGACTCACACTCGAAATTTTTTCTTTGCTAAAAGTAAAACTTGCTAAAAACATCGACTGTCAAAAATTTCCTATTTGTTCTTTGGTTTCTTCATCTTCACTGCGTAATATCATACTTTTGGTCAATTGCCGCACAGTCACGTCCTGATTGGCTGTCATTTTAATTATATTGCCCTCTGTAAATTTCTCATTTTATTCTAAATCTTTATCGTCGCTTACATATTGATGAAAGTCAAAATAAGGTTGCAAACTTTATGCAGACAGTATAATAAACAGTAACAGACGTTTTATTTGTTTTCTGTAGTTTGCTCCATATGATAATATGATAATAAAACTACATAATTTACGTAAATTTACATTTTTGATATGATATTTATACCTACAGATAAAATAAAGCTAATAATCAAATTTCTAAGCAAACTTCGGAAAATCAATTCTCGAATTGATTTGGCGCTATTCGTAGAATGACAGTTACATAAACTGAGGGGTGAAACCGTGGTATTAAGCATAATTCGTAAAACGTGCAAAATAAAGAGCTAACGCAAACAGAACAGTAGATAATTTGCATGTAGGTTACGTTATCCACTAACGTAATCCAATATCTGTGCACTTGCAAATTTCATCAGTTGAAGGTATATGCGGAAATAAGATGCTGTATATAGCACTCCATAAATGCAGCTGAACATATCAGTAATGTCTTATTCTAGTTTATTGCGACCCCTATAAAGAGTTTGACCTATTTTTAAGAGTAGAATCATCGTAATGACTGATTTTGGACAAACACAGACAGGTCAACACTGTGTAATCTTCAGGCATTGAAGAAGGTTCCCAAAATCTGGAGATGTTATACGACTACCAGTGCAAAGGTAGCCCAATAGTTACAATATCTCGGCAGTACCGGTATCTGCCATCAACTACACAATTTCGCAGAATGGTGTCTGCCAGGCAACTGTCTGGGAAGCTGTAGTTGCAATAAGTGCAACTGTTCCAGACAAACTGTTTACAAGAGACTCAGGAAAACTGATCTGTATACCAGCCGTCCAATAATTTGTCTTTGCCTCACCTCAACCTACAAGCGTACGCGTTTAATGTGGTATCAGGACACATCTAAATGCATTTATTTAACATAGGGAATAATGGAAATGTAAAAGTAGTTATAAATGCCGATTCAAGTGATGCAAGAACTTCAAGTTGGCATAAAAATTTGTAATTCGATAAGAAGATTATTATGGTGTACACTTTTCGAACTTTCGACAACTATTTGGTTTATTAGATATGAAAAACTCGGAACCTGTTATAAACACAACCACAAAATGAAAATTGCACTTAATTAAAAATACTGTATATGATGTAAACAATCATATATAAGGCGAGTTGATAATTTGATCTTCGTTACAGATGTTAAGAGTATCATAAAAGAAAATATCAGGCTGTCTATATATCTATCTATCTGTACACCTGTCCAAATTGAGACATAATTTACGAACCATTGCCACTTTGGCGATATAATTTGCGAAATATCACCAATTTGGCGATATAATTTGCGAAATATCTCTGGCGGCTTTTCAAAAATCAATTTGGCGGCTTTTTAAAAATGTCACAAAATTGGCTAAAAATCAATATTTCGGCCGTGTAGGAAGGCGGATTGGGGGGGGGGGGGAGAGAATTTTTTACACGATTTTATGCAACCATAGATCTGGTAATGTTTATGAGAAAAGTAGAATTGAATATTATGGAATTTGAATGTATGAGAAAATCGAGTGGAGATTCATGCCTCAGATATTTGATAGTACCAATAGATACCCCGCCCATTAAAAGACTCAACACCGTAGCTGCTCAGGGCGGGGCAGAACTAGTAATTTATCAATATTGAAATTTATGCACCAGAAAAATGAATGGTTCAATCAGAATTAAATATAATTTTATCATTGCTTAAACAGTCATCAGAAACTTAATCATATAAAAATTCTATTAATCTATAAGAATTTTTCGAAAAATAATAACGTTCTTGTATTACAAAAAGTATTTTTCTCGAATTTTAAGTCACAGATATTAAGAATTTTGCCTCTGGATATTTAACAACAACAAAAAATGTCATTATCTGTAAAGATAATTTGTTTTTTATCAGAAAATGTATGGACGGATAAATTTTGAAACGTTGCATTCGAATTTCCCAAAATATTTCATATTAAAATAAAATTCAAAATGTGGTTTTGAATTTCGACATTAATTTAAAATTAACTTTGTTTAGCTCGTGATGGAATTATATTTATAACTTTCTAGCGCGATTAAATGAAGTTTAAAATATTTTCATATGAATGCAATTTTTAAATATACAATAAAAGTGAAAATTATAATTTTGAACGCGTGAAACTTTTGGGGTTATAGTTAACATTCATTTCAAGTTCTTTAACGCAAATGTAAATTAATCATAGCTTTAATAAAATATTATAAAGAATATTTTAAAGTTACACTATTTTAGTAAAGTACACTAAAAGTAAAAAGTAATTTTTAGCTATCACAATATTCTTGGTGATATGCGATTAAAAATAAAACCGGTATATAATAACCGGTATTAAAAATAAAACCGGTTCGTATTAACCCAGATATAAAATTTTAGAACTGTATGTTTTGTTGTCTATTCTTAATGTAGTGTAAAAAATTCGCAGCATTTTTTTAATATAGAAATACATAGTTTTCATCCATAAAACATATGTAACATGTACAAATTATTCATACAATTAAGGTGATTAATAGTCTCAAGGGAAAAACCATTTGTTGTTCACAGCAGACTAATTCTAAAAAAATAAATAAAATATTAAAATTAATTGCGTTATTTAATGAGAAAAATACGCTGCATTAATCAGTCTGCATTAAAACCCTTTTATAATATCTCAAGTCATTTTAGTTGCATTTATAATTACCAATTAAATAAAAATAAAAATTTTGATAAAAAGTATGATTGCAAGAAAATATGAAATGTAATTTCGATGTAGATTTTGCACTCTGCAGAAATTTTATCATATAAAATCCTATTTGATTGCAATAACTTTTCCAACAATGTCGTTTTTGTGCAAGAATGCGAATCGTAGAGATATTATTTTAGATACACTTTTCGTATATTCATATGCTTGATATCAGTAATTTTGTATTTATTAATTTAACGGAAAATACACCATTACTTTAAGGGTAATTAATTTGCTATCGGATAACTAATTTTTCGGGGGTTTCATTGCATTGCATTAAAAAAAAGTGATATAAATAAAATTTAAAATTTATTTTTCAAGGACTATAGGTTGCTGAGACCCAGACAGTCCGACCTACCAGAGAGGTGTAAGGTGACTGTTTGGACGGCCAGGAAGAGCCACCCAATTTAGACCCGAACCCAGTGGGGGTGGCATCCACAGAGATCGTACCCTCCTTCCCCTACCACCAACCTCTCGGAAGGACTTACGGACCCACATGTTTAATGCGATCGTACTACGCGTGAACACGGCGGTAGTTTTGACAGCGGAGGGAATCGAACCCGGGTCTACGGAGTGCAATCCCCGTGCGCTAACCACTGGGCTACCGCGCCCTCAAGAACTGTAGGTATATTGATTTTAAATGTCAGTATGCTGTTGTTGAGATCCAGACCGTCCGACCTACCAGAAAGGTGTAAGGTAACAGTTAGTTTGGGCGGCCCGGAAGAGCCACCCAATTTAGACCGGAACCCAGTGAGGGAGACATCCACATTGACCGTACCCTCCTTCCCCTACCACCAACTTCTCGGAAGGACTTACGGACCCACATGTTTAATGTGATCCTACTCCGCGTGAACACGGCGGCAGTTGTAGGTATCAATTTAATATACACTGAATTGACTAACTAGGGGGGATGTAACAAAATCATCGAGAGCTCCCACTATAGATAGAATCTCGGTTTTGGTGTTTATTCGATCCATCTCAGCTTCGAGACCATGAGAAAAATCTAAAATTTTGAAAATTCGAATTAGGGGTGATGGTACGGAAAGATATTATAAACACTCAGAGGCACTTTTCATCCTTATCGAGCCCTTCTACTCAATCTAGAATCTTGGTTTGGATCTCATTCAACCTGTCTCTACTTCCAGAGCAATGGAAAAATCTAAAATTTCGAAAATTCGAATTAGGGGTGATGGTACGGAAAGATATTATAAACAGTCAGAGGCACTTTTCATCCTTATCGAGCCCTTCTACTCAATCTAGAATCTTGGTTTGGATCTCATTCAACCTGTCTCTACTTCCAGAGCAATGGAAAAATCTAAAATTTCGAAAATTCGAATTAGGGGTGATGGTACGGAAAGATATTATAAACAGTCAGAGGCACTTTTCATCCTTATCGAGCCCTTCTACTCAATCTAGAATCTTGGTTTGGATCTCATTCAAACTGTCTCTACTTCCAGAGCAAAGGAAAAATCTAAAATTTCGAAAATTCGAATTAGGGGTGATGGTACGGAAAGATATTATAAACAGTCAGAGGCACTTTTCATCCTTATCGAGCCCTTCTACTCAATCTAGAATCTTGGTTTGGATCTCATTCAACCTGTCTCTACTTCCAGAGCAATGGAAAAATCTAAAATTTCGAAAATTCGAATTAGGGGTGATGGTACGGAAAGATATTATAAACAGTCAGAGGCACTTTTCATCCTTATCGAGCCCTTCTACTCAATCTAGAATCTTGGTTTGGATCTCATTCAACCTGTCTCTACTTCCAGAGCAATGGAAAAATCTAAAATTTCGAAAATTCGAATTAGGGGTGATGGTACGGAAAGATATTATAAACAGTCAGAGGCACTTTTCATCCTTATCGAGCCCTTCTACTCAATCTAGAATCTTGGTTTGGATCTCATTCAACCTGTCTCTACTTCCAGAGCAATGGAAAAATCTAAAATTTCGAAAATTCGAATTAGGGGTGATGGTACGGAAAGATATTATAAACAGTCAGAGGCACTTTTCATCCTTATCGAGCCCTTCTACTCAATCTAGAATCTTGGTTTGGATCTCATTCAACCTGTCTCTACTTCCAGAGCAATGGAAAAATCTAAAATTTCGAAAATTCGAATTAGGGGTGATGGTACGGAAAGATATTATAAACAGTCAGAGGCACTTTTCATCCTTATCGAGCCCTTCTACTCAATCTAGAATCTTGGTTTGGGTCTCATTCAACCTGTCTCTACTTCCAGAGCAATGGAAAAATCTAAAATTTCGAAAATTCGAATTAGGGGTGATGGTACGGAAAGATATTATAAACACTCAGAGGCACTTTTCATCCTTATCGAGCCCTTCTACTCAATCTAGAATCTTGGTTTGGATCTCATTCAACCTGTCTCTACTTCCAGAGCAATGGAAAAATCTAAAATTTCGAAAATTCGAATTAGGGGTGATGGTACGGAAAGATATTATAAACAGTCAGAGGCACTTTTCATCCTTATCGAGCCCTTCTACTCAATCTAGAATCTTGGTTTGGGTCTCATTCAACCTGTCTCTACTTCCAGAGCAATGGAAAAATCTAAAATTTCGAAAATTCGAATTAGGGGTGATGGTACGGAAAGATATTATAAACACTCAGAGGCACTTTTCATCCTTATCGAGCCCTTCTACTCAATCTAGAATCTTGGTTTGGGTCTCATTCAACCTGTCTCTACTTCCAGAGCAATGGAAAAATCTAAAATTTCGAAAATTCGAATTAGGGGTGATGGTACGGAAAGATATTATAAACACTCAGAGGCACTTTTCATCCTTATCGAGCCCTTCTACTCAATCTAGAATCTTGGTTTGGATCTCATTCAACCTGTCTCTACTTCCAGAGCAATGGAAAAATCTAAAATTTCGAAAATTCGAATTAGGGGTGATGGTACGGAAAGATATTATAAACAGTCAGAGGCACTTTTCATCCTTATCGAGCCCTTCTACTCAATCTAGAATCTTGGTTTGGGTCTCATTCAACCTGTCTCTACTTCCAGAGCAATGGAAAAATCTAAAATTTCGAAAATTCGAATTAGGGGTGATGGTACGGAAAGATATTATAAACACTCAGAGGCACTTTTCATCCTTATCGAGCCCTTCTACTCAATCTAGAATCTTGGTTTGGATCTCATTCAACCTGTCTCTACTTCCAGAGCAATGGAAAAATCTAAAATTTCGAAAATTCGAATTAGGGGTGATGGTACGGAAAGATATTATAAACAGTCAGAGGCACTTTTCATCCTTATCGAGCCCTTCTACTCAATCTAGAATCTTGGTTTGGATCTCATTCAACCTGTCTCTACTTCCAGAGCAATGGAAAAATCTAAAATTTCGAAAATTCGAATTAGGGGTGATGGTACGGAAAGATATTATAAACAGTCAGAGGCACTTTTCATCCTTATCGAGCCCTTCTACTCAATCTAGAATCTTGGTTTGGATCTCATTCAACCTGTCTCTACTTCCAGAGCAATGGAAAAATCTAAAATTTCGAAAATTCGAATTAGGGGTGATGGTACGGAAAGATATTATAAACAGTCAGAGGCACTTTTCATCCTTATCGAGCCCTTCTACTCAATCTAGAATCTTGGTTTGGATCTCATTCAACCTGTCTCTACTTCCAGAGCAATGGAAAAATCTAAAATTTCGAAAATTCGAATTAGGGGTGATGGTACGGAAAGATATTATAAACAGTCAGAGGCACTTTTCATCCTTATCGAGCCCTTCTACTCAATCTAGAATCTTGGTTTGGATCTCATTCAACCTGTCTCTACTTCCAGAGCAATGGAAAAATCTAAAATTTCGAAAATTCGAATTAGGGGTGATGGTACGGAAAGATATTATAAACAGTCAGAGGCACTTTTCATCCTTATCGAGCCCTTCTACTCAATCTAGAATCTTGGTTTGGATCTCATTCAACCTGTCTCTACTTCCAGAGCAATGGAAAAATCTAAAATTTCGAAAATTCGAATTAGGGGTGATGGTACGGAAAGATATTATAAACACTCAGAGGCACTTTTCATCCTTATCGAGCCCTTCTACTCAATCTAGAATCTTGGTTTGGATCTCATTCAACCTGTCTCTACTTCCAGAGCAATGGAAAAATCTAAAATTTCGAAAATTCGAATTAGGGGTGATGGTACGGAAAGATATTATAAACAGTCAGAGGCACTTTTCATCCTTATCGAGCCCTTCTACTCAATCTAGAATCTTGGTTTGGGTCTCATTCAACCTGTCTCTACTTCCAGAGCAATGGAAAAATCTAAAATTTCGAAAATTCGAATTAGGGGTGATGGTACGGAAAGATATTATAAACACTCAGAGGCACTTTTCATCCTTATCGAGCCCTTCTACTCAATCTAGAATCTTGGTTTGGATCTCATTCAACCTGTCTCTACTTCCAGAGCAATGGAAAAATCTAAAATTTCGAAAATTCGAATTAGGGGTGATGGTACGGAAAGATATTATAAACAGTCAGAGGCACTTTTCATCCTTATCGAGCCCTTCTACTCAATCTAGAATCTTGGTTTGGATCTCATTCAACCTGTCTCTACTTCCAGAGCAATGGAAAAATCTAAAATTTCGAAAATTCGAATTAGGGGTGATGGTACGGAAAGATATTATAAACAGTCAGAGGCACTTTTCATCCTTATCGAGCCCTTCTACTCAATCTAGAATCTTGGTTTGGATCTCATTCAACCTGTCTCTACTTCCAGAGCAATGGAAAAATCTAAAATTTCGAAAATTCGAATTAGGGGTGATGGTACGGAAAGATATTATAAACAGTCAGAGGCACTTTTCATCCTTATCGAGCCCTTCTACTCAATCTAGAATCTTGGTTTGGGTCTCATTCAACCTGTCTCTACTTCCAGAGCAATGGAAAAATCTAAAATTTCGAAAATTCGAATTAGGGGTGATGGTACGGAAAGATATTATAAACACTCAGAGGCACTTTTCATCCTTATCGAGCCCTTCTACTCAATCTAGAATCTTGGTTTGGATCTCATTCAACCTGTCTCTACTTCCAGAGCAATGGAAAAATCTAAAATTTCGAAAATTCGAATTAGGGGTGATGGTACGGAAAGATATTATAAACAGTCAGAGGCACTTTTCATCCTTATCGAGCCCTTCTACTCAATCTAGAATCTTGGTTTGGATCTCATTCAACCTGTCTCTACTTCCAGAGCAATGGAAAAATCTAAAATTTCGAAAATTCGAATTAGGGGTGATGGTACGGAAAGATATTATAAACAGTCAGAGGCACTTTTCATCCTTATCGAGCCCTTCTACTCAATCTAGAATCTTGGTTTGGATCTCATTCAACCTGTCTCTACTTCCAGAGCAATGGAAAAATCTAAAATTTCGAAAATTCGAATTAGGGGTGATGGTACGGAAAGATATTATAAACAGTCAGAGGCACTTTTCATCCTTATCGAGCCCTTCTACTCAATCTAGAATCTTGGTTTGGGTCTCATTCAACCTGTCTCTACTTCCAGAGCAATGGAAAAATCTAAAATTTCGAAAATTCGAATTAGGGGTGATGGTACGGAAAGATATTATAAACACTCAGAGGCACTTTTCATCCTTATCGAGCCCTTCTACTCAATCTAGAATCTTGGTTTGGATCTCATTCAACCTGTCTCTACTTCCAGAGCAATGGAAAAATCTAAAATTTCGAAAATTCGAATTAGGGGTGATGGTACGGAAAGATATTATAAACAGTCAGAGGCACTTTTCATCCTTATCGAGCCCTTCTACTCAATCTAGAATCTTGGTTTGGATCTCATTCAACCTGTCTCTACTTCCAGAGCAATGGAAAAATCTAAAATTTCGAAAATTCGAATTAGGGGTGATGGTACGGAAAGATATTATAAACAGTCAGAGGCACTTTTCATCCTTATCGAGCCCTTCTACTCAATCTAGAATCTTGGTTTGGATCTCATTCAACCTGTCTCTACTTCCAGAGCAATGGAAAAATCTAAAATTTCGAAAATTCGAATTAGGGGTGATGGTACGGAAAGATATTATAAACACTCAGAGGCACTTTTCATCCTTATCGAGCCCTTCTACTCAATCTAGAATCTTGGTTTGGATCTCATTCAACGTGTCTCTACTTCCAGAGCAATGGAAAAATCTAAAATTTCGAAAATTCGAATTAGGGGTGATGGTACGGAAAGATATTATAAACAGTCAGAGGCACTTTTCATCCTTATCGAGCCCTTCTACTCAATCTAGAATCTTGGTTTGGATCTCATTCAACCTGTCTCTACTTCCAGAGCAATGGAAAAATCTAAAATTTCGAAAATTCGAATTAGGGGTGATGGTACGGAAAGATATTATAAACAGTCAGAGGCACTTTTCATCCTTATCGAGCCCTTCTACTCAATCTAGAATCTTGGTTTGGGTCTCATTCAACCTGTCTCTACTTCCAGAGCAATGGAAAAATCTAAAATTTCGAAAATTCGAATTAGGGGTGATGGTACGGAAAGATATTATAAACAGTCAGAGGCACTTTTCATCCTTATCGAGCCCTTCTACTCAATCTAGAATCTTGGTTTGGATCTCATTCAACCTGTCTCTACTTCCAGAGCAATGGAAAAATCTAAAATTTCGAAAATTCGAATTAGGGGTGATGGTACGGAAAGATATTATAAACACTCAGAGGCACTTTTCATCCTTATCGAGCCCTTCTACTCAATCTAGAATCTTGGTTTGGATCTCATTCAACCTGTCTCTACTTCCAGAGCAATGGAGAAATCTAAAATTTCGAAAATTCGAATTAGGGGTGATGGTACGGAAAGATATTATAAACAGTCAGAGGCACTTTTCATCCTTATCGAGCCCTTCTACTCAATCTAGAATCTTGGTTTGGATCTCATTCAACCTGTCTCTACTTCCAGAGCAATGGAAAAATCTAAAATTTCGAAAATTCGAATTAGGGGTGATGGTACGGAAAGATATTATAAACAGTCAGAGGCACTTTTCATCCTTATCGAGCCCTTCTACTCAATCTAGAATCTTGGTTTGGGTCTCATTCAACCTGTCTCTACTTCCAGAGCAATGGAAAAATCTAAAATTTCGAAAATTCGAATTAGGGGTGATGGTACGGAAAGATATTATAAACAGTCAGAGGCACTTTTCATCCTTATCGAGCCCTTCTACTCAATCTAGAATCTTGGTTTGGATCTCATTCAACCTGTCTCTACTTCCAGAGCAATGGAAAAATCTAAAATTTCGAAAATTCGAATTAGGGGTGATGGTACGGAAAGATATTATAAACACTCAGAGGCACTTTTCATCCTTATCGAGCCCTTCTACTCAATCTAGAATCTTGGTTTGGGTCTCATTCAACTTGTCTCTACTTCCAGAGCAATGGAAAAATCTAAAATTTCGAAAATTCGAATTAGGGGTGATGGTACGGAAAGATATTATAAACAGTCAGAGGCACTTTTCATCCTTATCGAGCCCTTCTACTCAATCTAGAATCTTGGTTTGGGTCTCATTCAACCTGTCTCTACTTCCAGAGCAATGGAAAAATCTAAAATTTCGAAAATTCGAATTAGGGGTGATGGTACGGAAAGATATTATAAACACTCAGAGGCACTTTTCATCCTTATCGAGCCCTTCTACTCAATCTAGAATCTTGGTTTGGGTCTCATTCAACTTGTCTCTACTTCCAGAGCAATGGAAAAATCTAAAATTTCGAAAATTCGAATTAGGGGTGATGGTACGGAAAGATATTATAAACAGTCAGAGGCACTTTTCATCCTTATCGAGCCCTTCTACTCAATCTAGAATCTTGGTTTGGGTCTCATTCAACCTGTCTCTACTTCCAGAGCAATGGAAAAATCTAAAATTTCGAAAATTCGAATTAGGGGTGATGGTACGGAAAGATATTATAAACAGTCAGAGGCACTTTTCATCCTTATCGAGCCCTTCTACTCAATCTAGAATCTTGGTTTGGATCTCATTCAACCTGTCTCTACTTCCAGAGCAATGGAAAAATCTAAAATTTCGAAAATTCGAATTAGGGGTGATGGTACGGAAAGATATTATAAACACTCAGAGGCACTTTTCATCCTTATCGAGCCCTTCTACTCAATCTAGAATCTTGGTTTGGGTCTCATTCAACTTGTCTCTACTTCCAGAGCAATGGAAAAATCTAAAATTTCGAAAATTCGAATTAGGGGTGATGGTACGGAAAGATATTATAAACAGTCAGAGGCACTTTTCATCCTTATCGAGCCCTTCTACTCAATCTAGAATCTTGGTTTGGGTCTCATTCAACCTGTCTCTACTTCCAGAGCAATGGAAAAATCTAAAATTTCGAAAATTCGAATTAGGGGTGATGGTACGGAAAGATATTATAAACACTCAGAGGCACTTTTCATCCTTATCGAGCCCTTCTACTCAATCTAGAATCTTGGTTTGGGTCTCATTCAACTTGTCTCTACTTCCAGAGCAATGGAAAAATCTAAAATTTCGAAAATTCGAATTAGGGGTGATGGTACGGAAAGATATTATAAACAGTCAGAGGCACTTTTCATCCTTATCGAGCCCTTCTACTCAATCTAAAATCTTGGTTTGGATCTCATTCAACCTGTCTCTACTTCCAGAGCAATGGAAAAATCTAAAATTTCGAAAATTCGAATTAGGGGTGATGGTACGGAAAGATATTATAAACAGTCAGAGGCACTTTTCATCCTTATCGAGCCCTTCTACTCAATCTAGAATCTTGGTTTGGATCTCATTCAACCTGTCTCTACTTCCAGAGCAATGGAAAAATCTAAAATTTCGAAAATTCGAATTAGGGGTGATGGTACGGAAAGATATTATAAACACTCAGAGGCACTTTTCATCCTTATCGAGCCCTTCTACTCAATCTAGAATCTTGGTTTGGATCTCATTCAACCTGTCTCTACTTCCAGAGCAATGGAAAAATCTAAAATTTCGAAAATTCGAATTAGGGGTGATGGTACGGAAAGATATTATAAACAGTCAGAGGCACTTTTCATCCTTATCGAGCCCTTCTACTCAATCTAGAATCTTGGTTTGGATCTCATTCAACCTGTCTCTACTTCCAGAGCAATGGAAAAATCTAAAATTTCGAAAATTCGAATTAGGGGTGATGGTACGGAAAGATATTATAAACAGTCAGAGGCACTTTTCATCCTTATCGAGCCCTTCTACTCAATCTAGAATCTTGGTTTGGGTCTCATTCAACCTGTCTCTACTTCCAGAGCAATGGAAAAATCTAAAATTTCGAAAATTCGAATTAGGGGTGATGGTACGGAAAGATATTATAAACAGTCAGAGGCACTTTTCATCCTTATCGAGCCCTTCTACTCAATCTAGAATCTTGGTTTGGATCTCATTCAACCTGTCTCTACTTCCAGAGCAATGGAAAAATCTAAAATTTCGAAAATTCGAATTAGGGGTGATGGTACGGAAAGATATTATAAACACTCAGATGCACTTTTCATCCTTATCGAGCCCTTCTACTCAATCTAGAATCTTGGTTTGGATCTCATTCAACCTGTCTCTACTTCCAGAGCAATGGAAAAATCTAAAATTTCGAAAATTCGAATTAGGGGTGATGGTACGGAAAGATATTATAAACAGTCAGAGGCACTTTTCATCCTTATCGAGCCCTTCTACTCAATCTAGAATCTTGGTTTGGGTCTCATTCAACCTGTCTCTACTTCCAGAGCAATGGAAAAATCTAAAATTTCGAAAATTCGAATTAGGGGTGATGGTACGGAAAGATATTATAAACAGTCAGAGGCACTTTTCATCCTTATCGAGCCCTTCTACTCAATCTAGAATCTTGGTTTGGATCTCATTCAACCTGTCTCTACTTCCAGAGCAATGGAAAAATCTAAAATTTCGAAAATTCGAATTAGGGTTGATGGTACGGAAAGATATTATAAACACTCAGAGGCACTTTTCATCCTTATCGAGCCCTTCTACTCAATCTAGAATCTTGGTTTGGGTCTCATTCAACTTGTCTCTACTTCCAGAGCAATGGAAAAATCTAAAATTTCGAAAATTCGAATTAGGGGTGATGGTACGGAAAGATATTATAAACAGTCAGAGGCACTTTTCATCCTTATCGAGCCCTTCTACTCAATCTAGAATCTTGGTTTGGGTCTCATTCAACCTGTCTCTACTTCCAGAGCAATGGAAAAATCTAAAATTTCGAAAATTCGAATTAGGGGTGATGGTACGGAAAGATATTATAAACACTCAGAGGCACTTTTCATCCTTATCGAGCCCTTCTACTCAATCTAGAATCTTGGTTTGGGTCTCATTCAACTTGTCTCTACTTCCAGAGCAATGGAAAAATCTAAAATTTCGAAAATTCGAATTAGGGGTGATGGTACGGAAAGATATTATAAACAGTCAGAGGCACTTTTCATCCTTATCGAGCCCTTCTACTCAATCTAGAATCTTGGTTTGGGTCTCATTCAACCTGTCTCTACTTCCAGAGCAATGGAAAAATCTAAAATTTCGAAAATTCGAATTAGGGGTGATGGTACGGAAAGATATTATAAACAGTCAGAGGCACTTTTCATCCTTATCGAGCCCTTCTACTCAATCTAGAATCTTGGTTTGGATCTCATTCAACCTGTCTCTACTTCCAGAGCAATGGAAAAATCTAAAATTTCGAAAATTCGAATTAGGGGTGATGGTACGGAAAGATATTATAAACACTCAGAGGCACTTTTCATCCTTATCGAGCCCTTCTACTCAATCTAGAATCTTGGTTTGGGTCTCATTCAACTTGTCTCTACTTCCAGAGCAATGGAAAAATCTAAAATTTCGAAAATTCGAATTAGGGGTGATGGTACGGAAAGATATTATAAACAGTCAGAGGCACTTTTCATCCTTATCGAGCCCTTCTACTCAATCTAGAATCTTGGTTTGGATCTCATTCAACCTGTCTCTACTTCCAGAGCAATGGAAAAATCTAAAATTTCGAAAATTCGAATTAGGGGTGATGGTACGGAAAGATATTATAAACACTCAGAGGCACTTTTCATCCTTATCGAGCCCTTCTACTCAATCTAGAATCTTGGTTTGGGTCTCATTCAAACTGTCTCTCCTTCCAGAGCAACAGAAAAATCTAAAATTTTGAAAATTCGAATTAGGGGTAACGATTTAAAGGGATTTTCAAAAAACATACACCACTTTCTCTCTCAAAAGTAATAAAAGCACATCTTATACCATGTCGTTGCCAACAATTAAAACTAGAGAAAAGAACTTTATAAATATTATAAGATATAATTTTTCTTACTGTTCATTTTCGTTTCACAAATTCAGTTTGTTTTTATTAATAGTAAAATGTGAAAATTAAAAGTTGGGAATTTGGGATATTTAAAAAAAAATTCGAGGATTTGGAAAAGTAACATGAATTGAAAAGTATCGAATATACGTTAATCTCTCTTATTGTTAAGTTACAGTTACTACATTTTGAAAAGTTACCATTAAAAGTAACAATGTTAATTTTTACTCGGGTACTAAATCCATATCCAACCATGCTGTAAATATCATTCCTGCTAACCTCATCCCTCCATAAATGATTCTACGAAAGAAACTGACATCAGCTTGTGATATAGTGTTTCTCCTCCAAGAAATCTCCCTAAAGAAACTACATAATTGAAGTTAGTATTCGATTACCACATTTCTTGCGCCACCAAGACATTGGCGAAAACTTAGAAGACAGGGTGCAACCATCTTTGAAATTTTATGGCTAATCATTTTAGTAGTTTTAGGGCTAGGAATTTCAGTAACTTTTCAGTTATTTTGAGAAATGTTTAGCAATAAAAATTTACTTCTAAATTTACTTCTAGAGATACAGTCTATTGATTGGCAACTGCACTACTATAACTTGGGAATTAAACGTAGTATGCCTAACGCACAAATTCATTTCTGGGCATTATATCCAATTCTTAACTATTTGTCAAGTTTAATTGCTCAATATAATTAATATTTAAACTTGTATACAATTAAATTGTATGACCAATTAGCGCGTTGTATTCATTGTTTTAATTTTTAGCAATAAATATGCTGAATTATTCAGAGGAGTTTGTAACCTAGGTATTTTGCTATGATTTTAGCTCCAAGGTTTCACTCAGTAGCGTGTATGAAAGGATATGAGGGTTAGAAATCGCCTTTAAAAAGCCAGTTAAATGCTATAAGAAACACAACATACTCCAAATTATGAATATGCCACATTCAAAAGTCCACTCATAACGCCTCAAGGAATTATACACAAACACAGAATGTGAAAGGTAAATAATGTTTTTATTCAGTTAAATGAAACGCTTTTTACCTGAATAAACAAGTTAAAACGCACTACTTATACGCAGGATAATCTACAGAAAATACACAGAATACAGTTATGCACTAGTAGAAATACTGTACTAACCTATCGTATTTGATTAACCCAAGAGAAACCCAAGATAAATACACTATATTACCTCTAAGCTACACGCCTTGGATTTCCACGAACCACATACAATATTATAAAATCAATTAGTCTTCGACTCTCCGGCATTTCAGATATACTAGTGAGAAACTCACTGAAACATCTGCGGCACCTCATACAAATAATATTCTCCCCAAGAACGCTCTGATAGTAAAATGATGTTGACTCTGTCCCATTATAGAATCCGCAGCTTTGCTTAGTCATTGCTGTGATTGGTTACTAAATCTGAAGATCGAATAGACACAGGAAAATAGTTCATAGGAAAATTATAATTAAATGCAAATGGGGGAAATCACAACAAATCGGTTATCGTGACATCAAAATCGAATCAATACAAGCGTTTGATTTTAATTTATAATTTTCAAAGCACTTTTGTAGAGAATATATTCCTTATTGCGTACTAAAGCATATACTTTCTCCATAAACAAAGAATTTTCCGAAAATTTCGGAGATCAGATTGACATGCGTTCGAGCACATGCTTAAAGACACTTTGAAAACTTTTCCAGCACATTTCCAATTAAATGTGCCTGTTTGTATGTCAGTGAGGTGTAGATTCTATAACTTTATTACGGTAAAAGTTGTTCTAAAGTTTTTTATATTAGTTTTACAGATTATGAAAAAAAAAACTAATCTGATTATTTTTCAATCTGAATAAAAAAATATTAAAAATTTAGTATTTTATTCAATAAAACTATTCTTTAATAAGGGGGAAACGCAGTCTGTAAAGAAAAAGATCCACACTACCCGATAAAAGAAATTGAACAATAAATTCGAGCATTTTTACGTCGCTATGTACACATTTCCAGAACATAACAGTGTATTATACGTTAACCACTGAATTATTAGGATCGTGCACTCATCGCAGATAACATCATCAATGGATCGGTTTTACAAATTTTACACCTCGTCAGCATGGAATAGTCGATACCTGCAATGATAGTAGGAAAACAATTTTATGAAACTTTGTGAAACCTCCGATCGACATCTACACACAGTTGGCTTTTTTCAGTATGTAATGGGCCATTATTACACCTGATACAAGATAATGTAAGAAACTAGACCAAATAAGTTCCATCGGTAATTAACATAATTACCTAAATCAACGAATAATTACGCTTGGTCTATTACTCTTGAAAAAAAGATAGTGGTTATATTTTATAAAAGGGAGACTTATACTCCAACTTAGCTGAAAATAAGCATCATTATAATTAATTAATTCCAAAAGATAAGATGCATTCAAGAGGCAGGTATGGATCCTAATTAATATTTATTAATATATATATATATATTTATGGTTATGCTTGCAATAATATATAATGCAATTCATCATCTTATAACAGCTATATCAGATATAATCGAATTTATCAATAATTATCTTATTTCAATATCCAAGGCTATGCATCATGTACAAATATAACAAGATAGAAATATATTCTTCCCTGGGTGGGGGGAATTATTTAAACGGCCTAAATCAAATACAGACTTGAGCATTGTAGCAAAAGCAATATTATTCAAAAATAGACTTAAGTCAAATGATTTAATCAAATTTTGCATTTTATATTAAATTGGTAAACACCCTTCAATTTAGTATTTAGATCTTTACAACTTTATATAGTTAATTCATAAAATGTAATTGCAAACTGTATACAATGAATGAGGCCACTTACGTTATTGATCCGAAGAGTAATGCATGATGATAAGCCTCATTCTGTGGGCTATGACACTTTTGTTAGTCTTTTTATTTAAAACAGCTTGCATTTTCCTTTTAAAGACTTCTAAAGGCATTTGTCAGGCCAAAGAGCCATTTTCCAATTTACTTTCTCACGCTTATTTAACATCTGTAGGATGAGTTGTCCACAGTTGCAAATTCACCAGGGTGGTAACATGTTACTCCCCTCCCACCCACCCACCTCTTAAAAGCACGTGTAAGGATTTTTAGATGCTTAATCCATAACGGTCAAAATTCCTTCGCTAGCAGAAAATTTTGTTTCCTACAGAAACCTAAAACTCAGACCTCTACTCCATGCACAATAACTTGTACAAATATCTGACGAAGGCAATTATTGATGCCAACTTCAGAAAATAATGGGTAAATGCTACTCCCACCAAACAGTACATCTGGACAGAATTCTCAGATGAGTCCACGATGCTCCAAAGAGGGTATCAACATCATATTCCCCTTGATTTTAGCATGTCCAAGGCTCCAAACCAATCGGATTGACTATAAGTTCAGGAGTAGCCAATTACGTGTTTCCTAAGACAGCGCCATCACTAGCGTAGTAAAAAAAAAAAAAAAAAAAAAGGAGAACAACGACGAGCGTGAAGTTTTCGTGCCTATCACTATGCTTTTTTTCATATTGGTTTTATGATACAAAACTTTCGGTCCGAGAGACCTCAGAATGTTGGCCTATCTAGTTCCCAACAAAGCCTCTAAACAAGTACCTAGAAAACCACGATGGGTATGTCTTCCTTTAATCCGTAATGGTTGATCTTTGCCTTGTATGCTGCAACTCCGAATAATGATGCTATGAAACGTCTGATAGTCAGGGACATGGGTCCAATCCTTTTGAAATGCGCCGAAACTGTCCCGATGACAATGGATGGAGTATGGTTTCATACTAAGTGACTCGAATAAGACATGGGTTCCTATATGGCTCCAGCTCAGAAAGACCGGCGCCTGATCACAAGCCTTTTAAATAAAAAGACTAACAAAAGTGTCATAACCCACAGCATGAGGTTTACCATCATACATTACTCTTCGGATCAACAGCGTAAGTGGCCTTCTTCATTGTATACATTTTGTAATTACATTTTATGAATTAACTATATAAATAAATAAATAATTTGACATCACGTCTGATGTTATAATAGCAAAAATTAAGCACACATCCACAACAGAAGGTCTTTATTTTACTTCCTATAAGACGTACAAAAGTTTTAAAAAAAGGCCAGAGCGCTTTCGAGCATAAGTACGCTCTTCATCAGTGGCTACACGGAAATAAAATTGAATCGTTCATATATAGACCAGATATAGCGACAAAATTTGCATAAATACAATTTACAAAAGAATCTACGTTTAGACAAGGATAAACCGTAAACTATTGTTTTGGAGTTTCATAAATTTCAACAACAAAAGAACAGCATATTAAATTACAATTTAATTACAGAAATCGAAAAAGGGGGGGGGGGTGGAATCAAGCATAATCCCAAAGAGGAAGACGTCAAAGATAACTTTGCAGAGACTTGAATTGCATGGAGTCGAGAATGAGTCGCCAAGCGTAACTCAAATTCATAACAGGGTCAAAATTACAAACGGACTCACGGTAAATATAAATAAAAAGGGATTCAAAAAGGAGAATATCACGAGGGTTATTACAACGCATCAAAAGGAAAGTATTTTCAAAAAGAGGCTGAAAATTATCTTTAACAACAAATTGAGCAAGAGCCGTAGAAAGTTTACTATCCCTGACATCCCGAGCATGTTCTGTTAAACGGATGACAACGTTTTTTTTTAAACTTTGTACCTCTTATAGGAAGTAAAATAAAGACCTTTTGTTGTGGATGCGTGCTTAATTTTTAACTATATAAAGTTATAAAGATCTAAATTCTAAATCGAACGGTGAACCAATTTAACATAAAATGCAAAATATGATCAAATCATTTGACTTAAGTCTCTTTTTGAATAATATTGCTCTTGTTACAATGCTCAAGTTTATATTTGATTTAGGCTGATTAAATAATTCTCCCCACCCAGGGAAGAATATATTTCTATCTTGTTATATTTGTACATGATGTGCCTTGGATATAGAAATAAGATAATTATTGATGAATTCGATTATATCTGATATAGCTGTTATAAGATGATGAATTGCATTATATATTACTGCAAGCATAACCATAAATATATATATATTAATAAATATTAATTTAGATCCATACTTGTCTCTTGAATGCCTCTTATCTTAATTATAATGATGCTTATTTTCAGCTAACTTGGAGTGTAAGTCTCCCTTTTATAAAATATAACCACTATCCTTTTTCAAAGAGTAATAGAGCAAGAGTAATTATTTATTGATTAAGGTAATTATATTAATTACTAATGGGACTTATTTGGTCTTTTTAATTTCATTTATTTTGTATCAGGTGTACTTACGGCCATTACAACCTGGTGGCTTTAAATTGAGAGCAAGCTCTACGATGTTGCTGCGGTCTGTGAGTATGAACTGGGCAATTGAATATTTGTGCATCAAGAACTCAATCTGTAAGAAACTTAATGACGACTGCTTAGTGAGACTGGATTTTTCAATTCCTCTCACAAATGAGTACTACCCCAATATCACAAACCTCTGTGAAGAGTCGCAAAATGACAGCATAAAGTTTTTTCATTGTTGACATTGAAGGTATTGGCCATTTCATTCTGACAAGTGTATAAAACGGCAAAAATTGATCTTTGGAACCAATTATCTGTAATAAAAGTCTGATTCTAACTTTGGAAAGCTCTCTAGAAGCAGATTCTGTCTGTATACAGTGAGTTTTCCTTTAGAATTATTATGCTACTGAATTTTGATAATTCAAACTAATTTGGTATATTATGCATGATAGTTGATAATTTCCTTAGAATATAACGTTAATACAGCGCAGTTTCTCAGAATATCCTCAATGTAAAATATTCCCTTGACAATATAGTCACACCCGGAATCTGCCCAAATAGATCTTCTTTTTACTTGAAATATCTATGCTTGTATATATTCATTCATATGAAAAATATGGCGTAGGAACTATGATAAAATAGTCTTTCTATTTTATCCATTCAGTATCCTAGAAAGATGGTATCACGCTCATTCTACCATCCTTCCTCATATCTCATAAATTATTCTACGAAAGAAACTGACATCGCCATTTGAATTCCTGTTTCGGGGTTCGAGAGTGTCTCTTTCAAGAAAATATCTGATTGGATGGAGGTAGTATTGAAGTAAGGCATTCACCGAACATTCTTTACGTAGATTGAAGTGCATTGGTCAGGCATTCCCGATCTTGCACACCCCATTTGGCGGAAAATATATTGCATTAAAACCTTTAACTTGTAAATATTAAATTAGTACTTTAACTTTGTTATATTTTTCAATGTAGTTAATTTTACACCACATTTGTTTTTCGTACAGATTGCTGGGTTATTTCCGAAGATACATCTCTAAAGAACTTGGCGACGAAATTGGCAGCTTTGATGTAAAATGTGTTACCAAATTGAATTCCACAATGGCGAATTACCTTCTTAATGCCTTAAATAGTAGCTAAGTTAATGAAATTATTATTTAAAGCAATTAGAATTACAAGCTTCAGCGTTTAAGAGCATGGGAGGGAATTGCCCAGTGCAGATGTCAACAAAGGAGAGAAAAATACTTTACTTGATGAAGTATAGCGGAAGTGCCTTGGTGATACCTTCAATGGAAAATGATTAAAATAAAATTTTATGGCATTTGGGTTACATGTTAAAAAACTTTATGACCTCCTGCTAATTCATCCCCGCTCTGAAAAGTAGCATGTAAGGAAATTCGACTCTTAAGCTGCTATTAATAACACTTATATCTAACAACACAATTAATACTTCCTTAAAGAAAGCAGACATATGCAAATTATGTGACAATAATTCCTTAGGGGGAGTTTTAATTCCTCTTATTCAGTTCAAGACAGAGTCTTTACTTTACAAATGTCAAGCAAGAGCTATAAGGTAGCAATCCAAAACGTAGTAGAATACATACGAGTATATTTACAACACGCAAAGAGCGGATTCAAGGCGGGGATAATAAACGTTGGAACTACACTCCAATCATAAAAATATCAACACCGACCGATAAGGTGGTCTCCCGGTAGCCCACACAAGCGCCAAGCAAAAGAAAAGTAATAGAAAAGCACGGATTGGTATGATATTTAAAAGGAAACTGAGGGGAAAGAGAAATTAAACACTTTGAATTATTAACAACAAGGGAATGGTGAGAAATTAGATAAAGGAAGAAATATACTCCATATAAAGAGATCTCGTCTAGCCATATCGTCTGAGGACCTGAGGTACCCCTGTATCAAATTTCGCTGCTGTCCAAAGCTTCGATTTCCAGCTACAGGTGACACAGATGTACAGCTCCACAGACACACAGACAGACATATTCTTTTATTATGTAAAAGTCGTCCATATTACAACTTTGCTTCTATCTTTAGACATCTATTAGTCATGTTTTGAACTAAATTTCGAATTTGCCGAAAACTTTTCCGACAATCCCCTGCCAATTAATTCACGTTACAGCAACCCATTAAAGTTTGTCATTCGTGACAAATTGCCAGAGACTTTTACCGAGTCACTAACACTCCGTTCATTTACTCACCGTTACCCAGTCCTGCACTTTAATTAAGCATAAAGTGACAATAACTTCCATATCGGAAAACGCATTTGGTGATTTATGCCCAAAATGGCGCTTGAGCGTCCAAAGATTATCCAAAATAGTTTGCGCTACAACGAAACTTTGATGGAATAAGTAGTTTTCGTCGCAAATTACATGCATCAGATGTGCCTCTGACAGCAGAACATTACTTGATTTCTGCCTACAATGAAATGAGCATGACATTCGAATTAAACCCTTTTTGAGTTCTAAGGTATTCCAGCGAATTAAGAATTATTATTCAAGCAGTGAACTTCATTAAACAGAATATTCCTGTAATATATTAATATATATATATATATATATATCCGGGGCGGGTTGTAGAATAACCCTACCACCCCTCTCGTGTTTCGTAAAAGGCGAAAAATGGGGCTCCAGTGCCTGGGGATTATATCAGGGGACTGGTCCTCCAGGTTGGGGAATGGGCGTGGGGCTAACAACTCCACCCTGGAAAAAAAAATCATGTTACGTAACTTTAAAGGAGGTCTTGGCTCTACATGGGCTGTAGTACCATGATGATGTTGATGATGATGATGATATATATATATATATATATATATATATATATTCAAAAAGAAAAGAGGTATGGATGGAAACAATATACCAAAAGATGGCCGGGGGGAGTTGTGACCCCCTCACCCCGGTTAAAAGCATGCTTTGCGTCGCGACAACACTCCCGGAGTGCCGGTATATTGCAAAATAGAATACGAATGTATCAAATTTTAAGATGTAAACAGACATTATACACAAACAAATATAAGATATAATTGTCGAGATCCAGCCTTATAAAAATTCATCAACAGTAAATGTTTGAAATATAACTGAAATATTGTTTGAAATATGTTCACTAGTATAAATGAGCAAAATCACACAGCTTCTACTTAAAGAAGACTTTAATTATTGACACTTAATAGAACAATTATAACAAAGTCTATTTCCAAAACCATTTACCTGAATGACAATCAATAGCATCATACATGATGATTTTATAATATTATATTTCACGGTATTTTCATATTATATATATATATATATATATAAGCTCCTTAGTGATCTAGAAGACTGTTCTATGCACACTTATAGTGTTATACTAGCATCAACTATGGGGTCACAAAGTCTGGTCAAGAGACAAGAACCATTCATTGTTAAACAAAATAAAGTTGCAAATTGATTTTTTTAGAGCGCTAGTTTATATGTTTTTGATAGGTTTTAATAATACTAAAAGAAAGAAAGAGATTATATGAATGATTTTATTCACTTCGAGAAATCTTTTTTTTTCTTTGCCAATTGCCAAGAACACGTGAAACTCCAATTGCCAAGAACACTTGAAACAAATAGAGGAACGATATAAAATTGGACTATATAAATATAAAATACTTTGTACAGAAAATAAGATAGATTTTTCCTTTCCCTTTCTCTCCCGTAATACGCGAGGGATGAAAATGACACTATCATCTGCTCCTAAGATCTTCATCTATCTCGGAAGGACTTCCTCGGCGGAACATGATTCCATAAGCTGCCATGAAAAGAAAGGGGTGTCCCCGCGTTTGCATGTAACAATTTCGATTTGTAAAAGTTCTTGTTACTTTCCTTATATACATAGTATAATGTATAAGGAAAGTATGACGGGGTTGAAAATTCGAGTTTTCGACGGGAGAGCGCATTTAAAGCTTCCCTGAATACGATTTGAACATTTTTGAGGTGATGTGTGTGTGTGTGTGTGAAAGTATGTGTCTGACTGTGTTGTTATTGAGACCCAGACCTTCCGACCTACCAGAAAGGTTTTGAAGACCCAGACCGTCCGACTCATCCTGAGGACTTGAGCAACTATTTGGACGGCCGGACTACCAGAAAGGTGTAAGGTAACTGTTTGGACGGCCGGGAAGTGCCACCCAATTTAGACCGGAACTCAGTGGGGGAGGCATTCACAGGGACCGTACCCTCCTTCCCCTAACACCAAACTCTCGGAAGGACTTACGGACCCACATGTTTAACGTGATCGTACTCCGCATGAACACGGCGGCAGTTGTGGCAGCGTGCAAACCCAGTGCGCAAACCACCGGGCTACCGCGACCGAAATGGGCCAACAGCACGCGGTGTTCCCAGGTGGTGACCCACCCAAGTACTAACCGCGCCCGATGCTGCTTGACTTCGGTGATCTAACGAGAACCGGTATTTTCAGCACGGTACGGCCGTTGGCATGTATATGGACTGTGTGTGTGTGTGTGTGTGTGTGAAAGTATGTGTCTCTCTGTGTGTGTGTAGTAGGCCCAGACCACACGACCAACCCTACGGCTTGTGGCAAATTAATGTGTGGCCGTGTGTGTGTGTGTGTCAGTGAGTGTTGAGGAGACGATATCTCATGAACGAATGGAGCGATTTGAATAAGATTTGGTACAAAATTTACAATCCATGAATACTGGACGATTATTGTTTTTAAACGCAATCGAATGCTCAGAAGCCCCTAAATTTTCGAGTTAAATTTTCAAAAAATTATCAAAAAATCAAAACCTTTCATAAAGTTACGCAAATAAACATTTCTTATGTAATTTTTCCTTAGAAACCGGTTGACATAAACTTTAGACAGTTAGCATGAACTGTTCTCGAGATATTGCACATTTTTCAAATCAATTTATTAAAAAATCACATAAATTAAAAAAAATATTAACTATTGTGAAATATATGTCTACCTTCCTTGTGTCTACCTTCCTTGTGATACATTACCTTCCTTGTGATACATTACTTCCTTGTGATACATTGTCTACCTTCCTTGTGATACATTACCTTCCTTGTGATACATTACTTCCTTGTGATACATTGTCTACCTTCCTTGTGATACATTTCCTAATGTGATACATTTGGTGACATCATTCTCGTGAATCTAGCTCGTTCCATTCATGAGAAAGGTTACTTTGGATAATACTTTTTTATTTGAACGCCAATAATCATTTATCTTCTATAAGAATAACTTATTTTTGCGTCAATAACGCTTGGCGAGATTTTAGAGACGAATTTGGCGGAATGTCGCCAACTTGGCGACTTTTTAAATGTTGCCAAATTAACGAAAATATCGCCAAATTGATAAAATGACGCTAAATCAATGAAAATGACGAATAATTGAAGAAAATTCAATATCGTGGAAAGAATATCTTGATCTACTGTAAGAATGACCTATTTTTCCGTCCGTAACTTTTGACAAAATTTTGGTGATGAATTTGTCGGAATATCTTTAACTTGCTGACTTTTTAAAAGTTGCCAAATTGACGAAAATGTAACTCAATTAATAGAAAATCGCCAAACTGAAGAAACCGACGCTAAATCAATGAAATGGCGTCTAATTGATGAAAGTTCAATATCTTGGAAAGAACAGAAGAATAGACTATACGAATAACCCATTTCTCCGTCCGTAACGTTTGGCGAGAAATTTAGCAGGACGTCGCGAACTCCTACTATTTTAAATGTTACCAAAGTGACAAAAATATCGACAAATTGATAAAAATGACGCCAAATTGGAAGTAATGTTCCGCAAATTCTGATTTCCGGCATATGGCAGGTATACCTTCTAGTATATAAGAAATGCTCTTCTCTCCATTTGTCTGAAACACTTAGTGAGGCATTTTGGCGAACTTGGCAAAAAATATAGCAAAATATCACCAACTTAGCGATATTTTGCCCTAGATTGACGAAAATATCGTCAAAATTGCAAAAATGACGCTAAATTAATGGAAATGACGCCTAACCGATGAATTAATTATAATAATATTTTAATATATGGATTGTATCGCTTATTGAGAATGCTATCAATATTGATAATTGTTTACTTAGATTTGCGCGAAATATAAGTTAATTTAAGCGCGAAATATAAGTAAAATATAAGTTAAGCGCGAAATATAAGTTAAGCGCGAAATATAAGTACTTTGAAGTGGTTTTACATGTTGTCAAAATGTACAATTCAACGATAAAAACAGAGTACTGTGGATCTTACACCTTATTTTTGTACTGTAAAAGTAGTAAATTCATTGCATTATATAAGGAAAGCCATGTGCTGCCCACATCAGAATTTTTTTTATTATAGTCCTTTGACAGCGAATTATTTGTATACTTTTTCAAAAAAATCTGATGTGGGTAATACATGACTTTCCTTATATAATGCAATGAATTTACTACTTTTACAGTTAAAAAGATGTTATTCTTATAGTAGATACATATATTCTTTCTAAGATATTAATTTTTTTTCAATTAGTCGTCATTTTCTTCGATTTAGCGTTATTTTTATCAATTTGGCGAGATTTTTTTAATTTGGCAACAATTTAAAATGTCGCCAAGCGTTATGGACGGAGAAATAAGTTATTCTTACAGCAGATAAATTACTTCTTCTTCTTCTTCAGTGGCCTGACAGCGCAGGATGGGCCCTTGCCTTCCACAGAATAGTACTACAGGCTCCCCTATCCCTGGCCAAAGACTTCCAGTTCAAAACTTTTAAAAATTTTAAAGTCCTTTTCCACCCAGTCAAGCCATCTGAGTTTAGGTCTTCCTCTTTTACGAGTGCCGAATGGTCTGGCCGAGAAGATCTTTTTAGTTGTACGGCTTTCGGCCATCCTGCACAGGTGACCCACTTATTTAATTCTCTGAATCGTGATGTAATGGAATATATCTGGTTCTTTAAAAGACTTATAAAGTTCAGAGTTAGTTCTTCTTCTCCAGATGTTGTTACAATTTAAGCCACCAAAAATACCAAGATTTTTCTCTCAAAAACAGAAATGATATCTTTAACTTTCCTGTCATTGCCCAAGTCTCAGCAGAGTAGGTAAGAATGGGTCTGATTAAACTTTTGTAGATTATAATCTTCGTTTTTCTGCTGATGAAGTCAGACTTTAAGTACCTTTTAAAGCCGAAAAAACATCGGTTAGCAGCTGTAACTCTACCACGAATTTCGGGCATAATGTCATTGAGAGTATTAACTTCAGATCCTAAATATCTGAAGTTGCTTGCAGTTTCAAACTTGTAAACCCCAATTTCGAATTAAGGACAGTCATAATTACCACAGGGCATACACTTAGTTTTATGACTATTATGAGATAAATGACTATTAGCGTTCAAATACAAAATTATTACTCAAAGTATCTTTTTTCATGAATGGAACGATCTAGATCCACGAGAATGATATCACCAAAATTTATCTCATGGTATTACATATGAAAAGTGAACATGTTTCTCAATAGGAAATATTTTTTTTATTTTATTTAACTTTTTGATAATTTTTTTAAAATGCGCCATATCTCGAGAACGGTTCATGTTAGCGTTCTAAAATTCGTGTCAAAATCATTTTCTAATGAAAAATTTCATAAGAAATGTCCATTTGCGTAACACTTATTAGCGGTTTTGATTTTTTGACGATTTTTTCAAAATTTCACTCGAAAATTTAGGGGGGGGGGGGGGGTTCTGAACATTCGATTGCGTATAAAAACAATAGACTTCCAGTGTTTATGGATTATGATTTTTGTACCAAATTTCGTTCCATTCGTTCGTCAGTTATCGTCTCCACAGACTCGCTGACACACACACACACACAGACATCACTTCAAAAATATTTGATTCGTGATCAGGGATGCTTGAAACGTGCTCTCTCGCCGAAAACTCGAATTCTAATTTTCGACCCCGTCACAATACTTTCCTTATACATTATGTATATAAGGAAAGTAATAAGTAATAATTTACTAGCAACTTAAATAACAAAGTTTTTGATAATTTTGATAATGATTTTTAAGTTTTTGATTATATTTATCAAAATATCATTTGCCAATAATTATTTGGATTTACAATTACAAAACATAAATCTTGTGAGGTCTAAATAACCTTTCGATTATTATTTCCCCCAGTTTGCATTATAATTTTTGTTTTTCTAAACTAACCATCCTAACTGGTTCGGTTGTTAGACGAATCACCGACCGAATCCACATTTTCTGCGTTCCTACGGTAGAATAGGAATATGTTTCGAATCGTGAGGTTTTCAGTGTTCTCTGAATAAAAGAAGGGTTCTTGAGATATAACAAAGACGTAATAAATAACAAAGCATTATAAAGGTTTTGATTATATTTATCATAATGTCATTTGTCAATTAATATTTTGGTTTTCAACTATAAAACATAAATCTTCAATTACGAATTCGGCAATAAAGCGAGCTAGATGAAAAAAGCCAATTACAAAATTGTAGCGCATGGTCTAATGAGTAGGAATAGACTCTACAGAAGCCATTTATTTCACACAGTATGGCTTATTGGCGTATATATGTCGCATTCAGGAATGCTAAAATAAACAACACAAACATGCACAGGAATCTAATGACATCCTGCTTGAATGCCCTACATAAGCAACAATGCATATATGAACTCGAAAACGAATATGACTACGCACTTTGATAAGCATTCTAAGTGTCACCGTGTTGCAGTTTCGGATAATTTGACTTTTGACTGGAATTTATTGCCTTCTATATACGCGTTTTGTCGATTCCTTATGTCGATTTCTAGTCCTCTGCAACTTTGTAATTGGCAATTTTCATCTATATATTACTTTGGTGTCGAGTTCGTTGTCCTAGATTTTTAAATTTGTTACAGGGGTGCTGCAATCACTCTTATTGGATCGTGGCCATGTTACTTTAGATAGACTTAACGCTTATACTCATGGACCCCTCTACATATAAAGATGTTACTGCGCTTAAAGACTTTTTCTAGGAATTCTGTATATTACGGAAAATCATCATTGATTCTGTAGAGAATAAGGCTTTCAAAATCTCCAATTTCGTGCAATACTTGAGTTTCTAGAATCAAAATAATTTCTGCTAAAGTTATATAATAGTTTCTAATAAACTCAGCAGGGACTTAGCAGGGACTCGCATCAGAAACCTGTTCCTCTATCCATTGAGGCACTAAGACATATATATTTTCTTCTACATTTCAAGTGAAGTATAACAAGAGTAGGAAGTAGTCATAAATGAGAATTTAAATCAATAAATTTCTGGTTTGTAGAATCAATCATTTTTAGGAATGAGATAAAAAAAAACAAGAATGATTTTATTCATTCCAAGAACTTTTTTTCTTATCCTCTCCCTCGTGGAACAAATTGAAGAATGAAGTAAAATGGGATGCTCTTTTCCTATCTCTAACATACTAGGAATAGAAAAAAATGACACTGTCGTCTGCTCTGGAGGTCTCCATCCATCTGGGAAGGGTTCTTCTGGCGGGAACAGATTTCATGAGTCGCTATGAAATGGTTGTCACTTCCTTTCTCAAGACAGTTTCTAAATTAAAAATTTCTAGAGTGGAACGCTTCATTCGAATTTCGCATACTTCTATATCCCATGCTTCTTATTTCTGTTTTTATCTCGCAATAATTTAAACAGCATTTTATGTCTTAACAAATTCAAAATGTTCACTTTTTTTAAAGGTATTCTGCATGTATAGATTTTTTTTTGTAATTTACTTCTTGGGTTTAAGTATTAATCAGATTTATTGAGTGGACTGTAGTGAATATTTTACAAAGAATATGTTCACTGAATTATAACAGCAAAATTTAACTTTTTGAGCTAAAGCTCAGAATCAGTATACAGTAAGATCAGTATACATAAAAAGAGATACATGGGTATTTACAGCAGTATACATACACTCAAAAGTAGTATACAGTCCGTGACTAAAGTTGCTATAAAAGTACAGTTTGACATTCAGTTGGAACTGATAGGTTAAACTGTGACAATTATGCCTATTTTGTCCCATTCACCACACAATGCACAAATTGAACTGTCGTCTTATAATCTTCAGTCTGACTTGAAATCAACCACTTACGATGTTGGACAATGAATGTAAAACTATTGACTCGTGGGAAGCCGGCGCTATACACGTCAGTTCGACAACAGAGGCGGCATGACCGGACAGCGGAACTGCGGGAAGTTCCACAGTCTAAATAATTTGACCCCCCCCACACACACACACACAGACATCAGTTCTGTCTTTCCAGCTTGGACTGTTCAGGCCAGACGGAAGATCAAACTGTACGTGTATGGCGGGCTTAAATTATTATGACCCTCAGTCTATTTTAGGCAAAGTAGCTATGCCGCAGACAGTTCCGACGTCGGATGCTGAATAAGTTTAGACCGGGAAAGCTGATGTTCTGTAAGGCTGACAGAGTGCATTTTTAAAATAATAATGGGTAAAAGACGTGATCTGACGGACTTAGAAAGTATAATGATTATGGGTACGTAAAGTACTGGTGCTAGCATAAATATAGCTTCTGCAACTGTGAATTAATCGCAGAAAATATGCATTAGAGTTTACAGAGAGTGAAAAACCGTGCTTGGTGCAAACTGATTGGCTGTCAACGGCCACCTCATGCTCGAGCTGATCAGAGAGTTGGCAGACTATTATCATTTTCACGCAGATAAGTAAAAGTTCATCAGATTACAAATACTCTAAATTAAGTATATCACTTCAGATGCCTCCTGAACGTACAGTGCGCAGCATGCTATACTGTATAGACTACAAAAGTAGTACAAATCAGGTGTTACATAAATAATTACCTAGTTTCTCCGCGTATATAATGCAGTGTTTGTGTTCTAAGTAGAAATCGATCTACTTTAACGCAATCTGAATCACAAGATGTATCTACCAAATTACTTTCAGGGAATTAACGAGGTCCTGAAATATTCATCTATGACACAATTTTAAGCTTACGTAAGTAATTTATAATGGTTGCATAGCCTAAGTCTATCTGTAAGTAGCAATGTTATTCATCAAAGGTTTATATTAATTTGTTGAAAATCATTAAGACATATTTCAGTATGTTTGTCAGAACAGCATTTACCACTCAGTTCAAAATCATGAAAACAGTATTTTTTAAATCAATGTGAATATTACAGTTTTAAAGCGGATTTTGTGTCAAACCTCATCACATAAATACGTTGCACACTGTATTTCATCGACAGTCCTTTCATCTATACTGAATAAGTGTAAAGGGTCAAATATTTTTATATTACATTTATTTTATCAAAACTTAAGTACGATTTGCATGAAATTAAAAGGGAAAATACAAGCTAACAGTAATTCACTTCAGTTTCAAAAAATATTATATTATTTAAGATTTATACAGTTACGAGTATGAAAATAACTTTTTAAACTAGATAGCTGCAGAAATTACTTTGTCACTAGCTAAATACAAAATTGTGATACCCCGGGAGCTGTCAGAACAAATTCTAGAATATGATCTCTGTCACTATCTGAAAAAGTAAATTTAAAAGTATGTTTGGTGCCACGAGATGGCGCTTCTCAAAATGAGGCACGCTACATCGGGTTTTTTTTATTCTTGAGGATCTGAGTTCGAGAGTAGCGTCTTTTTCAGTGTGTGTGTATACATGAGTGTATTATCTTTGTGCTTTTGTTTTCCATTTGTGTATTATTACTACAGTTCATTAATAAATCGACACTTGAGTGAGTGAAATATATTTTTGAGTTGTGCATGCTTCTACTTTCATTCATTCAACATTTAATTTGGTCCGTCAGAGCCGGAGTTTGTTTACATCAGCGGAGTGAGTATAATTGTTCTTTTTCTTTTGAAAATGGATCTCAAAGCATTGAAGACTAGAAAGAAAGTTGTTAAAGCTAATTTAACGAAATTGAGAGATAAAGTGACTTCTTGTGTTGATAGTGCTGATTCGGCAGAACTTGAACTTTTAAAATCAAAACTTACGAATATTAGTGACGAATTAACTAATGTGTTTAACAATATTTTCGATTCATGTGAGGAATCGGAACTTGATTCTTTTATTACGGAGCAGCAAAATTTGTGTGATACAATCGATGAGTTGGTTCTTAAAGTTTCTAGAGCAAATTCTAAAAATAATATTCTCGTTAACCCTAACGAAACCAGATATTCTGAGTCAGCAGATATCAAGCTACCTAAGTTAACACTTCCTAGTTTTGGCGGTAGTATTGATGAATGGATATCTTTCAGTGGCCTTTTTCAAGCTGCCATTTCGAATAATGAAAAGTTGTCTGGTGAACAGAAATTGCAGCATCTAAAGTGTTCTTTAAAAGGTGAAGCTCTTAAAATTGTGCAATCGCTACCGATTTCGGATACGAACTTCGACATTGCGTGGGAATTACTTTCACAGAGATTTTCACATAAAAGAGAACTTATGTGTGCTTTAATAAGAAAACTGTTATATTTACCTTCATTACAATCAGAAAATCCTTCACAAATATTGAGTCTAGTGGATACTACGAGAGAATGCACTCGGTCTTCGAGACTTTACAATATAAAGTAGAGAATTTTTCGGATACTATTTTAATGTTTATTGTGCAATTCAAATTAGATGTATCGACAAGAGGTTGGTGGGAACGTTCACTGAAGGGAGATAACATTCCAAAACTTGAAGAATTATTAGAGTTTTTAAAATCTCATTCAAGAACTCTTCAAACTAGTAAACAACTGGTTATTAGGAAACAAAACATTCCTCAAAAGGTTTCAACATTTGCTTCGGAGATCCATGTTCAATGTGTTTATTGCAAGGCTAATCATTCTTTAATGAAGTGTAATAAATTTTTGAGCTTAAGCATTCAAAATCGTGTAAATTTTGTGAAGAAAAATAATGTGTGCTTCAATTGTTTACTTCCAAATCATAGAGTATCTCAATGTAAAAGTGTTTATAAGTGTAAAAAATGTGCTAAAAATCATCATACTTTGCTGCATTATGGTCAACCTGAGAATAACATTGAAGTGATTAATCAAGGTGCGAATAGTTCTAATTCTTTATGTGCAAATGCTAAGGTATTTGTCCACAATCAACACCTGTTTTAAATAGTGATTATACTGATAATTATAGAGATTCATCAATAGCTGAAGGTGTTCCTACACGTATAAATTCTTGTGTTTCAGATTTTAATTGTCAAAATCAGGTGTTGTTGTGTACTGCCCTTATCAGAGTAGTGGATTTTTCTGGGAAGTTACAACTTTGTCGAGCATTGCTCGATCCTGGAAGTCAAGCTAGTTTCATAACTGAGGATTGTTTGCAGAGGTTAGGTCTATCTAAGAAAAGAGCTAAATTTCTCATTTCATGTCTAGGATCAGCAGATGCTAAAACTAATGGAATTTCAGAAATTAACTTTGTGCCACATTTTTCAAATAAGTTATCATTTAAAACCCCAGTGTTCGTAATTAATAAAATTATAGGAGAATTGCCCCATTTAACTCTAGATAAGGAGTTTATTGAGCTATTTAATGATCTCACTTTAGCAGATCCAACGTTTTTTAGAAGTGGACCGATTGACATTTTGTTGGGGGTAGACATTTCTCTGTCAATGTTTAAAGGAGAAACCATTAAGGGAGAAGAGAATATGCCAACTGCATCTCGTTCTGATCTAAGTTGGATTATTTCAGGTAGTGTTACAATTCCTTTTGAGTTAAAACCTACTATTCATGTGAATAATATTCAATTAGAAACACAAAAGTTACTAACTAATTTTTGGAAGCTAGACTCTGTACCTGAATATTCTAATTTTACAAAACTAGAGCAAGCCTGTGAAGATCATTTTAAATCTACCTTTTCGAGAGATGAAAATGGACTTTATGTAGTCAAATTGCCTTTCCATTCGTCCCCAAGCTTAATTGGTGATTCGAGGCAATCAGCAATTCGTAGATTCAAATCATTGGAAAATTCATTGCTATCCAACCCCGAGGCGTGTGAGCAGTACAAGTCTTTCATGAGTGAGTATTATAACCTAGGACATATGGAAAAGGTTCCTGACAATGAGGTGTCTTCTGATTCTACTTTCTATTTGCCCCATCATGGTGTAGTGAAAGAATCCAGTACTACTACCAAGTTAAGATTCGTTTTTGATGCTTCGGCGAAATCAGCTTCAGGTCTGTCTTTAAATGATCTTTTGATGACAGGTCCAAGAATTCAACAAGAGTTGTTTCCCATTCTCCTTAGGTTTAGAACATATCAGATTGCATTTTGCACGGATGTGGAAAAAATGTTTAGGCAAATCAGAGTTCATCCTGAAGACATAAATTGGCAAAGAATTTTGTGGCGAGAAAATACAAACGAACCGTTGAATACTTGTTGATTAGCAACAGTTACTTATGGAACTGCTTGCGCGCCCTTTTTGTCTACAAGAGCCATGAAACAACTAGCATTGGATGAACAAAACAATTTTCCTTTAGCAGCTAATGTAGCTATTCTGGATTTCTACGTTGATGATTTGCTTTCAGGCGCACAAAGTGAAGAGGTAGCTAAACTTTTAGCTAAACAAATGTTTGAGATGATGAAAAGAGGAAACTTTACACTACGAAAATTTATTTCAAATGTGCCAAGAGTCTTGGAAGATATTCCTGAAAAATTTAGAGATAACAATACTTCCATAGAAATTAATAGTGACAAAAAGGTCAAGGTCTTGGGAATTAACTGGAAACCAACTACAGATACATTTCATTTTACTGAATCCCCTAGCATTCAAAAAACATGCACGAAGAGAACTTTTCTTTCAGAAATTGCAAAGATTTTTGATCCAATGGGATGGTTGGCGCCTGTAATTATGTACGCTGAAATTTTAATACAAGAATTGTGGAGTTATGACATTGGTTGGGATGAAACTGTTAATGAGAAATTCTACAAAAAGTGGAGAAGATTTTATTCGGAGTTGCCGCAGTTATCAGAATTTCAAATTCCGCGTTATGTTTCGTGTTGCAATCCCATTGTCATAGATATTCATGGCATATTAAAGAAAGCTTATTGTGCTGTCATATATGTAAAATCTGCAAGTTCTAAGCATTCAGTGCATGTGAATATGTTAACTGCAAAAACCAGAGTTGCACCTTTAAAAATACAGTCTCTTCCAAGACTAGAGCTGTGTGCAGCTTTGCTGCTATCAAATCTTTTGAAGGTTGTCCTCTCTTACATTGAATTACCTATCAATTGTGTCTATGCTTGGACAGACTCACGTGTCACATTAGCGTGGATTTCTTCTGAGCCACGTCGTTGGCAGCCTTTTGTTGCAAATCGTGTGTCCAAAATTCAAGAAGCTATTCCTAATGTCAAATGGAACTTTGTACATGGGGTAGAGAATCCCGCAGATTGCGGAACTAGGGGTTATCTTCCATCAGAACTTTTGGAGAGCACATTATGGTTGCAAGGACCGCAATGGCTAAAACAACCCCTTGAAATGACAGAACAAACAATTGATATCGACGCTGAGTACAGTGAAATTGTGTTTAAGGAAGAGAAAAGGAGTTATAATTCTCATGTCTCAAAGGTTCAAGAACCAACTTTAATTTCAAAATTTTCTTCGTGGATAAAGCTATGCAGAATATTAGCATGGTGTATGAGGTTTAGAAATAATTGTTTTAAACAACCGGAAAATCGTTTAAAGAGTCACTTATCAACAGAGGAACTCTTTACCGTAACATCCTTAATTGTAAAGATTGTACAGCAATCTGCATTTTCCGAGGAACTTACTAGCTTAAAATCTGCGAAACATTTGAAATTAAGCAGCAAGCTTTTATCTTTGACTCCGTTTTTAGATTCTTCAGAAGTCATGCGTGTTGGCGGAAGACTTACAAATGCGAACTTATCAAACGACAGAAAACACCCGATGATTTTACCTAATAATCATAATATTACAAATTTGTTCATCAGTTACTATCATCGAGTTTATCTTCATGCTGGCCCACAATTACTTCTGTCTATTTCATGGCAAAAGTTTTGGATTATCAGCGCTAGAGATGCCGCTCGTAGATGCTTACATCGATGTGTCACCTGTTGCAGAATTCGAGCCCAAAATGCAACACAGTTGATGGCTGATCTTCCTGCTTCAAGAGTTACCCAAAGCAGAGCATTTTCTCGTGTGGGTGTAGACTTTGCTGGACCTTTTAATATCAAGAATCGTTCTGGTAATGGAGTCAAAATTACTAAATGTTATGTGTGTCTTTTTGTTTGCTTCTCTACTAGGGCAGTTCACTTAGAGATAGTTGGAGACCTTTCAACAAAATCCTTTATCTCGACATTAAAAAGGTTTATAGCTCGTAGAGGTAGACCTGTTGAAATACATAGTGATTGTGCAACGAATTTTAAAGGAGCTAGTGGGGAGTTGAGAAGAGCTATAAATATTGAACGGAATGATCGACTTCATAGTTATGTGTCTTCCGAAAACATCAAGTGGATTTTCAACCCTCCTTCTGCGCCTCACTTTGGAAGTCTCTGGGAGGCTGGAGTTAAATCACTAAAATACCATCTAAAGAGATGTCTTGGGAATGTCGTACCAACATTTGAAGAGTTTTTGAGTCTAATCGCACAAATCGAGTCCTGCTTAAATTCAAGACCCTTGACTCCAGCTTCTTCGGATCCCAATGACTTAGAAGTCCTGACTCCTGGACACTTTTTGATCGGAGCATCAATGAGTGCCCTTCCAGAATCAGACTTAACCCAAGAAAAAATAAGTCACATTGATCGGTGGCGAAATATGCAAAAGCTATTCCAGCATTTTTGGAAACGTTGGAGTAACGAATATTTATCTAGATTGCAGCAAAGGCCAAAGTGGTGTAAACTACAACGTGATTTTCAACCGGGTGACTTAGTGCTAGTGAGAAATGAGAATCTTCCTCCTTTACGTTGGAAGTTAGGTAGGATTGTTAATGTTTGTCCAGGCAAGGATAATAAGGTGCGCGTTGTAGAATTACGTACTGCTAACGGTGAACTGAAAAGACCTATTTCTAAACTGTGTGCTTTGCCACTGAGCTGACTATTCGTGAACTAAATTGAGTGACATTTCTTTATTTAACTGAACTTATATGTTGTATTTATGTTTCCTTTCTGTTTTAGTAAAATCAGTTTAATTATAAGTGTTGAACCCCCTGAGGCTTCAAGGCTGGGGGTATGTTTGGTGCCACGAGATGGCGCTTCTCAAAATGAGCCGCGCTACATCGGGTTTTTTTTTTATTCTTGAGGATCTGAGTTCGAGAGTAGCGTCTTTTTCAGTGTGTGTATACATGAGTGTATTATCTTTGTGCTTTTGTTTTCCATTTGTGTATTATTACTACAGTTCATTAATAAATCGACACTTGAGTGAGTGAAATATATTTTTGAGTTGTGCATGCTTCTACTTTCATTCATTCAACAAAGTAATTTTATTTAATATACTTTAAAAATCGAATTACGTATAAATTAAAAATATCAATTCCGCAAACGTTCAGAATTAATATTATTAACTGTTTGACATGGAATTTCTACATCACTGAAAATGGTTAAAACAACCAAACAACAAAATATTTTTGTAAGTTTTTTTTAAATTTCTTTATTAAAGCTTATTTTATGTCTCAATGTTTATATTTATGCGATATCAAGGACATCAGACTAGTTATTAATTCTGTCTTATGAAATCTGTTCAGTAAGCAATTAACAATTAAATTTAAAAATTACTCCCCATTCATAAATCTGTGATCATTAAATACCCGGACACACGTAAACTAGGAATTCCTACTGATAAATATTATTGATTACTATGTACAAGCTCTTCATGAACTATAATTAATGTACACAATTGTTACATAATTAAACGGGATTGTTATATGACAAAACACAGTTATTGTACAGTTCCCAACAAAATATAATTACTGTACAATTCCCAATAAAATATAATCACTATACAATTCTTAACAGAACATGGCTGCCTTTTGATATAATACAAAACTTTATTACAGTACAACTTTCTAATATAACGCAAATATAACACGATGCCTTTTGCTCGGTATTTGATTATATATTGAACGCTTACAAAATGAAGTCATACTCAAGTGCAATGAGTTTTCATCAATAATCCAAACAGTAAACATAACAACCCTAAAAACGCTCGATTCGTTGCATCTACAACTTATGACCGTCAGTTTTATATCAGACCCGTCCATGAAGCCCAAACAGTAAAAAAGGATTTTCGGCTATTAATAAGAATGTTTTTTTTTTCAATTCATCTCAACTTTAACAAAATTGTACTATTACTCTCTCAAATTTTTCCATTATGCACATTTCTCCCAATCGAACAATAGTTATTTTATTCACTCTAAGAACTTTTTCGCTCCATTCTCCAGAACGCCTTGAAACAGATTGAGTCACAAAATAAAAATGGATTTCCCTGTCTCTCTCTCCCTCCCTAAACGTGCGAAAGATGAAAGTGACAGTATCGCCTGCTCTGGAGATCCCCTCCCATTTGAGAAGGGCTCTTGGAGGGAGCAGATTCGATGAACATCGATGAAATGAAACGAGTGTCCACCGCCTTTTCTCTCAATACTTTCTATTTTTAAAAGCAAAAGGCTTCACTTAATTTTCTGATAGATAATTATTCCATAATTTTTAGATCTACTTGTTCCTCAGAATATTATTTCACAAATATGCAAATCACACACATACACACACACACATATTCAATAGATACTTCAAATAGATAATCTTAACACATAAAAAATTTCATAGAGCATATTCTTATAACTCAAATTAGTTATTTTACTTCTTCATCTTTTGGCCAAAATGGGACCATTTCTACATAACGTATACAATCTCTGCACTAATGTGATAGAATACCTTAAGATAGCAATTTTATTTGGTTGGGCCATGATGCCACTTATTTATCGTAATTACTCTCAGAATTTCTTGTGTTCAATTTTCCACATAGATTTCGCACTTGCTAGGATGATAATATAACCATTGAAGTACCATATTTGAATTTAGTCGGATATAAATTTCTATATCACAAACAGGTAAATTTTCAATTTATATATTTCTGTAAGAGTTTCTTATGTGCCTCGCAGACTTGGGTTAAAGCTATACTTTCGGGAAATCTAACTGGGCAACAGAAAGGTATGAGAAAAACGTAAAACCCTTCCAAGTTATATAGTTTATATAATAAACGGAATTAATAATTAAAAATTAAATTTTAATACTGTAAAACAATGATTTGAGTTCAAATCAACCGATTCTAAAATTAAAGTTCAAAATTATATTCATGGTTTTTCATATTTCAGTAAAATGTATTGTAAATTGATATTCAAAATGAATTTTATCACTCTGAAAACCATTTAGTTAATACACGAATAAAGGCATATGAAGATAAAACTGAAAATCAGCAGTTATAACTTCAACAGTACTCTTAAGTTAGCTTTGTAGAACAAAGGTGAAATTATAAACCACATGTCACATTATAGAACTCGGTCTGCAGTATGGCTTTTTATGTATATTTTTATACTATAACTTTTTATACATATTATTCGACGGCGGATTGGTTCTAAATAAGCGCCCGCTGTTTAAAACATACAGATACAGATAACACCACTTAATTTTTAAATCGGCTGTTTTAAACTAAAATCATTCTCGCGACACATATGGCACACTTGAAGTCGCAGAAAAAAATGTTTCTGCAATTACGAGGTAAAATTCAAAAAATTATTGCTAGCTCAATAAATTTTCATCCGATTTAAGGCAATTTTTTGCACAGCACTCATATTGGCACTCTTGCAAGCAACGCAACTTTTCATATTTTCAATACTCTTTAAACACCATTTTCATCACTCATGAAAACGTGAAAGAAGCAAAATGGCACCCATCTCCGCCCTCACCCCAACCATACATCTGTCAACATTTTCAGCAGCCATAATAACTGATAACCAAAGTAATAAGATAGATAAATAAGTAAAGGATTCATTCAACGGAGTTCACCACACACGTACTCGTTAGGGCTTCGCCCCTTTATTAATTGATGCTCACCAACTCCTTTAACTCGCTTCGCGAACATTTTCACCATCCTCGGCACCCACCGGCCACCTTCTCATGCCCTAGGGCAAGTCGGGCGGTCTTGGTTTTCAACCAAGCTCAGCCACAGGCTTCCAGCTCGCTACTCTCAATAGCACCGCAACTCGCTTCATGAGTCGGAGGCTTCGTCTCCTACTTCCTGACTCTCAGTGAGCCTACATTGCGAACTCTTACGAGCCGTCTGCTATTACGAACGACTGCTTACTCACTTACTGTATTACGAACAAATGGCCAAATTTCATAAATAATTATTTTGCCGTTTGTTCGTAATACAGTGGCAAAATATCATGTTACGTTTTCAGTATAAAGATATTTACAACAATTAAACCTATAATTGTTGTTTAATATAACAATTAAATCGCAATGTTCATGGCAGCAATATTTTCGAAAAAATCTGTTTGTTTATAAAAATAAACAATAACTGTCAACATTTCACATTGATTCCAGTGCAGTAACTGACGTTGTAGTCATGTTTAGAATTAAATATCTATAGTTTTAATTTGAGTTACGCTTGGCGACTCATTCTCGACTCCATGCAATTCAAGTCTCTGCAAAGTTATCTTTGACATCTTCATCTTTGGGATTATGCTTGGTTGCCACTCCCACCCCCCTTTTTTCGATTTCTGTAATTAAATTGGAAATTAATATGATGTTCTTTTGTTGTTGGAATTTTTGAAACTCTAAAAAAATTGTTTTATAGTTTTCGGTTTATCCTTGCCTAAACGTATATTCTTTTGTAAATTGTATTTATGCAAATTTTGTCGCTATATCTGGTCTATATATGAACGATTCAAATTTTGTTTCCGTGTAGCCACTGATGAAGAGCGTACTTATGCTCGAAAGCGCTCTGGCCCTTTTTTAAACTTTTGTACGTCTTATAAGAAGTAAAATAAAGACCTTCTGTTGTGGATGTGTGCTTAATTTTTGCTATTATAACATCAGACGTGATGCCAAATTATTTACAGTTTTAATGATTTAAATGCTTCAATAACTCAATCCTCGGCCATGTTGTAAGCTTTCTGCCAGAAACCAATCAAAGAGTAGCTGGCAATAAGCTCTACCAATTAAATCTTCACACGTAGAGAAAAAAAATTACTTCATAAGTGCATAAAAAATTGAATAATTCATTAACAAAATAGAAATTGTAACAAGAAAGATCAATCATGCATCAAGCATTGATTATGAAACACTTTCCAACTGAAATACAATTTTATTTAAACATCTCTAAAATGTGATACATTCAAAGATGATATTTTTAAATTATCACAGTAAAACAGTAATATTTAATAATTGAAAACTTGAAATTTCATCGGAAAGGCAATGCTAGCTACACAAAATGAACTTTATTCAAATTACTTATATTCCAGTCTTCTGATCTAAATAATTTTGTGTGAAAGATATTCAGCAATTCTGATACAACTCACCTTACAATCGCTTGATTCGTTTACATTCTGCATGATATAGTATAGTATTAAAATTAGGCTTCCTTGTAGAGGAATATTCAAAATTTAGTGATCATTTAAAATCAAAAATATTATAATTGCGTTGGCACAGAATTTAGATACACAGATAATATTAAAAGATAAAGCGATTTTATGACGGATGCAACACTAAATATAAATGTAAACGATCTTTAAGCATCTACGTCAACAGCAATAAAAGAATGGAAGACATATTTTATTTTGTAATGAGTCACGTGATTTCTTTATGTATAATGGGTGTAATTATTATTTAAATTTTTATATAAAAATCTACCCAACATACGTATTTTGCTGAATTTTTTAAAATATTTTATATGATAATTAAAGTATTTCCTAAAATTTTCGAACCAGTTTGTGAATATTAACTTTGTTTCAAAAATCTTTGAAAAATTAACTCCCATATGGTTCAATCTATTTTATGTTTCCAACCCGGGTAAAACCCGACAGTAATTGGGTGATATTATTATACATTTTCATTTCCAGGCATCCACTAGACCCTCTCAACAACATACTAAAAATTATTTTCTTTAAAGTCACTTTAACGACAGTTATCATGCGAACGGACAGGCAGACAGACAGAATGATTAACGTTAAACATTTTTCAACTTTTTTGGAAAGTGTTAAAAAGGGGCTCCGTCTTGCAAAATTTCAACAATAGAAGTACATGCTTGCAAAAATTCGAAGTCTTTCTATTGCTTGTATCTGTTGAACTCACAGCTGAAATACTCTTCCTTTGACCTTGACATTAAATATCTCTTAAACTTAATTTCAAATCTTGAAACGGCGTATATCAGTTTGTTCCCCTAATATTTCTCTATAACTGTACAAAATTTCATATTTTTGTACGCTATATTTTTTTGTGGTGCGTGTTCGAGAAACTCGAGCGACGCGAAATGTGTTAAACAGCGGCGTTTGCGTCTGCTAGTCTTTTTTTAATGTAGAGAGAAAGTTTATTTTATTTTAAAGTTTCATATTTGTAGTTGAAATAAGCATTATTTAAATCCAATAATGTGAAAGAACAGTTTGTTTCTGAACATAATGGATGATTAATAACATTCGAAAGTTAACAAAAGTGCCTAATTTTTTATCATACCTATGTATTATCGGTCAGACTCGAATATGCCTCTTCAATCTTCCACCCAAAATCCATCTCCTACATAGAAAAAGGATCTGATCTGTTTCCATCCAACCTCAGTAGATTCTTTCTTCATGAAGATATTTTATTACCAGGTACCGGAAGAAAAACATGCAGCTTTTGCATATTGCCCTTCAGAAATCTAGCATTGGATGTGTGTGAAAGATATAATTTTACTGCACCAAAGAGAAGTGCAGTAAAATTGAAAATGGTTTAAGTTTTATCTGTTACTGATCGTCATAAATGACGCACTATTCAGAAAATAAAAAGTAAAAATCATGTGTGAATAGGAATAGGTGAACATATATGAAGTTCTTACTCACAAACTGCTATAAAATGTGACAGTTTTATTTTATTTCATTTCACTTCCTTATAGTAAGATCATTGGGTTTACAGCGAGAATAAACTTTAGTGAATAAACTTTAAAACGTGGTTAGATTGGAACATAAAATTAACCGATAGTTATAATAACACAGAAAAAGAATAAATAAGCCTACAGTTTGCGCTAATTTACTCATAACATGGATTAAATTAAAAGATAATCAAATATGGTAATATCCTCAAGGATACTAGCTAAAGATGCAGCAAAAGCAGCAAACTGAGCAGACCAGGTAACTGAAGATGCGTACACCACAAATGGTTTGACATTTTATATTCTATGTGGGGATGAGTGTCTCTGACACAGGGACCCCGAAAGCAAGCGTCTTGGTCTTGGAACTGAAGATGCATTGTTAGTAGCAAACTTCAGAAGGGGATATTTTAAAATGCAATGGAGATACTAGACCTGCTAGTCTGACTAAAATCTACTGAAACCAAATTTTGTACAAATGTAGTCTTATATATACGTGTAACAATGATGTGTGGGGGGGTTCTTTAAAATGTTGCGCAATTTTTGAACTACAACTGCACGTAACCGGAGCTTTATGCAGGCTAAGCTGAATCTTTAAGATATTTGAAACCAGCTTAGTGGTTCAATAGAATATTTCTGTCTCCATACAGGCTAATAGTGCCATAAAACCCTAACCAATCAACCATACAGGTTAGAAAAACTGTGGACAATAGCAAATTTTCTTACTGCCGCTGCAGATATCGATTACTCCATACTAACGAACTTACATTAAGTACGAAACTCTCCATGAATGCTGATATCTGCAGTAGGAGAGTAATACTAGCAAAATTGAAGTTGTAAATCTCTATTGTCTCTACTTCTCACCACTTAAATATCATTAGAGAAAGAGAAAACCCAGTTATTAACTGATCCATTCTCTTTATTCTATAGCCTAGGATCAATCTCCCATTTCTTCTCCCTCTTCGATGTGTGTTCCCATCACTGTGAGTGAATCTTTTCCCGAGTAGATATTTCATGGGCAGGTACCGGAAAAAGAAACGGACGATTTTTTCCATCTTGCCTCTCTACTTTGGACAGGCACGATAGATATAATTTTTTCTGGGGCAGATATGTCAGGATTTATTTGGGATAAGAAGAATTCTTTGGGAAATTCTAGCGAAACTGGCCAATTCGCTTGCTTTCTGTGTGAGTGTAGAAGATCTGGCCCACATACAGTGAAACACATATCTTACTCAATAAAGGAAAATTTCTATGCAAACTGAAACGGGAAATCTAAGCATCGTATGACCAGAAAATTTGGTACACAGGTACATCAGGACTCGAATAGGTGCACCTTGGCGTTATTTTTTTTTTTTTAATTTCGAATTACCTTTTCAGTTATTTTATGTTTTAGCCCGATTTATAACAATTTTGGGTGATATTCACACAAATCAACTCCTTAGCGATTTAAAATATTATCACAGATTTTCTATCTTGACACAGTAAGAAATATCAAAATATGTTCTTTCAAACAAACTTTGAACGGAATCCATATTACGAATAGGCAAATTTTCGTGGATTTTTTAAAAATATATACTTTTCGTGCGTTTTAAATTCCCCAAATATTTATATTGAGACAAAAAATTAACATGTCATTCGACATTTATAATTAGCAGCAGCTCCTTACAATATCAAAGATTGTTTCAGAATAAAAAATAATTTTCTAAACGCATTCATTGATTAATTATAATTTTTTTAACCAAGCGAACTCTTCTAATTTTTGAATCACGGGAACGTTCGCCATTGAGGAACTGGCTCTTTCCTCCCAACCGCTCCCGCCATCTATTAGCAAACACATTTATGATTGTGTGTTTTGCAAAGAGCGTGCTATTTTTATATTGTTTTCAACGTATTGACTAAATAGCTGGCGTTTATTTAATTATTTATAAGTATTGGCTTCCTATTTAGGATGTATTATTTAAGCAGCAGGCGCTTATTTCATAATTTATAAGCAGCACTTATTTAAGTAGCGAGCGCTTATTTAATTATAAGTAGTTACTGCTTATTTTGGATACAGGCAAAGTTGGGTAATTCGTTCTGGTGATAAATAAAACTGCTGCTTGTAACAATATGTTATTGATAAATATGCAGTTCCTTACATCTTCGTAGTCAGAGAAGCACATTTTTAACTTTAAAATTAACTCACATAGTTTCTGAAACTGTGTATTTATCCTTCAAATTGGTCAGCTTCTTTTCAATTCCATTTTCATTCACTGATATTTATTAGTTTAATCGATTAATATTATTATTTTGTTGTTCATATAGATTCTGAAACCTGTTTCAACTTCATTCTATGTTTAATTTTTATTTGATTTTGTCTAAATCACTGGTAATTTTATAGCAGTTTGATTGATGAAATGAACTTTCGAAATCAATTATAATTTTTTAGTTGTCCTTCTCTTCTTAATTACTGCCTCATTCTCCTGTATTTTTCTATCTTTCTTCCTTTACAATTGTTTGCTTATTTCGTTCTCCCTCTGAATTCTTTAATTTTTTATCAATTATTTAACACATGATATATTTTCTCTCTGTTTTATTAACACTTTACAACATAGTTGAAAAGTGTTTATGACTTTGTTCACTCTGTCTGTCTGTCTGTCCATTAACACGATAACTGCAGTAAAAATGATTTTATCAAAATGAAAATTTAGTATGTTATTGAGACGTCTGTGGGACCTATGGGAATATGAATGAATAATGTCACCCAATTAGTTTTGGATTGAACAAGGGTTGAAGAAATGAAATACATTGAACCCTGTGGAACCTAATTTTTCAAACATTTTTTAAGCGAATTTAAAATTCACAAATTGCAAAATTTCAAGTAATCAAATTATCCCATAAAAAATATAAAAAAATTTCAGCAAAATATGTTCGGTAGTTTTATAAATAAAAATTAAAATAATAATTACACCCATATCATATGAAGAGATCACGTAACCCACTTCAAAATAAAATATGGCATCCATCTTGTGTCAAAATCGTCATTTTTAAATTTCTTTTCAATTTATATTTAGTGTTGTATCCGTCGTTTTATTTTTGCTTAATTTCTGTGCATCTATATTCTGAAACAACGCAATTGCAATATATTTGAGTTTAAATGATCATCAAACTTTGATTATTTCAACAACGAAGCATAATTTTCACGTATGGAGAATGTAAATACATCAAGCTGCAATATGAGATGTTTAAGAATTGCTGAATTTCTTAATCCAAAATTATTTAGTTCTGAAATCTGCAATATAGTCGATATGAATGAAACATTCATTTATTTTACATAGTGAAGCAGACGATTTTATAGCAGACTTTTTCGATGAAGTTTTAAGCATAGAGTTAAATTACTTTTACCTCCATGGTTTTGAATTTTTAAGTATAAATTATTGTAGTATTGTGATGAATGAAAGAATAGAATAAAAGTGCATGAATGAAATATTTACTGCTTTTTCATAGAGAGTCAGGCGATTTATATTTCAATGACGTCATTTGAATAAAGTTCATTTTTTTCGATGAAGTTTTCAAATATAATAAATTATTGTAGTATTGTGATAATTAAAAAAAATATTACCGCGGAATGCATCGCATTTTAGAGATGTTTAAATGAAATTACATTGCAGTTGGAAAGTGTTTCATAATCAATGCCTTATGTATGATTGATCTTTCTGGTTTTAAATATCATTTCAATGCTGTCTTTCAGAGCAGCTTCTCTTGTCTCCGTGTGCGGGATGGGGGGGCATTATCGGCTTGTGTTGACATCTATATGGTTGGATTTTGTTTTCAGTGGCTGATGAAACCGTTAGCGAATTGTTGCTTTGGGTATTCTTGCTCTGTTTGAATTTCTTTTTAACTGCCGCAGTTCGTTCTTAGCGGTTATTAAGAGTGCATACTGTTCTTTTAACTTAAGAAAGAAGGTTTAAAATTCCCTCCAAGCAATTGTACTCACTTAATTGACCTGTCTGCTTTCTTCAAGAATGTATTGAAAGTTATACATTAATTGCATTTTGACTTAAAAGTAGTAAATGTATAAGCTCTATAAAGACACGGTGAAATACGTTTATTACATATCATAAAATAATAGATGCTGTACACTTCAAATGACTGGCTGCATGTATCTCAGTAAAATAGCCTTTTGGAAATTGTCTCCCATCCACAAGAAATTGTCTCCTATCCACAAAAACCTCAACGTTATCGCTCAAAAAATGTCCCGACGGACTTAAATCACGCAAACTCAATCAATATTATTAATGAGTAAAATTACTATGAATGAAACATGAACTATAGAATATTAATGGATATGATCTACGTAAAATATTACTGTGAAATAAATATAAACTATTAACATAATGAATTATCAACTATCAACGCTATGGAATAGTAACTATATTGAATATCAATGGAATATCAATTGAATATCGATTATATGGAAAATCAAGGAGATTTAATCTATGAAATACCAACTGTGAAATAGCAACTATCAGTACTATGAAATATAAATGAAATATCAATTGAATATCAGCTATATGGCATATTCATGGAAAATCAGCAATTATAGAATATCAATGGAATATCAACTATATGGGATATAAATGGGAATATCAAGGAGATATTTTAATCTATGAAATACCAACTGTGATATAGCAATTATCAGCACTATGAAATATAAATGAAATATCAATTGAATATCAACTATATGGCATATTCATGGAATATCAGCAATTATAGAATATCAATGGAATATCAACTATATGGGATATAAATGGGAATATCAATTATATGGAATATCAAGGAGATATTTTAATCTATGAAATACCAACTGTTGTTGTTGTTGTTGAGACCCAGACCGTCCGACCTACCAGAAAGGGAAATACCAACTGTGAAATAGCAACTATCAGCTCTATGAAATATAAATGAAATATCAATTGAATATCAACTATATGGCATATTCATAGAATATCAGCAATATGGGATATCAATGGAATATCAACTGTATGGGATATAAATAGGAATATCAACTGTGAAATATCAACTATCAGCACTATGGAATATAAATATAATATCAATCGAATATCACCTATATTGGATATCATTTGAATATTAACTATATAGGTGCATCAATGGAATATCAACTATATGAGATACAAATAGAATATTTCATATAGTTAATAGGAGATATACTATTGTATGTATGTGGGGTATCAACTGGAATAACATCGCTATGGAATAATAATTATGTGTAATATCAATGGGATATCAATAGCAATTACTCGTATATTTAATATAGTAAGACTCCAACAACTTATTTTCTGCACGTCGCCAAATCAGCGAGGAAGACTTAACCCGCAAGAACATAAGGGTTGCCAGAGCAGCAGAGCAGAATCGAGAAGAGGGAAGAGAAAAAGATGTGGAGGCAGGGCGCTTCCGAAGTCGTGGCAATCTTCAAGATATAACATGTGTAACCTGTGAATCCTATGTTTAAGTGTCTGTTATATTATTTTGTGTGAAGTGCGGGCTTATATAATTCCAGTTGGCCTTTTGTCGATTGTTTCTCATCGTGTGGAATAAAATGAAAGTGTGCGAGATTTATAAAGCGGGAAAGAATTGCGTCATGGTAGAATCATGCATCAATGGAATTATAGAAGAAGGACTTTGGAAGTTTACTAATATCAATGGGATATCATCTATGAAATATCAACTATAGCAATATGGAATATAAGAAGAGTATAAAAAAATGTGAAGTGTATGAGATATTAATGGAATATCAACTATATGAGATCTCAATGGAATATGAACTATATGGGATACTAATGGAATTTCAACTATATGATATATCGAGGGAATATCAACTATACATCATAATGGAGACTAGGTGGAATACCAGCCATGAAATATCAGTGGGATATTATTAATGTGAAAATGAAAACTTTCAATACGATGGCATATCAATGGAATATCAGCAATCAATATTATGGATATTAATGCATGGTGGAATCAGTTAGAACCTTTTTTTCTGATACTTTTACCTAAAATATATTCCGAAATCTGAAAGCAATAAAATAATAATAACAATTTGTCTTTGTGTAGATTTGATTCGCATAAATTTAATTAGTATAAATTTATTTCGTATAAATAATGTAGATTTTTGTATAAGTAATGCAACACATTTCGACAAATCCAATAAGAATCTTTAGAAAGTAATCTTTCTCTTTCAAGGTTTATGTTTACCCATTTCAATCGAAATATTGATATAGAGTATCCCTTCAGAATATTACTCGGTTTCGAATATAATAAAATATTCTGTGTAAACTGGGTCAAAGAGATAAGGTTCTAAGCGGAATTTTCTCAGAGTATAGTAACATGAAACGGCGCAGTATTTTGAATACAACTGTTAGGAATTCTTTCAAAATTTTCAAAGTCCTGTCTCTTTGGTTTTTACAACAAAAAGTTATTAATTGAATATGTGTATAAACCCCATACGTGGGATTTCAGTATTTTCATTGGAGGGTCAAAATCAGTTATCGTATTTTGAGAAAATTTATAGTATTATACTCTCAGTTGTATACAAATCATATATAAATTTTGCTCTCGAAATAAAATGTGTATACAAGTTTTAGTTCCAAAAATAATTTTAGTTTTAAATTTGTTTTATTTGAAAATATATTTTCGCTAAAATTAATAAATGAGAAGTTATTTTAGGCACAGGCCTGCTGTAGCCATGCTGCCGTAAAAAAGTGCATTTTAAAAAGTGCATTTTGAAACAATTTAAACATTGACTATTGATCATATGTTTTGGAATAAATTTTTCACATAACTTAAATGAACAAAAGAAAATCTGATCAAATTGAATGCTTAGAAATCTAAGGTTCATAATGCTTCGTAATAAGGATGGCAATCGATCTTGGAAACAAATAAATCGAAATAAAAACACAGCACGGTTACCCTTGTAACGGTCTCACTGTTTCAGTCGGATATCCGACAGAGGATCATCAAATTCCTCAGCTGATGGTCTATATCCATTTGAGCTAGAGGGACAGTATTGACACTTCTTCTCGTCGAAATGGACCCTATAATTCCCTCCCTTTGAAGTCTAATTGACAATCAACTGCCAATCTGAACGACAACTTTCGTATTTTCTGATTTCATATATTTGATCCAGCTAGTGTCTTATGTGGACGGAAAACTAGTGTCACAATTCATAGAGTTTACTAAAAATTTATAACAGTATCCTTTTTTTACTCACCCCATCTTCACTGCATCTAATCTGCAGGGTTAATCTGTTTGGGTGTCATTATAAAGATCTTACTGTCCTAACCAAGGATCGAACCACGGATCCTCAAACTTGCAAGCAAATGGTCTAATTCTTGAAATAATGGGCCAAGATACCATCTTCTTTTCATCTAAGTGGACCCTATACCCTTACCCTTCGACTTCTATCGATAGAGCAGTGACATACTTGGAAATCTGTTGGCAAACGGAATAAGATAAAATGAGAACTAACATAAAATATTTATAAAAAATGCATATGAAAGTGAACACACCATTTGTTATTACATTCGCAATTTCTCTCATGTGCTTTTTGCTTTTCTCCATTCATGGATTCATCCTCAGTGACTCAATTTCCATGTCTATGAAGAGAGGTAAAAGTCATTTTGAATAAGGTATGACACTATAAAAACTATCTACAATTATTGTTTTGATTTCAAAAATATACTTAAAACGTACACAACCTTTTGACACTGAAGAGGGCAGAAGCGAACAATGCAGGAGCATTTGTTGAGACTTCTCGCACTAAAATCTGGCCTATGCTTATCTCTGAAATTTTACGTTTGGAAAAATTTTATTAACATAAACTTATATTTCCATAGTATTCAGAGAAATTGGTTTAGCATTTTCTTCTTATTTTTTACCGAAAAGCTTTGACAAAGTAAAACTTTTGGAATTATTATAAAAATATTAAAAGTGAGAGATAGAATAAGCAGGTACTTAATACATGGTCTTATCTACGAAAATATTGTAATTTTTTCGCCATGAGAAATTTATTGGATGGCCTTGTTTTAATCTATCGAATCTATCGAGCTATTCAAAAACTCAAGAAAGCTAAGAGTTGTTTAATTACTGGTATTATAATTTTAATGAAGGGACCCAGGGTAATTGGCTATCGGATAAGATTCGATAAGCCCTTGATACAAAATCCCGACATAGACGCAGACGTAAACGCTCGCTCATCATGTGAGGTCCCGATTCTGGTAGAACCTCAACAACTTAAACCTAATAAACAGAAATTCGATTAAAATTTGTATTTTAAAAATGCTTCTCTCTGCCGCTATATCCGCTAAAATGCATTCACGTAATAATATCCCCCTCTCGAATCCCGAATAATATTTGCTTATTTATTTATTTATGGTATCCAACGGTGTACTGGCATGTATATTGTAAGCTAACCATAATGTTGCTCAGTTAACAATAACAAAATAAAACGAAAATAAAGGAGAAATTTTCAAGCGTTAATAGACAAAATAGATAAAATCGTGGCATGTCATATCTGTAGTGTTTTACGAAAAAAATTGTTTAGAATTTCTTTTTTGCATTAAATTCTGCTTTTCCAAGAAATTATTCCTGCATTTAATTAAAAATGTACTGATAGTTTTAAATTTATAATTAGATAATGGTGTTCTTTACACTCCTAAGCATTAAATGACACCTCATATTCTTCCAACGCGAGCTATTAAGGGAGAAAGTTGCATGCTTAGATACATAGACAGACGTTTGCCTTTTTATAATATCGAAAAACGTTATAGGAATAACGAACTTATTGGCTTACTTAATTATTTCTTACAAGCCATTTTCATATGAAAGGAAAACTATCGCAATCTCATCCCCCAAACGTCAATTGTTTCGCCTTCTAATATTTTATATTATTTGGTAATACAACTGAACGTTCTAAACAATATTCTTAACTTTTCTGTGGAAATACAACTGAGTGTTCTAAACAGTATTCTTAACTCTTCTATAGTAATATACAACTGAGCGTTCTAAACAGTATTCTTAACTCTTCTGTGGTAATACAACTGAGAGTTCTAAACAATTATGTTTGTTAAATATTATTATTATCAGTAGGCAAAGAATTCTAATCCACCCATTATTGGTGGTAAACATTACTGTTTGTGATAATTTACTCATAAGATGGATTAAGTTAAAAAATAATCAAATATGGTAATATCCTTAAGTATACTAGCTAAAGATGCAGCTAAAGCAGCAAACTGAGCAGACCAGGTAACTCAAGATGCATTGTCAGTAGCAAAATTCAGAAGGGGACATTTTAAAATGCAATGGATATACTAGACCTGCTAGTCTGACTAAAATATACTGAAACTAAATTTTGTACAAATGTAGTCTTATGCGCGTAACAATGATGGGTGTGTGTGTGGTAGAGGGGGGGGTCTTTAAAATGTTGCGCAATTTTTGAACTACAACTGCACTTAACCGGAGCTGCATGCAGGCTAAGCTCAATCTTTAAGATATTTGAAACCAGCTGAGTGGTTGAATGGAATACTTCGGTCTCCATACAGGCTAGTTGTGCCATAAAATCCTAATCAACCAGCCATCTAACCAACCAAAACTGTGGACAACAGCAAATTTTCTTACCGCCGCTGCAGATATCGATTACTCCATACTTACGAACGTGCGAAACTCTCCATGAATGTTGATATCTGCAGTGGGAGCGTAACTAGCAAAAGTGAAGTTGTAAATCTCTATTGTATCTACTTCTCACCGCTTAAATATCATTAGAGAAAGAGAAAACCCAGTTATGAACTGATCCATTCCCTTTATTCCATAGCCCAGGATCAATCTCCCATTTCTTCTCCCTCTTCGATGTGTGTCCCCATCGCAGTGAGTGAATCTTTTCTCGAGTAGATATTTCATGGGCAGGTACCGGAAAAAGAAACGGATGATTTTTTCCATCTTGCTTCTCTACTTTGGACAGGCACGGTGAATATAATTTTTTCTGGGGCAGATATGTCAGGATTTGTTTGGGATAAGAATTCTTTGGGAAATTCTAGCGAAACTGGCCAATTCGCTTGCTTTCAGTGTGAGTGTAGAAGATCTGGCCCACATACAGTGAAGCACATATCTTACACAATAAAGGAAAATTTCTATGCAGATTGTAACAGGATATCTAAACATCGTACGACTAGGAAATTTGGTACACAGGTACATCAGGACCCGAATAAGTGCATCATGGCGTTATTTTTTTTTTAAATTTCGAATTAGCTGTTTTAGTTATTATATGTTTTAGCCTGATTTATAAAATTTTGGGCTATATTCATACAAATCGACTCCTTAGCGATTTAAAATATTATCACAGACTTTCTATCTTGTCAGAATAAGAAAGATCGAAGTATGTTCTTTCAAACAAACTTTGAATGGAATCTATATGATGAATAGGCAAAGTTTCGTGGAGTTTTTAAAATATATACTTTTCGTGCGTTTTAAATCTCCCAAATATTTATATTGAGACAAAAAAATTTGCATGTCATTCGGCATTTATAATTAACAGCAGCTCCTTACAATATCAAAGGTTGTTTCAAAATAAAAAATAATTTTCTAAACCCATTCATTGATTAATTATAAATTTTTTAACCAAGCGAACTCTTCTAATTTTTGAATCACGGGAACGTTCGGCATTGAGGAACTGGCTCTTTCCTCCCAACCGCTCCCGCCATCTATTAGCAAAGACATTTATGATTGTGTGTTTTGCAGAGAGCGTGTTATTTTTATATTGCTTTCCACATATTAATTAAATAGTGGGCGCTTATTTAATTATTTATATGTAGTGGCATCTTATTTAGGGTTTATTATTTAAGTAGCAGGCGCTTATTTCATAATTTATAAGTAGAACATATTTAAATAGCGAGCACTTATTTTATTAATTATAAGTAGTTACTGCTCATTTAGGATCCAGGTAACGTTGGATAATTTGTTCTTGTAATAAATAAAATTGCTGCTTGTGACAATATGTTATTGATAAATATGCAGTTCCGTGCATCTTCGCAGTCAGAGAAGCACATTAACTTAAAAAATTAGCTCATATAGTTTCCGAAACCGGGTGTTTATCTTTCAAATTAGTTAGCTTCTTTTTAATTCCATTTTCATCCACTGATATTTATGAGTATTTTAATAGATTATTCTATTATTTTGTTGACGAAGTAAGCTCATATAGATTCTGAAACCTGATTATCCTTCATTCTATGTTTTATTCTTTTTGATTTTGTCTAAACCACTGATAATTTTAGTAGTTTGATTTATGAAATGAACTTTCCAAATCGGGTACTTCTTTTAGTTCTTCTCTTTTTAATTACTGTCTCATTCACCTGTATTTTTCTATCTTTCTTCCTTTACGAGGGTTTGCTTATTTCGTTCTCCCTCTAAATTCTTTAATTTTTTATCAATTATTTAACACGTATATTTTATCTTTGATTTATTTTAAATACCACTTCGGTTCTGTCTTTCAGACCAGCGTCTCTTGTCTCCGTGTGCGAGAGCGGGACGGGGGACATTATCGGCTTGTGTTGGTATGTATATGGTTGGATTTTATTTTCAGTGGGTGATAAAACCGGTAGCGAATCTGGGTATTCTAGTTCTGTTTGATTTTTTTTTAAACTATCGCAGTTCGTTCTTGGCGGTTGTTAAGAGCGCATACTGTTCTTTTAACCTAAGAAAGAAGGTTTAAAATTCCCTCCAAATAATTGTAATCACCTAATTGACCTGTCTGCTTTCTTCAAGAATGTATTAAAAATGATACATTCTTTACATTTTGAATCAAAAGTTACAAATGTATAAGCTCTATAAAGACACGGTTAAATACGTTTATTACATATTATAAAATAATTGATATTAGTAGATAAGAAAGGGGCGTTCACCAACGATGGCGGTATGTGCGGTATGCGGTATGCGGTAGGGCCGCCATCTTGGATTTTCGTAATCCTGGACGGGGGTGTAAAAGGGGGGGAAATGAAAAAAGGTGGGGGTAAAAATTTTGGAGAAACTTTTTGTCGGGTGGCAACGATGTCGTAGTCTTGTACGAGGGGTTGAGGGGGAAATAAATTTTTTGAATGATATTTTTTATAAGTATAGGAGAAACTTTTTTCGAGGTGGCAACACCAACGGTGGCGGTATGGACCATCAGTGCCCTCTAGCGGCGAAAAGTGAAATTAAAATTGGAACTTAGAAATATTTTTCTGCTTCGGTTGCCATAGCAACACCTGTGGGGGAGAAACTTTTTTAGGGGTGGCAACACCAACGGTGGCGGTATGGACCATCAGTGCCCTCTAGCGTCTAAAAGCGGAATTATCGAGGATGGAACTTCAGATTTTTTTCTAAGTACAGAAGAAACTTTTTTCAGGTTGGCAACACCAACGGTGGCGGTATGGAACCATCAGCGCCCCCTAGCGGCGAAAAGGAGAATTAAAACTTGGGATTTTTCTGATAGTTGGGATTTTTTTTTTTCTTTTTCTAAATGAATTAATTAAGTACGAAATATTCGCATTTTTTTTTCTTTTTTCTAAATGAATTAAAGGCGTTAATGAGGATAATTAAATAAAGTAATTAAGTAATGAATATCCGCATGCTAGGAGCGTGCCAATATCCCTCCGCCAAGGACATGTTAAGGGTATACCAAGGGTGTACCAAAGGGATATGCTGAAGGCATGCTAAGGTCATATCAATCCCCCTCCGCCTAAGAAAAGAGTGCTTGCCCTATATCGCGGTTACGAACTTAACTGCGAGAATCTCGTAGGGTGTAGGTGTATGTCAAGAGCATCGAACATGAATTTTAAGAATGTGCCGCTTTTTGCGTTTTTTTCACAAAAAGTTTTCAAAACGTTAAAAAAACAACAAAAATGTGTGTTTTTTCAACAAGTTGAAGTTTTGGAGTTGTCGGATTTCTCTATGGGAATTAACATGGGTTTTCACACTTTTGCGAATTTTTTAGAAAAAAAATGTGGTTTTTTGCAAAAATGCGGCCAAAAATGTGTTTTTTGCAAAACGCGGAATCGGCCGATTTTTTTCAAACTGTCGGATTTCTCTATGGGAATTAACATAGGTTTTCACACTTTTGCAATTTTTTGAAAGAAAATGTGCGTTTTTGCAAAAATGCGGCCAAAAAAGCGTGTTTTTAGAGTAGCAGAATCTCGGGAATCTCGGGAATCTCGAGAATCTCGGGAATCTCGAGAATCTCGGGAATCTCGAGAATCTCGGGAATCTCGGGAATTGAGTGTATGAGAGGGGGTGTGTTTCTCCAACCAGTCTTGGGGGGTTTAAAAAATTTTAATATTAAATATTTTCAATAAATATTCCCAAAATTAAATATTTTTAATAAATATGGGGGTACCTTTCAATCTTAACATGTTTTAAAGAATCGTGAAAGTGTCTAAAATACTTGAGTGTTAGGAATCGTGTATTCATTTAAGTCTTAAATTTAAATAATAGCAGATACCAATGTCTGTATACATATGTTTTTACAAGTGTATACTACCATAGGAGTTTCTTTAAACAAACATGGTTTAATACGTGTGCTATTTCACAAGTGTACTACTAGCATAGGGGTACCTTTCAATCTTAACATGTTTTAAAAATAAATATTTAAAAAACCCCACATACTAATTTGTTTATAGGAGTGTGCTATTTTATACGTGTGTGAGAGTATCTTTAAATCCCATCATGTTTTAAAAATAAATGTTTTAAAAACCGCACGACAGACCCGAAAGCTTAGTGTAGCAAAGTGTGTGGCTGGTTAGTGTAATGTGTGTAAGTGAATTATTTTAATTTTTAATTGTGATCCCACCTCCACCCGCCAATTTAAACTGGATAAAAAACAACAAGTGTTTAATATCTAATGTAAATCGACGCCACAATTTAACTGTGATTCTCAAATGAATACCGCAGAGTCCATTAAATCACGATGACAGATCTACCCCTCCCCACCTCGCGTGAATGTGGATAGTTACATCGTATGGCCAGTGCGGGAAAGATGAGGATACTGCTAACAGAGCGTGGTTCTGTATCTGGATATAACTTTAGGCTATTTGCCGCGTTGGGTTTGGCCGACTGTTTAGAACCGCTCTCACTGCTATTGTTAACATCTGTGGTGGGGGGACAGTTTTTACGAGCTCATAGAATGCTTGTGTTGTTAGATTAAAAAGACGCCACTAAATATCATTGTATTCTCAGCTGGGAGAGGCTCTTTTAAAGAAGTTCTTATTAAATTTTAACATGTTTTAAAAAGAATCTTTCATTCATTAGTGTTATGAATCTCACAAGTTAATTAAAGGCTATTAATTAAATTAATTGATTAAGTATTGAATGCCTGTATACCAGGAGCATGTTAAAGACATGTCAAGGGGTATGTCAAAGCGTACCAAGGGTGTACCAAAGGAGTATGCTAAAGACATGACAAGGTCTACACTATCCCTCTGCTATATCACGGTTACGAAGTGAACTGCGAGAATCTTGTAGGGTGTAGGGGTATGCCAAGAGGATCGAACATGAATTTTAAGAATGTGCCGCTTTTTGCGTTTTTTTCACAAAAAGTTTTCAAAACGTTAAAAAAACAACAAAAATGTGTGTTTTTTCAACAAGTTGAAGTTTTGGAGTTGTTGGATTTCTCTATGGGAATTAACATGGGTTTTCACACTTTTGCGAATTTTTTAGAAAAAAAATGTGGTTTTTTGCAAAAATGCGGCCAAAAATGTGTTTTTTGCAAAACGCGGAATCGGCCGATTTTTTTCAAACTGTCGGATTTCTCTATGGGAATTAACATAGGTTTTCACACTTTTCCAATTTTTTGAAAGAAAATGTGCGTTTTTGCAAAAATGCGGCCAAAGAAGCGTGTTTTTAGAGTAGCAGAATTTCGGGAATCTCGGGAATTTCGGGAATCTCGGGAATCTCGAGAATCTCGAGAATCTCGGGAATTGGGTGTATGGGAGGGGGTGTGTTTCCCCAACCATTACGGTCTTAGAGTTTAAAAATAAATATTTTCAATAATCGTGAAAGTGTGCTTATGCCCAAAATACTTGAGTGTTATGAATCTCACAAGTTAATGAAAGGATGATAATTAAATAAAGTCTTAGAGTTTAAATAATAGCAGATACCAATGGCTGTATGCATATGTTTTTACAAGTGTACTACTACTACCATAGGGGGTTTCTTTAAACCAACATGTTTTAATACGTGCGTTATTCTAAGAGGGAGAAACACCTAATATGGTGATACATATGACACACGCGCTCAGCACAAATCGATGGAAATAAATGGTGAGATAGTTTTTAAAGACGAGACTTTTAAATTTTTTTCGATAAATAAGGTATTTGAGGTTATTTAACGTCTGAATGAACGATACATACCAATAAAATGAGGAACTAGGCTAAGTTTACAAGTATGGGACTTTAAAGTTTTGATGTTTTAGGGGTAGAACTTGAATTTATAATTAAACATGATTTATACTAACTACTGCAAAGGGAGAAATGCATAGCGAAAGGGGTTATGTGTGTATATATATATATATATATATATATATATATATATATATATATATATATATATATATAATACATATAACCAACACCCACCGGTGGAATGCAGATCAAAGATAGCATTTTTAGGAGAAGACATGAGATTCTTAAGTAAATGGAGTATTTAGAGGCATTTAAAGAGATATAAACATATGATAAGGTAACATCCATAATACACACAACTAATATAGGACAGCGAAAGGAAAACTTTAGTATTGTTTAGAGACCGAACTTCAAATATGTAAGTAAATGCAGGTGTTTGGAAAATTTTTAATGAACTATATGCGATACACATGTCTCCGATCGCAGTGGTGGAAAAGTGATACCGGAGCAGTTTTTAAAGATGTGACTTTAACTTTTTTCAATTAAGTGCAGAATCTACTAAATATTAGAGGGTGCTAGGGCTTACCGAGGGTTTTATGTATAATACACATAAGTAGCATATAACATTAGGAAGGGGATATTACAAAAATTTTTAAAGATAGGACTTTACATTTTAGAACTAAATGAGATATCAAGAAACATTTAAAGGGGATGAAAACATCTAATGAGGCGGAATGGGGGTGTACTTACCCAAGATACCCAGCACTGAAATTATTCACTAAGATAAATTTTTTTAAAGTAAAGACTTTAGAAGTTTCACATAAAAGGCAATTTATACTAGTTTTTAAAGAAATGAAAACGCCCAGCGAGATGACTTAGAATGAATACAACGCCGATATATATAACAGTGAAAAGAAAACTTAAATATTGTTTAAAGACTACACTTCAAATTTCAAAGTAAATGTACATACCCAGAAACTTTTAATGAACTAGTATAATACACATACTCGATATAGCAGTTAAATGACGAACTACGAATAATTTATAAGTATGTAACTTTGCAATTTTTTTTTTTTTAGTTAAATAGGGATTTCAGCTAATTTTTAGAGGGATAGAAAGGTATACTAAAGGGTGTACAACAAATTTTTAGGAGGAACTTAGGGAATTTGCTAGCTAAATAGGGATTTCCACTACTTTTTAAAGGGATATAAAGACATACTAAAGGGTATACAGCAAATTTTTAGAGGGGACTTTGAGAATTTTTTAGCTAAATAGGGATTTCTACTAACTTTTAAGGAATAGTAACACGTACTGAAGAGTATAGAGCGTAATCATTACTAACACCTAGTGCTAAAATGAGGAATTAGAGTAATATTTTGGGGATGGGACTTTAGATTTTTAAGTAAATGTTATGTTTAAAAACTTTTAAAGTAACGTAAATACCTACTAAGATGACATATGCGATACACATAGCCAATACATAGTTATTAAATAGGGAAAAGCTAAGATGGCTTTTTAGAATAACACATAAAATTTTTTCTAACTAAGCGCAATATATCAACACTTAAAGCGGACGAATACGAAGATTCAGACGGCATGTGTGATACACATCGCGGGCACATAATAGTTAAATGTTAATTTAAGTAAGTTTTTAAGGATAGAACTCTGAATTTTTTGGGTAAATGAGATGTTTAAGAACATTTAAAGAGTCAAAAACACCTAATAAGGCGGTATGAGATGATTTCATCATCATCAGATAACAGCGAAATGGGGATACTACAAATATTTTAAAGGGGAATCCTTAAAATTTCTAAGTAAATAACCTTTAAAGGGGTGAAAAATATATAGTGAAGTTGTGTAGATAATACAGATCATCGACATTCTAAAACAGACAAGACATGTCTATACAAGATAAAAAATGTTGTACGTTGATATAAACATACATTATTCTATGTAGCAATGTAATACATACCCCAAGATTTATATAAAGTAATTGCGAATACATTATACCAATCCCATCAGAAATCAGCTAAAATAATAAAATTACCAAGCTGAATAATATATCTAGGTACTAAAACCCCAACAAACTACATTAAATTGATAAAAATCTTAACTAAATAAAATAATGAAGCTGTAACATACTATAAAAATACTAAGTTTAATAAAATAATAGAATAAAATCATATTAAAGCAAGTACTTACATGTTCAATCCGACTCAAAATGCTACATTAGGTGTAGGCCGATGAATAATGACAGATATAACATCTCCAGCTTTACCAACTTAAACCGACATATTCCCAGAGCAACTTGAAACGCGTCTTGACAGCACGAAATCCACAGCAGAAGTGATAAAATCGATACTTCAACGACACCCCCTACACGACAAGGTTACATCAAGGTCATATCATGGTTACAGTTAAACTATGGTATAAAATAGAATCACATGTTAAAAAATAATAGATTTTAGTAAAATAATTAAAGAAAATCCCTCTGTGATTATGAATGACCTGTCTATATTTACCGTGTGTGTGTGTGTACGTGTGTGTGTGTGTGTGTGTGTGTGTGTGTGTGTGCGTGCGTGTGTGTGTGTGTGTGTGTGTGTGTGTGTGTGTGTGTGTGTGTAATTATACCTTAAAAAGCTATATATCTGTAGTATCCCAACGGATACTAATATTTGTTTTTTAAACTTAGAAAAACTTTATTTCAGTTGCACTTATTTTAAGTGTAATTAAAAAAAAGTTTTAACTAAATGTGTAAGACAAATATTAGTATCCGTTGGGATACTACAGATATATAGCTTTTTAAGGTATAATTACACACACACACACACACACACACACACACACACACACACACACACGCACGCACGCACACACACACACACACACACACACACACACGTACACACACACACACGGTAAATATAGACAGGTCATTCATAATCACAGAGGGATTTTCTTTAATTATTTTACTAAAATCTATTATTTTTTAACATGTGATTCTATTTTATACCATAGTTTAACTGTAACCATGATATGACCTTGATGTAACCTTGTCGTGTAGGGGGTGTCGTTGAAGTATCGATTTTATCACTTCTGCTGTGGATTTCGTGCTGTCAAGACGCGTTTCAAGTTGCTCTGCGAATATGTCGGTTTAAGTTGGTAAAGCTGGAGATGTTATATCTGTCATTATTCATCGGCCTACACCTAATGTAGTATTTTGAGTCGGATTGAACATGTAAGTACTTGCTTTAATATGATTTTATTCTATTATTTTATTAAACTTAGTATTTTTATAGTATGTTACAGCTTCATTATTTTATTTAGTTAAGATTTTTATCAATTTAATGTAGTTTGTTGGGGTTTTAGTACCTAGATATATTATTCAGCTTGGTAATTTTATTATTTTAGCTGATTTCTGATGGGATTGGTATAATGTATTCGCAATTACTTTATATAAATCTTGGGGTATGTATTACATTGCTACATAGAATAATGTATGTTTATATTAACGTACAACATTTTTTATCTTGTATAGACATGTCTTGTCTGTTTTAGAATGTCGATGATCTGTATTATCTACACAACTTCACTATATATTTTTCACCCCTTTAAAGGTTATTTACTTAGAAATTTTAAGGATTACCCTTTAAAATATTTGTAGTATCCCCATTTCGCTGTTATCTGATGATGATGAAATCATCTCATACCGCCTTATTAGGTGTTTTTGACTCTTTAAATGTTCTTAAACATCTCATTTACCCAAAAAATTCAGAGTTCTATCCTTAAAAACTTACTTAAATTAACATTTAACTATTATGTGCCCGCGATGTGTATCACACATGCCGTCTGAATCTTCGTATTCGTCCGCTTTAAGTGTTGATATATTGCGCTTAGTTAGAAAAAATTTTATGTGTTATTCTAAAAAGCCATCTTAGCTTTTCCCTATTTAATAACTATGTATTGTCTATGTGTATCGCATATGTCATCTTAGTAGGTATTTACGTTACTTTAAAAGTTTTTAAACATAACATTTACTTAAAAATCTAAAGTCCCATCCCCAAAATATTACTCTAATTCCTCATTTTAGCACTAGGTGTTAGTAATGATTACGCTCTATACTCTTCAGTACGTGTTACTATTCCTTAAAAGTTAGTAGAAATCCCTATTTAGCTAAAAAATTCTCAAAGTCCCCTCTAAAAATTTGCTGTATACCCTTTAGTATGTCTTTATATCCCTTTAAAAAGTAGTGGAAATCCCTATTTAGCTAGCAAATTCCCTAAGTTCCTCCTAAAAATTTGTTGTACACCCTTTAGTATACCTTTCTATCCCTCTAAAAATTAGCTGAAATCCCTATTTAACTAAAAAAAAAAAATTGCAAAGTTACATACTTATAAATTATTCGTAGTTCGTCATTTAACTGCTATATCGAGTATGTGTATTATACTAGTTCATTAAAAGTTTCTGGGTATGTACATTTACTTTGAAATTTGAAGTGTAGTCTTTAAACAATATTTAAGTTTTCTTTTCACTGTTATATATATCGGCGTTGTATTCATTCTAAGTCATCTCGCTGGGCGTTTTCATTTCTTTAAAAACTAGTATAAATTGCCTTTTATGTGAAACTTCTAAAGTCTTTACTTTAAAAAAATTTATCTTAGTGAATAATTTCAGTGCTGGGTATCTTGGGTAAGTACACCCCCATTCCGCCTCATTAGATGTTTTCATCCCCTTTAAATGTTTCTTGATATCTCATTTAGTTCTAAAATGTAAAGTCCTATCTTTAAAAATTTTTGTAATATCCCCTTCCTAATGTTATATGCTGCTTATGTGTATTATACATAAAACCCTCGTTAAGTGCTAGCACCCTCTAATATTTAGTAGATTCTGCACTTAATTGAAAAAAGTTAAAGTCACATCTTTAAAAACTGTTCCGGTATCACTTTTCCACCACTGTGATCGGAGACATGTGTATCGCATATAGTTCATTAAAAATTTTCCAAACACCTGCATTTACTTAAAAATTTGAAGTTCGGTCTCTAAACAATACTAAAGTTTTCCTTTCGCTGTCCTATATTAGTTGTGTGTATTATGGATGTTATCTTATCATATGTTTATATCTCTTTAAATGCCTCTAAATACTCCATTTACTTAAGAATCTCATGTCTTCTCCTAAAAATGCTATCTTTGATCTGCATTCCACCGGTGGGTGTTGGTTATATGTATTATATATATATATATATATATATATATATATATATATATATATATATATATACACACACATAACCCCTTTCGCTATGCATTTCTCCCTTTGCAGTAGTTAGTATAAATCATGTTTAATTATAAATTCAAGTTCTACCCCTAAAACATCAAAACTTTAAAGTCCCATACTTGTAAACTTAGCCTAGTTCCTCATTTTATTGGTATGTATCGTTCATTCAGACGTTAAATAACCTCAAATACCTTATTTATCGAAAAAAATTTAAAAGTCTCGTCTTTAAAAACTATCTCACCATTTATTTCCATCGATTTGTGCTGAGCGCGTGTGTCATATGTATCACCATATTAGGTGTTTCTCCCTCTTAGAATAACGCACGTATTAAAACATGTTGGTTTAAAGAAACCCCCTATGGTAGTAGTAGTACACTTGTAAAAACATATGCATACAGCCATTGGTATCTGCTATTATTTAAACTCTAAGACTTTATTTAATTATCATCCTTTCATTAACTTGTGAGATTCATAACACTCAAGTATTTTGGGCATAAGCACACTTTCACGATTATTGAAAATATTTATTTTTAAACTCTAAGACCGTAATGGTTGGGGAAACACACCCCCTCCCATACACCCAATTCCCGAGATTCTCGAGATTCTCGAGATTCCCGAGATTCCCGAAATTCCCGAGATTCCCGAAATTCTGCTACTCTAAAAACACGCTTCTTTGGCCGCATTTTTGCAAAAACGCACATTTTCTTTCAAAAAATTGGAAAAGTGTGAAAACCTATGTTAATTCCCATAGAGAAATCCGACAGTTTGAAAAAAATCGGCCGATTCCGCGTTTTGCAAAAAACACATTTTTGGCCGCATTTTTGCAAAAAACCACATTTTTTTTCTAAAAAATTCGCAAAAGTGTGAAAACCCATGTTAATTCCCATAGAGAAATCCAACAACTCCAAAACTTCAACTTGTTGAAAAAACACACATTTTTGTTGTTTTTTTAACGTTTTGAAAACTTTTTGTGAAAAAAACGCAAAAAGCGGCACATTCTTAAAATTCATGTTCGATCCTCTTGGCATACCCCTACACCCTACAAGATTCTCGCAGTTCACTTCGTAACCGTGATATAGCAGAGGGATAGTGTAGACCTTGTCATGTCTTTAGCATACTCCTTTGGTACACCCTTGGTACGCTTTGACATACCCCTTGACATGTCTTTAACATGCTCCTGGTATACAGGCATTCAATACTTAATCAATTAATTTAATTAATAGCCTTTAATTAACTTGTGAGATTCATAACACTAATGAATGAAAGATTCTTTTTAAAACATGTTAAAATTTAATAAGAACTTCTTTAAAAGAGCCTCTCCCAGCTGAGAATACAATGATATTTAGTGGCGTCTTTTTAATCTAACAACACAAGCATTCTATGAGCTCGTAAAAACTGTCCCCCCACCACAGATGTTAACAATAGCAGTGAGAGCGGTTCTAAACAGTCGGCCAAACCCAACGCGGCAAATAGCCTAAAGTTATATCCAGATACAGAACCACGCTCTGTTAGCAGTATCCTCATCTTTCCCGCACTGGCCATACGATGTAACTATCCACATTCACGCGAGGTGGGGAGGGGTAGATCTGTCATCGTGATTTAATGGACTCTGCGGTATTCATTTGAGAATCACAGTTAAATTGTGGCGTCGATTTACATTAGATATTAAACACTTGTTGTTTTTTATCCAGTTTAAATTGGCGGGTGGAGGTGGGATCACAATTAAAAATTAAAATAATTCACTTACACACATTACACTAACCAGCCACACACTTTGCTACACTAAGCCTTCGGGTCTGTCGTGCGGTTTTTAAAACATTTATTTTTAAAACATGATGGGATTTAAAGATACTCTCACACACGTATAAAATAGCACACTCCTATAAACAAATTAGTATGTGGGGTTTTTTAAATATTTATTTTTAAAACATGTTAAGATTGAAAGGTACCCCTATGCTAGTAGTACACTTGTGAAATAGCACACGTATTAAACCATGTTTGTTTAAAGAAACTCCTATGGTAGTATACACTTGTAAAAACATATGTATACAGACATTGGTATCTGCTATTATTTAAATTTAAGACTTAAATGAATACACGATTCCTAACACTCAAGTATTTTAGACACTTTCACGATTCTTTAAAACATGTTAAGATTGAAAGGTACCCCCATATTTATTAAAAATATTTAATTTTGGGAATATTTATTGAAAATATTTAATATTAAAATTTTTTAAACCCCCCAAGACTGGTTGGAGAAACACACCCCCTCTCATACACTCAATTCCCGAGATTCCCGAGATTCTCGAGATTCCCGAGATTCTCGAGATTCCCGAGATTCTGCTACTCTAAAAACACGCTTTTTTGGCCGCATTTTTGCAAAAACGCACATTTTCTTTCAAAAAATTGCAAAAGTGTGAAAACCTATGTTAATTCCCATAGAGAAATCCGACAGTTTGAAAAAAATCGGCCGATTCCGCGTTTTGCAAAAAACACATTTTTGGCCGCATTTTTGCAAAAAACCACATTTTTTTTCTAAAAAATTCGCAAAAGTGTGAAAACCCATGTTAATTCCCATAGAGAAATCCGACAACTCCAAAACTTCAACTTGTTGAAAAAACACACATTTTTGTTGTTTTTTTAACGTTTTGAAAACTTTTTGTGAAAAAAACGCAAAAAGCGGCACATTCTTAAAATTCATGTTCGATGCTCTTGACATACACCTACACCCTACGAGATTCTCGCAGTTAAGTTCGTAACCGCGATATAGGGCAAGCACTCTTTTCTTAGGCGGAGGGGGATTGATATGACCTTAGCATGCCTTCAGCATATCCCTTTGGTACACCCTTGGTATACCCTTAACATGTCCTTGGCGGAGGGATATTGGCACGCTCCTAGCATGCGGATATTCATTACTTAATTACTTTATTTAATTATCCTCATTAACGCCTTTAATTCATTTAGAAAAAAGAAAAAAAAATGCGAATATTTCGTACTTAATTAATTCATTTAGAAAAAGAAAAAAAAAAATCCCAACTATCAGAAAAATCCCAAGTTTTAATTCTCCTTTTCGCCGCTAGGGGGCGCTGATGGTTCCATACCGCCACCGTTGGTGTTGCCAACCTGAAAAAAGTTTCTTCTGTACTTAGAAAAAAATCTGAAGTTCCATCCTCGATAATTCCGCTTTTAGACGCTAGAGGGCACTGATGGTCCATACCGCCACCGTTGGTGTTGCCACCCCTAAAAAAGTTTCTCCCCCACAGGTGTTGCTATGGCAACCGAAGCAGAAAAATATTTCTAAGTTCCAATTTTAATTTCACTTTTCGCCGCTAGAGGGCACTGATGGTCCATACCGCCACCGTTGGTGTTGCCACCTCGAAAAAAGTTTCTCCTATACTTATAAAAAATATCATTCAAAAAATTTATTTCCCCCTCAACCCCTCGTACAAGACTTCGACATCGTTGCCACCCGACAAAAAGTTTCTCCAAAATTTTTACCCCCACCTTTTTTCATTTCCCCCCCTTTTACACCCCCGTCCAGGATTACGAAAATCCAAGATGGCGGCCCTACCGCATACCGCATACCGCACATACCGCCATCGTTGGTGAACGCCCCTTTCTTTACTACTGATATTGTACACTTGAAATAACGGACTGCATGTATCTTAGTAAAAATAGCCTTTTGAAAATTGTCTCCCACAGACCTCAACGTTATCACTCAAAAAATGTCCCGACGGACGTAAACCAAGCAAACCCAACACAATATTATTAATGAGTAAAATTACTATGAATGGAACATGAACTATATCATATCAATGGATGTGATCTACATAAAATATTACTATGAAATAAATATAAACTATTAACATCATGAATTATCATCTATCAACGCTATGGAATAGTAACTATATTGAATATCAGTGGGATATCAATTGATATCAATTATATGGAACATCAAAAAGATAATTTAATCTATGACATAGCAACTGTCAGCACTATGAAATATAAATGAAATATCAATTGAATATCAACTATATGGCATATTCATGGAATATCAGCACTTCTACTGGTGTATGAGTATATTTTTCAATATTCACTTAATATGTTTAAGTTATTTATTCAAGCAAGATGTTTTGTAGTTTAGTTGAATAAATGAGTTATTTACCTTTCTACCTTTGAGTCTGTTTTGAATATCAGTGGGATATCAATTGATATCAATTATATGGAATATCAAGAATATAATTTAATCTATGACATACCAACTCTGAAATAGCAACTGTCAGCACTATGAAATATAAATGAAATATCAATTGAATATCAACTATATGGCATATTCATGGAATATCAGCACTTCTACTGGTGTATGAGTATATTTTTCTATATTCACTTAATATGTTTAAGTTATTTATTCAAGCAAGATGTCTTGTAGTTTAGTTGAATGAATGAGTTATTTATCTTTCTACCTTTGTGTCTGTGTACAAACCCTGAAACGTTAGAAGTATTAATTTCTTGCTTTTCAGCAGGACGGAATTTAGATATAAGTCACTTTAAAATAAGAAAAAGTACCATTTAGGACAAGACTTTACAAGTACTATGAACGTGTACAATGAAATAACTTTTGTTACAAAGTTTTTTGGGTGCTAAAGGTATTTTCTGGCAACCCTGTATTGTCACAGAAGCCGCCAGTAGGAAACGTTCACACTTGATTAAGGTTATGCTCTGCACAGATAGCAGAATTCATGGATCGATTTCGCACTTATGACCTCATCTGCATGGAAAAACTATGACAGCAAGATGACAGCATGGATATCTGCAATGACAGCAAGAACACTCGTATGTGACACAATTTTACTAATTTTGCAAAATTGTAGTTATCAACTGTTCCGTGATGACGAATGCTTAATAGATACGAAACCGGTATAGATAATGTTACTTGCGGTAGAAACGTAATCTTTTATACAGCCGTTTTGTATATGCATTGCAGGAAAATTAAAATAGCCCTCACCGGAAACCACCAAAAATCACATTACATAAAATCAATGAGCTTGCTTTACATTTAAATACTCGTACATCAGTTCTTTATCTGTAGTAAGGTCGAAGAATAATTTTCTTGATATGTACTTATTTTACTCCTTTTCAGTCTTATTTCTTAGTCGAGTTACGTAAGGTCCACTTTCGATTGTTCCTTTATATAGCTCTAATATATTTCAATACATAATACAACTCTTTACAAAGAATATATTATATTACCAATCATTTTATTCATCTTATTCTGTGGTAAATAAGTCAAAGTTGGGATTGGAAAGGGATATTTTGTTTCAAAGCTTGAGTTTCAGTTAAAAGCACCTATTGATATTTCTGGAATCAAGTTTAGTGGGTTTTGTTGATATTGGTATTTATTTCGAAAACTATCAAGAAGAAAAGAAGTCTGATCACTTCATATAATTTTATTGGCCTTGGGTGATGTGACATCTGTTTAAGTTTTATGCTAGAGAAATTTCAATTTTCTTAAGATCTTCATTCGCTGCCTTATTGTTGGGGGTGTAGTAGTGTAATATATAGATTTAATAGAAACACTAAAAAAATTTTTAAAATACAGGGTTTGAACTAGTACCTCCTGATGCATTATACTATATAGGACAAGTAATAAATGTTGTTTAACCAGCCCAAATTAAATATTGATTCTGACTATTTTGCAATTTTGAAGAACCCTCCTAAGGATAGCTTACGAGATAGACAAAATAAAAAAGCTTTTAAATTTAGTATTAGAGAATACATGGTTTTGTTTCGATCAAGAACATAAATAAGACCAGCCTTTAAAAAAATATTTCGACAAGATTAATGCAAAAAAGAAATATCAATCTCTTAAAGGCAATAAAATAAATGTATAAAAGAGATATCAGTATCTTATGTATGTGTAAAAGGAGTATCAGTCTCTTAAAGGGGGCGTGCTGATAAGATAAATGCATAAAATGGGAATCAGTCACCAGTTCGAAAACGCGGGGTACCAGTATCTAAAAGAAGTCTCTATTTTTACACATTAAATCAAAAAGATTAATACGTAAAAATGGTATATCAGTTTCCAACAGAGGGTACGTCGATAAGATTAATATATAAAAGGGGCATTAGTCTTTAAAAGGGGTAGGCTAATATATGCAAAAGAAGAATCAGTCTCTAAAAGGGGTCGAAAAGATTAATGTTTAACAGGAATATCAGTCTTAGAGACTGATATTCCTGGTCATTAATCAGGAGGTATGCGAATGAGATTAATGTTCAACAAAGGCATCGATTTTTAAAAATATTTTACGCTAATAAGATGAATGTGTAAAAGGAGGATTAGTCTCTTTAAGTGGTTATGTCGATAAGATAAATGAATAAAAGAGGTATCAGTCTCTAAAAAGGGTACGCCGTTAATATTTAAATGAGATACCATAATCTAAAAAGGAGTATGCCAATGAGATCAATGTGTAAAAGAAGTATCATTCTTCAAAATGAAGTACGCTAATAGGGTTGATGTATAAAAGAAGTATTACACTTAAAAAGAAGATGCAGTTACCTTACACCTTTCTGGTAGGTCGGACGGTCTGGGTCTCAACAACAACAACTTAAAAAGAAGATAAGATTAATGCGTAAAGTATGAGTCTCTAAAAGAGGATACGCCGATTAAAATTGATGTATTAAAGAGGTATGCGTTTCTAAAAGAAGAGTATGCTGATAAGATTGATGTATGAAAGGAGTATCAGTTTCTAAGAAGCGAGTACGCAAATAATATAAATGGGTAAAAGAAGTATCGGTATCAAAAAGGGAATACTTTAACAGTATTCCCTATGTGTAACAGAACTATATATCTCCAAAAAAGATGTACAATTTTAAGCGGTATGTATAAAATATATATCTAAAATGGAGTGCTAATAATATTAATGTATAAAATAAGTATCAGTCTCTAAAAATAGGCAAACTAATGAGATTAATGTGCGAAAGAATTATCAATTTCTAAAAGGAGGTAGGTAGCAAGGTTGATGCTTAAAGGAAGTGTCAGTCACTAAATAGGATACATCAATAGGATTAATGGATAAAAAAGTGTATCTCTAAAATGAGTTATACCAATAAGATTATTATTTTTATTTTATTTTATTTTATCTTATGCCGATACTACGATAAAAGATAATAATTTTTATATAAAACACGAGAATCAATCTCTAAAACGGTTAATGGATAAGATTAATTTGTATAAGAGGTATCAGCCTCTTTCATTTTGTATGTCGATAAGATTAATGTTTTAAAATTGTGTCAGTCTCTAAAAGAGTGTACGCTACTGAGACTATTGTGTAAGAGATGACTACAAGTATCTGAAAAAAGGTATGCAAATGCCTGAAATTTAGCATACTTCTAAAGCATCGGGAAAGTAAAAATCCCTTCATCTTCTCTTTATCTTGCTCCATTTGCGAAAATCTCTCTCCCAAGTGCAACAACCGACTCATTAAGTGTCCGGAAATAAAGTGGGGAAGCCGAGAAGCGTGTTCATTGCCAGGTGCGGAACTGAAGGAAATGGAGGTCTGACAAACGATCGTGAGGTGTGGGACTACCCCGTGACTCATAATTTTTGTTTGGTTGCGACTACATGGCACCGCTAAATGGGAGAGAGTTTGGAAAGTTTGTACTACAGTAATATATTCTGAGCCTAGCGGATAAAGGATGGAACTGCTGCAATAAAGTTATCTCATAAAATGAACAGAAAAAGAATAACAAGGGCAGTTAATGCAATTCTTAAATGATTAATTCATTAGATTGTAATAGAATTCTAAATAACAATTTAATAGCTAATTATATTGCTTCGTTACTAGGACACAAAATATTTATACTTATTTTTCATAACATCTTTCTTATTTTTTTTTAACTTTTTAATTGTTTACATCGCACGGCTTAAAAAATTAATTAACTCAAATCCTAGTGAATGATGCATTAATTATCCAACTAGGAATCCGAATTACACACTAAGAAGAAATATTTCAGCAACCTATTTATAAGGGGATTTGATGAATGAGGAACATGATCATGTCTTACCAAATCTTTGATTTGGGAACATGGAATTTTACAAAGATGCCCCTCATGGATAACAGATAAAAACAAAGAAAGGATATTTACGTAGCATATAGTTTAAGGGTGAAAATTGTCTGGTTGTAGAATGACCGAGAGGAATGATCCCCGTATCTCACAAATCTCCCCTAGTAGGAACATGAAAATTTTCTATAAGTTATCATAGAATATCTATTATGAGTCATAGGCAAAAATTGAGGAAGGATTTTTATTTTTACTTAAGCGCGTGAAGATGAGTGGGGGTGAAAATTAATGATGGAGAATGAGTTTGGAGCCTAATCGGCGTATACTCGTATCCCTTTTTACTCCTCAAATTAAGGATATGAAATTTTACTGAAATGTCCCTTATGGATTATTCGTAATTTAAATGGAAACTCTACAACCATGGTTTATTTTCCACAGGATCTTACTCAACAATGAAAAGTATTAAGATATCAAAATGGTTATTTAATTATCAGCATTTTATGATAAAGATTATTTCTTATATCATGTTGCTCAGTAACGCAATTAAATCAAATGTGTTTGTTAATTTTTATTACTATTTTTTCGATTTGAATAATAAATAAATGGATAGAAAAATATACCTTATAAATGAACGGTTTGATTTTTCTTTTAATTATATTAATTTCGGACTGCGTATATTTATTTTGGCAAAGAATTTTCAATCTTTTATACTGTGTTTAGCTAATAAACTCATATATTGTGTTAAGCCAATGAACTCATATATTATGTTTAGCCAATAAACTTATATATTGTGTTTAGCCAATAAACTCATTGTGTTTAGCCAATAAACCCATATATTGTGTTTAGCCAATAAACTCATTTAGCCGATTGTTAAAACAGAATAAGAGTAGAACGGGTATATCTTCTAATACAATGCTAGTGTTTTCATTTGGTATATACTAAGAAATTAGGATGTTTTATTCTTCAGATCTGCAAATTTAAATCTACGAATTTGGCGGAATATTGCTAACTTGGCAAATTTTCTTAAACGTTGCTAAATTGACGGAAATGTCGCCACGTTGATAAAAACGACTCTAAATCAATGAAATTAATGATGTTTCGTTAGCATTTGTCTGTCAGTTCAACTATCCTACTTAGTAATACATTTAGCAAATTTTTAAAATGTCGACAAATTGATAAAAATGTTTGTAAATCCATAAAAATATCTTAAAATTGATAAAATTGCACTAAATAAATTAAATTAATTGTGCTTTGTTAGGGGATATTACTGTGATGATGTTGCGACAATTTGTCGCCAAGTGGGACTATTAGCTCTTCAGTCCCTCTTGGCGATAAATTTGGAGATTTTTTAAAATGTCGCTAAATTGACGAAAATGTCGCCAAATGGATAAATGACACAAAATTCATCAAAATGACACCGAATCGATGAAAATTCAATATTTTGCATAATTAAGTACAATTTTCTAGATAATCTCCGTCGTTTTGTGAGAATTAAAAAATATTTTTCTTAATTTGTTTACAACCTGGACCAGGATATTCTTCAGATGTGTATGTGAAGATAATTTTGTATATCGTGTAAAGAGATTCTTATAATTTTTTTAGAAGAATTGACTTAAATATTTTAATAGAATATTTTGAATAACAAAGTCATTTAGAATACTATAGGAATTTACACATAATTGTGAATTTTAAGTTTCTTTATATTATATTTTCTGTACGAAGAATGGGTATACTACCAGTTAGAAATATATTCAAGTTACCCATGGCTTGATGATAAAATATAGATTTTGTTTACTTTTATTCCAGAAATAGCATAAAATGTGGATTGTTATTGCATTAAGGTTAATAAATTATTGTGTATTATATTAAAATCTAACTTTATATAAGTGTAAAGTACAGTAGTTTGTATAAAAGCAGTAATTAAGTATTTTTAGTAATGCTCCGTTTTGCCGTCAGAGAAACTCTAACCAGAGAAGTTATTCACATGGAAAGAAATAAACGATTTTAAAGCTTGAACAATGTCTTGGAAATATTTTCATCTTTAAAAATAACCTATAAGGCAATTTCTTATTCAACTAAACGGCTCACTTCAGGGAATTTGCATAAATTGCTCCCTTATGGGGAGCGAGGTTCAGTAATAGTTTTATTTGATGATTATGTCTAGGCGGTATTGTGCTTGAGAAACAACCAGAACACAAAATAAAATTTTATTTGACATCCATTTCACATAGCAATACACTTATTTGAGAAAAAAATGTCATATAAATATTTTTAAGATGGTAAATAATGGATGCGTTTTTGAAAAATATGAAATTATATTGAATATGGGAAGCTTACAAAACTGCCTTTTATTCGATTGGAAACTTTTCAGCGAAAATGTGCTGTCTACTGTTAGGATGCAATGCACAAATTTTGTAATATTTATACAATTCTTTGCATATGTTTGGTTTGTTCACAAAGCAGGAGCATTGCCAGAATTTTATTTTCTGTGTGTGTGTGTGTTTTGGGAGAGGGGCGGACCAAATGTTTGTTCCCCATTTTTTTCCGAAATTTAATAGGTTATTTATAAATGCATACACACACACACACACTATATATATATATATATATATATATATATATATATATATACATATATATATATATATATATATATATATATATATATATATATATATATATATATATATATATATATATATATATATATATAATATATATATATTTATAAATTTAATCAGAATAATGCTCCCATCCGAAGGCAATTGTAGTAATTGCGTATGGTGAGAGAATTGTATAGTTGGTAGATGTTGTTGAATGGAGTATTGGTACGACATGATAATTATGAATGTGTATTGATTCTGCGTGGTAATCCTGAAGTGATATTAGTTCAGCAATCTAAAAAGGATTAATTGGTATTATGAAGAATGAATTGGTAAAATATTATTTAATTGAATTAGGCAATTTCTGAGAATTTATGAATTGGTAAAGGATTAATGAAAGAAAAAATAAAGGAAGAATGGACGGAAGGATAAATTGTTGTCGCGGAATGGTTGGACTTTTTGAATGAATTGGTATTGGTTCTGCAAAGGTATGTAGTTCTGTATGGCAAAGGTGCACATACATATAGTTGTGTATTAGGTAGGAGAGATTGACTGAATTGTTAATGATTTTTCATTGTAGATGGAATGAATTGGTAATGGGAGAATGAATTAGTATTTATTGCTAAGTATTAATTGGTAAGTATTAATTGATAAAACATTAATGCATTGGATGAAGAGATTATTGAGAGTTAATAAGTTGGTAAAGTATTAGTGAGAGGAGGAACGAATTTTTGTAGTAAAAGAGGAATAAAAAATGAAATGAATTGTTAAAGGATTTGGATAAATTGGTATTTGTTCTACAATATTGGAGTGAATGGTATTGGTTCTGAATGGTAATTCTAATAATTTCTAACAAGAGTAGAGTTATATAGTTGGTGGGTATGATTAAATTGTGGGAGAAAATATGGGAAATATTATTTCCCTTGCTCGAAAAATGTTAAATAATATCTGATTGAATTGTTGATAATAAAACACGATTCTGTGCATTTCCTTTGTTATTTATAGCATTCCCTTTACAATTGAAGTAACTCCTCCTTATAAAGTGGCAGTTCATGGTCAATTTTACAGTTTGAAATTTGACCTGAATTTAAAAAAAATTGCTGAAAGGCTAAATTAAATTAAACATAAAATGTGCTGCCAAAAATTAAGTATAATAATAAATAACTGCATATTTCCGAATGAAACTTAAATGTATTCTATTAGAATATCCAAAAAATTTATATGAAATTGGCTGGAAACACATTCTTTAACTGAAGCTGGCTGAATTTTACATCTAATAGCTTTAACTGATTTTACCAAACTCGCAACAGACTATGAATAACAAATCACTGACCAGTAATCTTAAAGAAAAATCAATCCAACCTCGATATTCACCAGAAAAGCATAGCGATCCTAAATAGCTATGCTTTTCTATCAATTTTATTCCTTTTTTCAGACTTTGTGCTTGGCTTTTACTCTTTGTGCTACTAAATTGTGTAGACTTGCACATTCAGAATTATTTTTAACAATGTTTATAATGCATCTTTTGCAATATTCTGATGTTATTTTACACTGTTTATTACACCTTTCATTTTTTTATTTCGTTTAAATAAATTTTATTAATTGATGATTAATAACGGATTTACATTCTAGAAAAATGCTCCTTTTGTGAGCATATGGTGATCATACTTGTTAACTAACCTACCTCTTTGCAACTTCTTATTGGTGGGTGATGGAAATACCCCTATTTAATATTATTCGTCAACCATACCACGTTTTTGTACCTCTTATTATTGCGTTATGAAATTGTCCCTTTTTTCTTAGTGTTTACTTGTTGTGATCTATGAGAAACATTTATCTACATTTTCAGGTTCCCAGCTCCAGGGATTCTTGGGATACCAAAATCATTCCCCTCAGTCAACATCAGGGATGTAGCAATCGAGTAGTAAAACCAAGAAAGGCTTAGGGGGTCTAAGGACTGGAAGGAGACTCAGACAAAACAACAGAACTATGTATATGTAAATACACAAGAATAAATCTGTAATCAACGGATTTGGATTTATTGCAGACATGATAGACTTCAAAAAACCAATCTGGGCCTTCTTTCCACACAATTTTCCACTCATGTTAAACACATTCAAATTTTGGTGAAATATGATCTAAAAACCGCATATAATGATTAAATATTTCACACAAATGTTAATTAATAAATATAAATCGACGGAAGGCGATTTTTCAGATGCTTATTACTTTCCTTATATACATAATGTATAAGGAAAGTATTGTGACGGAGTCGAATATTCGAATTCGAGTTTTCGACGGGAGAGCACGTTTCAAGCATTCCTGATCACGAATCGAATATTTTTGAAGTAATTTCTGTGTGTGTGTGTGTATGTGTGTGTGTGTGTGTGTGTGAAAGTATGTGTGAGTGTGTGTGTGTGTGAAAGTATGTGTGTGTGTGAAAGTATGTGTGTGTGTGTGTGTGTGTGTGTGAAAGTATGTGTGTGTGTGTGTCAGTGAGTCTGGGGAGACGATGACTAACGAACGAATGGACCGATTCTAACGAAATTTGGTACAAAAATCACAATCTGTAAACACTGGAAGCCTATTGTTTTCATACCCAATCGAATGTTCAGAACCCCCCCTTAATTTCCGAGTGAAATTTTGAAAAAATCGTCAAAAAATCAAAAACGCCAATAAAGTTACGCAAATAGACATTTCTTATGTAATTTTTCATTAGAAAACAATTGGCATAAATTTTAGAACGCTAACATGAACCGTTCTTGAGATATTACACATTTAAAAAAAATATCAAAAAGTCATATCAAATAAAAATAAAATATTTCCTATTAAGAAACATGTTCACTTTTCACATGTAATACTACGCGATAAATTTGGTGACATCATTCTCATGGATCTAGCTCGTTCCATTCATGAAAAAAAAAAATACTTTAAGTAATACTTTTGTATTTGAACGCCAATAGCCATTTAGCTGCTGTAAGAATAACTTATTTCTTCGTCCATAACGGTTGGCGAGATTTTGGTGACGAAATTGGCGGAATGTCGCCAACTTGGTGACGTTTTTAAATGCTGCTAAATTAACGAAAAACTCGTCAAATGGATAAAAATGACGTTAAATCAGTGAAAATGACGACTCATTGACGAAAATTCAATATCTTGGAAAGAATATAAATATCTACTATAAAAATAATCTATTTTTTTACTGTAAAAGTAGTAAATTGTAAGTAGTAATTGTAGTAGTAGTAGTACTGTAAAAGTAGTAAAGTTCATTGCATTATATAAGGAAAGTCATGTGGTGGCCACATCAGATTTTCTATTCCATATTATTGCTGTTTTTCTCTCATGCGATCACCGTAGCCTCTGCTGAACGACTGTTAAACAAATTAAGACAGAAAATATTACAATAGAAAATCTATCAAACAATCACGATTAAGTGATTTACCTCTTCTAGCAATTCTAAATAGTGAGGCTAAAAAAATGAATGTGACAGATCTTATTGCTAAATTTGCAGCAGGAACGGATGAAAAAAACTATATTTTTGTTTTATTAAATATTTTAATAACGTATATGTGATACTATTGTATGGTTTATAATCCTTATAATGAGTGAATTCATGTAATAAGTAAATTATTTCAGAATACATACAAAAATGTTAACTAGAAAGGTTAACTCAAAATAATTTTGCTTGTGAACCTAAAAAATTGTAGTTATGCCATTTGTCAACACACCCTTTTGCGTATTCCGAATTTCTGAGTGGTGGTACTTATGAGTTGTGAACGGAGGTCTTATCTATGATCTGCAAGGAACATCCCTATGAAATTCAATGCAAATTCCATTGATTGGGGAGATAGAAGGATAAATAAATGAGTCCCTAAATACTTTTTTTTTCTAAAGATATTTCGAAGGAAATTTTACAGTCAATTTTTTTATACATTAATATTTTCAAATATTCGAAGTCATTTACATCACAATAAATCACAATGTGCCTAACGTCAACTCCCACGATTTCAGGATGCTTGTATAATTTTATTGCTGCAAAGATATCTTTCTCCATCTATATCATTTTTTTTTTAAATATAATTTCTAATCTTATGTATCCCATTAGAAAAGGGAATGAAAATAAACATATAGTCTTTATAAAACATAGTTTTAATGTTTAATAAATGAATATCACATAAAAGACCGAAACAAATGAATATTTTATCAGAAAACTTTTCCCCCGAAGCTTTTCGTAAGGCGATTCAAAATCCTATTCAACGATTTGCTTCAGTGAATTTGCATGCAGTGCTTCGTTTGGGGAATAGAATTCTGTATTAGTCTTATTTAATGGCTATGTCTAGACAGTATTATACCCCAGAATCAACAAGAACGTGAAGTAAAGTTTTATTAAGCATATATGTTAAAAAATAGAATGGTTATTCAGGATAGATATTTTATAGATGTTCACATTAATCTGTTTGAAGGTTAAGGTACATGAGAATTTATAATTTCATCCATTACGTGAAACTTAATAAAGTTACTTTCCAATCAATTAAACATCTTAAGTCAAAATATTCTGTCAATATTTATAAAATTTGGTAAATATTGCAGTTTATTATTTAGACGTTTTTAAAAATAAATGCTATGAAGTATTTAACAGAGATGTACTCCCTCCGTCCAAATAGATGTTCCCCGTCCAAATAGATAATCCCCGCCCAAATAGATGTTCTATGTCCTTGGATGAGTCGGACGATCTGGGTCTTCAACAGAGATGTACCCGTGGGCGCGGTAGCCCAGTGGTTAGTGCGCGAGAATTGCACTCGGTAGACCCGGGTTCGATTCCCGCTACTGTCAGAACTGCCGCCGTGTTCACTCGGAGTACTATAACGTTAAACATGTAGGTCCGCAAGTCCTCCTGGGAAGTTGGTAATGCGGTCCCTGTGGATGCCTCCCCTACTGGGTTCCAGTCTAAATTGGGCGGCACTTCCCGGCCGTTCAAACAGTTACCTTACACCTTTCTGATAGGTCGGATGGTCTGGGTCTTAACAACAACAACAGAGATGTATCCTCTATCTTCAGATCAGTGACTTTCAAACTATTTTTGTCGGCAATCAACTTTAATAGTGCTAAAAGTCTTCAAATCCCACTTTGTCGTTGTTAAATGCCTCCGAAGCTTACTTTCCAAGGTAAGCAAATTAACCATCTTGGGCCTTTTTGTGTTTAATCCAGACTGTTCGACCTACTCGAAGGTGTAAGGTATCTCTTTGGACTACCGGGAAGTGCCACCCAATTTAGACTAGAACCCAGTGGGAAAGGCAACCACAGGGACCTTACCCTCATTTCGCTACTACCAACCTCCCGGAAGGACTTACGGACCCACATGTTTAACGTGATAATACTCCGCGTGACCACCTTGGGACTTACACTTTCAAAGGACAACGGCCAAGCAACAGTTGGATACGATTTTTTTTAAATTTATCAACGAAAATTCGGAAATATAACTATCCATGTTCCCTCAATATTTGAAACATAGAAAAAGAAAACCATAACCGTCCTTAATTTACAATGAAAGAAGAAAGGGGTGTTTCCAAATTTAACATTACTTCTCTTTTGATATCTATCCGTTTTTCAACATCTTATATAAAGTACATTTTTTGCTTTGAGGGGAGAAAAGTGGGGTCTTTGTGCCTTGCACACCCCTTGGGCCTCGCAAACTTTAGCTATTATGTCCACTTTACTCCAGATAGATCTAACGTGTACACTTATGGCCTTTTCCCTACAAAGTTATTAGGGTTATTAAGGACTTTTCTAAGAACCCCGTGTGTAGACACTACAGGAATATTTTTGTAGACTTAAAAGGGACAGTTGCTTTGCATAACGCTCCCGTAACTTTTCTTCAAATTGCCAAAACGCACGCATTATAAAGTCCCCCGTTTCTGCCCAGAATTGCTTACTCTATAGACAGTTGCATCTGGCGGAACACAAGTGATATAAGAAGTTCATTATAAACCCTATTTTTATTATAAACTCTAAAAAGTATTTTACAACGCATTGTTCGGACAATTGAAACAGCTGTTTCTAATGCATCCGGTAACGCGTAGACGCGCAAGCACTATAATGGTACATAATGAATATTCCACGACATTTCGTGCCTTTGGTAGGATGGAACAGCTGTATTCCGGATGGGTTCAGGATGATATATGTAATGAGCCTCATTATGTATATGTATCTTCCGACCGGTCATGCACATCACCCGTTGCGGATATATTGTATTTAGTCAAGAATCAGATAAAGCAATACTGTTGACAAAGTTGACCATTAATCCATTGCCGTCGATTAAATCTAAATAATTATTGTCTATAATGTGTTTGTGTTTTTCCAAACTCCCCAGAATACCTAGAATGTTAAATTTAGACCTAGAAGATTACATTTTTGCACATTAATAGTATCGACTACGTTACAATATATCAAGTTAAGAATCAGATGGAGCAATGCTGTTGATAAAGTTGACCATTAATCCATTGCCGTCGATTAAATCTATATAATTATTGTCTATAATGTGTTTGTGTTTTTCCAAACTCCACAGAATCCCTAGAATGTTAAATTTAGACTTAGAAGATTAAATTTTTGCACATTAATAGTAACGACTACGTTACAATTTAACGAACCTCTATTTTCGATTTACTAAAAGCCTTTCTCAACCATTTAGTAGCCCCCTCAGTTAATTAGAAAGTTGAATCTTTACAGGCTTATAATATGACGTATAGAAGACAATCTAACGGTGCCCCCTCTCGGGGTGGAAGAAATTGAGCTTTTCTAAAACGTTTTCTAGATCCTTTAAAAGCTGAATTTTAACAACTGAATTTTGCTAACGTAGAAGACTGAAATTTTGCACAAAGGATACTGCAAGCCTTTGGGTCAGTCGTTTGGTTTGGGTTTTTCACACTTATAGTATAGCGGTCAAACGGCCCTATCGTGCTGAAAACACCGGTTCTCGTTATATCACCGAAGTCAAGCAGCATTGGACACGGTTAGTACTTGGGTGGGTGACCACCTGGGAGCACAGCGTGCTGTTGGCACATTTCGGGCGCGGTAACCCGGTGGTTTGCGCGCTGGATTTGCACGTTGCCGCAACTGCCGCCGTGTTCATGCAGAGTACGATCACGAGTACGATCACGGTCACGATGCAGAGTACGATCATGCAGAGTACGGTACGAGTTTGTCACGTTAAACACGTGGGTCCGTAAGTCCTTCCGAGAGGTTGGTGGTAGAGGAAGGAGGGTACGGTCCCTGTGGATGCCTCCCCCACTGGGTTTCGCTCTCATTGGGTGGCACTTCTCTGTCGTCCAAACGGTTACCTTAAACCTTTCTGGTCGGACCTTGGCCGCCCCGGGAGTTGGCTTCTGCTAACTCTTTTCCCGGCCGTCCAATTAGATACTCAAGTCCTCAGGATGAGTCGGACGGTCTGGGTCTTCTACACCTTTCTGGTAGATCGGACGGTCTGGGTCTCAACAAAAACACTTATAGTATCGCGGGCGCGGTAGCCTAGTGGTTAGAGCGCGGGAATTGCACTCGGTAGGCCCGGGTTCGATTCCCGCCACCGCCCAAACTGCCGCCGTGTTCACGCGGATTACGATCACGTTAAACATGGGGGCCCGTAAGTCCTACCGAGAGGTTGGTGGTAGGGGAAGGAGGGTACGGTCCCTGTGGATGCCTCCCCCACCGGGTTCCGGTCAAAATTGGGTGGCACTTCCCGGCCGTCCAAACAGTTACCTTATACCTTTCTGGTAGGTCGGATGGTCTGGGTTTCAACAACAACATTTATAGTATCGACTTATAGTATTTCAGGGGACATTTATAGATTTGAAGAGTATTTTTGTAGTTTTACTTTCATATATTAATGTGGTATGAAGTCTGAAAAAGTTTTAGCTACATTCCTGCAACTATTTAAGTTTAATAAAACTGTGAGAAAAGTATATGAATCGGTGGAGCTGCTTTCGAGGACTGCTTCATTACGGACAAGCGAAAACAAATATATTAATTTGCGTTGCACAACGGGAGGATAAAAATCATATCTCTGTATTTGGTATCACTCTATGAATAAATATTTTGTTGAAATGATCCCGTATTTCAAAAGGTATTCAGCTTGGAAAAGTAGTTTCAAAATTTTAATTTTATAATTTAATGCGGAACGAACTTGGAAGTTTTTCAAATCATAAACCAGCTCCTATTTAAGCTTAACAACGCAGTGAAAAGAATTATGTAGTTCGGTTGAAACGTTTGCAAGTGGTCATAACAGAAAAACAAAAATTTGTATTTCAATCCCTGTTTTTACTCGGATAGATGTGGGAGCAAAAAAATACCAATTATTTTGCAGACGAAGTTCTATTATCTGGAAAAACGTTTCATCGAAATAGATTGCATATTTAAGGAGTTTCTAACTTGAAAACGAATTTTAAATATGCACTTTTATATATTAACGAGGTACAAAATTAAAAATATTTTTAGAAATAAATCTGCTCCCAATTAGGTTTCAGAAATCAGTGAAAAAACTATTTACATTGAACCATTCACAAGTTATGAACGATCATGGAAGAGTGTTCGACCGACAGACAAACAGACAGTGAGAAACATGTTTACATTTCTTGTTGTTCTACACTTCACTGTTTTCTTTTCTTTATAATGGATTAGGCACTTGAACTAATAGATAATTAGCCTATACAGCAACCACAGTAGGAGGATCACATTGCGCCCTTTAGCCACACAATTTTGACCAAAACCCAATGGGTGTGACATCCACAGGGACCTTACCCTCCTTCGGCTTCTACAAACTTTATGAAAGAACTTCTGAGCCCACAGGTTTAACGCGCTGGTACTCTGAGTAGACGCGGAGATAATTTGAGCAAAGACTCCTATATGAAAGATATTTAGGAGACATAGCTTGGGTAGCGCCGGTAATCGAACTCGGGTCCTCCGAGTGCAACCCCCGTGCCATAATCACTGGGCTATCCCGCCCCGTACTTTAATGTAGGAAAATAAAACTTATATCAGAATATTACATGGTCTAAATACTATTGCCTGAAAAAATAGTCATTCAAATACATCGCGAAATTCAAAAGATATTTCACATAAAAGTGTGTATTTCAATTTTGCCTGTCATATTAGATTACACAGGATATCCCAAAAACATTGACCACGGCTTTTATTCCTTAAATATTGATCTTAGACATATATAATAAATTACAAAGTTGCGTAAAAAAAGGGTATAGAATTTTATGAAATCGATAAACATTTTCAGGGGATTAAATTTGAAGAAATACAAAATTTAAATTTTTATACGGCCCCCGTACAAAAACATTTTCAATGAGTAAAACGTGCCCCACACACAGCATTTTATCATGAAAAGTCTCAGAGATATGTTTAAACAAAGTTGGTGAGGGGTTAATCACGAATTAAAATGTAAATGTTTACAGCAAGAGTGCAAATGACGCAAAGCAGAAATGCATCATAGGCAAATAATATCTGCCTCTTATCTTTAATAGATCTTTGGCATGGATGGAAAACATTTTGAACAAACTTCGTAATCTTTGTGTAGTTATTATTTCTACACAGTTATAGATACTTTTGTACCAATAAATAGCAAAATTATTATTTAGTTATGTAATCAGTGTTTTCTTTCGTAATTTGTGTATGACCCCTGAAACACGATCTGCCGACATGATTTTTCCCCTATGAGAACCCATGTCGGTGCATCGAAAAGTGGTTTAAGTCAGCATTTTTGTCTTTTCATATCTCTGGGACTTTTTGTGATAAAATGCTGAAATTTTGTACATCACCCTTTTTAGTGCATGGGGCACATTTTACTCATTGGAAATGTTTTTGTGCGACGGCCGTATAAAAATTTAAATTTGTATGTCTTGAAATTTAATTCCCTTGAAAATTTTAATCAATTTCATAAAATTCTGTACCTTTTTCACGCAACTTTGTAAGTTATTATACATGTCTAAAATCAATATTTAAGGAATAAAAGCCGAGGTCGATGTTTTTCGAACACACTGTATATGTGTTTGTCTTTTATATATTAATCTGTCTGCATCTATGCATTTCTTTACCGCTATACAGATCAACACCTTTTATCCCAGCTCAACTAAATTTTATATGCTGAATATATTTAAGCAACAGTAAGTAAGCGGTAGTATTTTGGAAACCGTTCTAATTGTTTTAGGGGGAATGTGGGAAAATCAGAAACTCTTTTAGAATGTAAAACATTCTTTAAGATGTCGTCGGTGCTTGAAATTTGATACATCTGTCTGAATTTTTTTTAAAAGAATTTATTTTGTTGAAAAGTACAAAAATTCAAATTTCAGAGGGTGTTTAAAATAAAACTACAGATCTGGGTTTAGGCAAAAATTATTCGAGGATTGGAGCGATTAATAAATTTTTAATTATTTGCAAACATTTAGTTTCATGTGAAAAACTTAGGGAATTCTCGGCGTAAGAGTTCGTTGTTTATTTCAAATGAACAAAAATGAACTTAAGATCTGGTATTGAGCATGAACTATTTAAGAATTTAGAAAGAACATTAATATATTTTTATATATGTGCAATAAACCGGCCTTATAAGAATCCCATTAAACTTCAAATGTGCTTCCATTCTGCGAAAGGAAACCAGACAACTGTAAGCACGACATTTGTCAGTCTGTGTCTGTAGATACTTGAACTGGGAGAATTTAACCTGGAGTGGAACTATTAATTTGAATTTCGAATTTAATGAATGCTTAACATCTTCTTAAAAACAACTTGAAAAAATTAAGCAACTTGCACAAAACAAATAAATAACTTGCACAAAACAACTTGCAAAACAGCTAACCAAACTCTCAATACAACTAAACAACTTGCAAAACAACTTCCATAAAACAATTAAACAACTTGTAAAACGACATAAAGTCAACTTGCAGAACAACATAAAACAACTTGCAAAACAACATAAAACCAACATAAAAACAACTTGAAAAACAACATAGAAATAACTTGCAAAGCAACTTGCAGAACAACATAAAAACAACTTGCGACACAACATAAAAATAACATAAAAACAACTTGCAAAACAAAATAAAAACAACTTGCAAAACAACATAAAAACAACTTGCAAAACAACATAAAAACAACATAAAAACAGCTTGCAAAACAACATAAAAACTACTTGCAAAACAACATAAAAACAACTTAAAAACAACATAAAAACAAGCTACAAAACAACATAAAAACAACTTGCAGAACAACATAAAAACAACATGAAAAACAACATAAAAACAACATGAAAAACAACTTGCAAAACAACATAAAAGCAACTTGCAAAAGCATACATATATCAGTTAGGTGAAGACAATTTCTTCGAGGGCTTTATAAGCTCCATTCATCAAGCCAAAAGAACAATATGCGCCATTAACAACCGATAAGAGCGAACTGCGACGAGGCAAGAAAAGAGCAATTTAAACAGAGAACAACCCCAATGCGAAAATATGTCAGCGAATGATATCAGCCATTGAAATAAATAACTATAAACGTATCAGCAAGGGCCGATATAGGGTTCCTCTCCCACGCACAGAGACCAGGGAAGCTGGTTCTGAAAATGAAAGCTTGATCATTGATGCGAGATTTAAAATAAAACAGAGAGAAAAAATAAATTATTAGTTAAAGCGAGAGGAAAGAGGATTTAGAGAGACGAAAAAATAGCCAAACCCTTGTAAAGAAGAAAGATAAAAAATACAGGGGAATGAGGCAGTAATTAAGAATAAAATAGTAAAAAAAGTGACTGGTTTCGAAAGATAAGTTCATGCATGAAACTACTATAAAATTAACAGCAGTTGAGACTAGGTCAAAAAAGAATAAAATGCAGAAAAAAGAAATGTACTTATTTCAGAAGCTATATGACCTTGCTTCGTCAGAAAAGTAGTGAGTTCAAAGTAGTGAGAGACATTTGCAATTAATTGTAATTATTGTATTTAAGATTACCTAAAATTACAAGCTACTGAAAAATAAATAAAATTCAAACTAAAAAGTCTCCTATCTAAATTAGTATGGTTTTATTGCAACTGTTACTTCTTATATTTTACTTTAATGATATATTTTCTAATATTTGATAAACAATATTTAATAAATATAAATAATATTTATTATTGAAATAACTGTTCTATATAACTTTATTGAGCTATTTTATTCTATATAACTATATTCAATATAACTATAATAACCATATTGAAATAACTATTTGGGGTGTTAGAATATTCGACATCTCGTAAATATTCGAATTTGATATTCGAATTCGAGAAAAGTGTGATCCGCCCTAAATATTCGTTTTCCACGTACACATGGTCTGGAAAACTAAAACTCTTTATATAAAATTAAAACGCTTGGAAACAGATAAGCTTTTAATAGATCTTTATTATCGGGTTCTATTTTTCAGTTAGCTTCCTGTTTGTTACATTTCTGTTCACAGTAATCAAATGTGATAACGAATTTCACGAAAGCGGTCCAACTTAAACATTCTCTCTAATACCACACAAGGAATTACTTTAAGGTTATATGATAGTTTTTAGCAGTGTGGTGTTTTCCCTAGGAATGTAAGAAATTTAGAAATTATTCATGACTTGTTTACTTCTTTTATCGTATTATTTAATTGAAGTAGTAATACATCCCTTGGTAATATATTTGTCCTTCATACTCTAATATAATCTACCAATCATTTAAAATAATAGGAGTATTTTTCATATCATAGTCTTGTTAGAACGAAAAAATTATCGAAGAAAATATGTAAGTAAAGTTTTATTATACTAGATATGTGTTCAACTATGCATTGTTCAGTGGATAAGTATGCAAATATATCGTATTATATATTTTATATTATTTTGTTTTGGATTTCGAAAAAATTTATTATTTATTATAGTTATTTAAAATAAACATATATTTATTATGATTGAATAAATCTAAAAATATGTTTACAAATTAGACCTTAATTATTGAAAATAGTTATACTAAATAATTTATAAAATTTAAGTATCAAATTCAACGATTATTATTGAAAACTATAACTTTATATTCATATTTTTTCAAAACGTATCTATAACAATCTTGACTTTTTAACACTCAATAATTTTTCTACTGTAATAAAACTCAAAATTATCAGTTTTGAAAGAGCTCTGGCTCTTAAAAATTCAACATATGATAGCCCTACCGCAAACTATTTGGTTCTAATATCAGCAACTGCTTTATCGATTGTCATTCCCAGCCATCAATAACATTCTATGCGATTTTTTTTGCAACCGATCGTCTTTAAAATCAATTCCAACCAAGATTTTGTATAAATAAATCGATCTATGAAGTTTGGGTGTTGAAATGAATAGTAATACTAACATGCTTCCCATTAATACAATATCAAGGTTGTGTTTATTTTGTAATTCTAACATAAAACTTCGCAAGACATATACTTAAATAAACAATAATTAAATACTTTAAATTCGCGTTCAATTTTCAAAATAACCAATCGATTTGCTTTACAAGTTATTGATTTGTTTCATTGTAACTTGCGAATTTTAAGTTCTATTAAATATTTATATCTTACTGAATATTACACTTTCAAAAAATATAAATTATCCGAAAACACTGTTATTTTTTTCACTATTGTTATTGAACAATCATACATTGTATCAAAATTTAGGCTTATCTTGATTGGATAAAAACGTACTATTAGTTGACAGTTTCGAAAATGTTATTCTACAGCGTACCTTAAAATAAATTTTCGAAACTAATTTCACCGTTTTTCAAAACCAATTTTCTATGTCGCTTGAAAAAATTTGTTTAGCATTCGCTCTTTAATTCAAATGTTGTGGTCTTCGACACCTTTTAAAATATCAAATCTCTTAAAACTAGAACTTTTACCATAATTTTTATTGATTTTTGTAAAGTTTACATTACAAAACCCTATACAAAATGCATTACTGGATCTCACTAAGCTATTGCCATCCTAAAAAAAAAAAAATAAACTTTTAAGAAATTAATGCAAATTGTTTTAATAAAACAACTTGGGTACAAAATCTGAAAAAGATAGAATTTTTCTTTTTATTCTCATAATGTATGGGATACAAATGGAATTAAACACATGTCCGTTGGATATTCACACCAAAGATATTTTTATATATTTTAATGGTTTTATTTAAGGTATATTAATTCAGACGTTCACTATTGTTCAGAGTACTTGAACCAATATGGCCAATGTTCAATATATACAATGAATATAGCTAACGTTCATTACTAACGAGAAAAATTAACATATATTTAATAAAATTATTCATTATAACCGAAAGCATTTTTTGCATAAGAAGTTTATGAGATTTGAACTTGATATCATTACTTAAATACCCGTAATATTTATAGACAAATAAATCAAAATTCAAAATTACCAAATATAGATTTTCACTTTCCATATATGCATAGTATAATGTATAAGGAAAGTATTGTGACGGGGTCAAAAATTCGAATTCGAGTTTTCGACGGAAGAGCACGTTTCAAGCATTCCTGATCACGAATCGAAACATTTTTGAGGTGATCTGTGTGTGTGTGTGGGTGTGCCGTGTGTCAGTGAGTCTGTGGAGACGATATTTTACGAACGAATCGAGCGATTCAAATGAAATTTGGTACAAAAATAACAATCCGTGAATACTGGAAGCTTATTGTTTTTATACACAATCGAATGTTCAGAACACCCCTAAATTTTCAAGTGAAATTTTGACGAAATCATCAAAAAATCAAAACCTTTACTAAAGTTACGCAAAGAGACATTTCTTGTGTAATTTTGCCTTAAAAAGCGATTGACATAAACTTTAAAACGCTAACATAAACCGTTCTCGAGATATTGCACATTTTTCAAATAAATTTATTAAAAAATTCCATAAATTAAAAAAAAATATATTAACTGTTGAGAAACATGTTCACTTTTCATATGTAATATCATGCGATAAATTTGGTGACATCATTTTCGTGGATCTAGCTCGTTCCATTCATGAAAAAAGATACTTTGAGTAATGCTTTTGTATTTGAACGCCAATAGTCATTTATCTACTATAAGAATAACTTATTTCTCCGTTCATAACGCTTGGTGAGATTTTGGCGACGAATTTGGCGGAATGTCGCCAACATGGCGACTTTTTTAAATGTTGCCAAATTAACGAAAATATCGCCAAATGGATAAAAATGACGTGAAATGAATGAAAATGACGACTAATTGACAAAAATCCAATATCTTAGAAAGAATATAAGTATCTACTATAAGAAAAACCTATTTTTTTTACTGTGAAAGTAGTAAATTCATTGCATTATATAAGGGAAGTCATGTGCTGTCCACATCAGATTTTTTAAAAATAACTTAAAATAAAATTCCAATCCTGCAGGATCTCGGAATTGAAAATTTCTTAATCTCGAAATAATGAGATTGTAAAAAAACTCCCAAGATTGCAATCCCTACTTGCTTCGTTATTGACTTTTGACGCATTAGTAAGTTCTGTGCGAAAATTATTTTGCATCACGTTGCATGTATTTGACAAGATTTAATTAGGGAAAAATGTTAAAAATAGTTTTCTGAAAAAAATGTTACTAATTCCAAATTATTTTCACTTTTTTCAGGTTTCGATACTCACTTTTATTTTTATTTCTTTTGACTGATGTTAATGGCAATAGTGCATCTAGATGTGGTCGGAAAGAAGTCTCCATTTCGTATTTGGATGCTGCAAGTGATATGATAACAAAAGCCAAGTCAAGTATTTATAACCCGAATATATTTTCTAAAATTATATATTTTGCTGAAATATGTTGCGAAGACCTATAATGAGAAAATATAATTTTCCAGTTATGTAAATCACCAGCCTGCCCCCATAGATTTTACTAAGTAACTACATCGTACTACAGTAAGTTAGATGATCGTACTACAGTAAGTTAGATGATCGTACTACAGTAAGTTAGATGATCGTACTACAGTAAGTTAGATGAGCTCTAGCGTTAGTGAGGACAGCTAAGCTCTGACTTTAGTGAAAACAGTTGAGCCCTGGCTTTAGTGAGAGCAGTTGAGCTTTTGCCTTAGAGCAAACAGTTAAGCATAAAATGTCCAGGAGTTGACCAGAAGTTTTGCATTAGTTTGTTACATATGACTTAAGCGTGGAAGATACAGACCACACGACTGGCCTAGAGGCGTACAGCAGCTTAATGTGTGACCGGATATGACTTGCATGTGACTAAAATCAGTAGTTTCTAGTATTAGTTTAGATGCAACTTAAAATTATGCTAATGTGCTTTTTGAGTGGTCTGGATAGTGCATTGATATAAAATATAATTGACTTACTTGTATTTACTTGGTACTTTTGCATGTATGCTGACCGACTGTTAGTCAGTACCTAAATTGCTAATTTAAACATAGCTAATTTAAATTGTTAAATTTGTCATTCTATAAAGATCAGTGCATATAAAATGTTTCAGCACTGTTTGAGTTTTAATTGAATTTCTTACAAAATTTTGCTATTCGCTTAAACTCTTTTATACCTCTGTAGATGTTTTTGTTTTACTGTTTTGGGATTCGCAACGCCAATCTGCCTGAGTTTTCTGTGGATAGCCATTTTCCTACATTCGCTGGAGTGACTGCTCTGTCTCATTTATCCTGATGTAGACTCTTCTGTTAAGTGTTTTATATTGTATTACCTACTACATGTTCTTTTTATAGTTACAACCACAGAGGTAAAGAAACGACTTCTTGTTGGGAAAACGCCAAAATCGTTTGAAACAATAAGTGTGGTGGCGCTGGGATAAGATAAGTCCCACTGCATTGCATGTGTTTTTACGGTAAAATGGTCATATTGAATTAAATAATATTTATTCAACTGTTAACGTTGTAGAAATATATTATCAGTGCAGTGCACATTGGAAATCAAACAAAATAGAATATTTCTACTTAATTTTATCTTACCATTCAATTTATTTTTTCTCCATGCGATCTGTTCTACAACTGGAAAAACTACTGGGGAACTTTAATTTAGAAATAATCAAAAATACATATACTGAACACTACGTTTTACTGCTGTGTCAGATGAGAAGAGTGGGACATTATTAACACTAGTGACACTTAGATATAATTTTCAAAGCATTAGGGTACTTTCAAGCTTTACATGCATAGGAGGTTTATCTCCTTCACTCTAACCCCCTAGTTACAACTTAATCAATGCTAGCATTTAAGATTAAATGTTATTAAAATTATTTTGATATGATCTGTAAGCTCCCTTTTCTGATTAAGGTACAAGTAGGAAGAAAAATAACTTAATTTACTTGAAGTCATGCGCTTTTAAAAAGAAATAATGTGACTCTAGATAGGTAGATGAGACTATCCACAAGAGCGCGTAACTTGAGTTGATATTTTTATTGTATGATATCAAAATCCGTGCACGATTACTCACATGTATCAATCTCTGGACCGTGCGACTACTTGCGTTTTCAAGCGATGAGATCAAACTCCAAACCTGGTTTGTTAGCTACTTTTAGACCAACGGTCCCTTTTACTGTGCATGCATACTTAATCTCTTAAAATTTGAATAACCTTCTAAATATTATCTAATTTTTACCTAAATATTAAAATGATTGAATACAGGTTTCAATAATGAAGAGAACTTCGCTGGAGGACCAGTTGATTGTACGGACATACTCTTTATGGGGCACAACAGAAGTGGGGTGTACACGGTACGACCCATCAACAGACTCACGGAGAGAAAAGATCTTCTTGTCTATTGTGACATGGACACTAACGGAGGAGGATGGACGGTAAGAACATTCCCTTGAAATTCACAGCATAGTGAAATTATACAGGGTGAATATAAATAAGCATCTTTACCACATAGAAAACGCCTATAGTGGTTTTCCCAAAGTTTGCAACATGTTCTCATTACAACACATAGCATCCGTGAACCGCTGCCGTCCGCTTTCCATGCGCTTGTCACTACAGAATTAATGATATCAGCAATGGCAGCAAGAATATTTGCTAAGTACTAATATTTTGAGAGCATCGTCACCTTTGCAGTTGGTGATATTGCGCCAAGTTTGTCGCCAAGCCAGTAAAATTTGCCACTAAGTTGGACAGATAAACAGATATTGGTTTTTCTCATGTTTATCAAAAAGTAAAATTTCCTCAAAAAAAGTCGAAAATATTTTATCTACCGATTCAAAGCCATTTAGAGAGAAGTATAGAATGGCGATCCAGACTAGATATACCTAGTAGAATTATCATCCAATGGAAGAATGACAAACAGTACCTGCAGCTATGTAGGCCTACTAATTTAAAAAAAACCTGATGTAGGCATCACATGATTTTCTCTGCATAATGCAATGACTTCAGCTGCTTTACAATAAACTAATGATGTACGAGTTCCATAGCACAATGCTTTTAACTATGAATTGTTCATTAACATCTGGCGAATTTTGGGATGACAATGCATTAAACCATTTCTTGATAATCTAACTTGACAAATATACCGTTAGCAACATAGTTCATATATCAAACTATGTTAATTATTAGAAAAATTAAATTATCATCAATTTTGGGGTCATTTCGTTAATTAAGCATCATTTCTGCAAATTTGGCGACATTTATTTATTTTGGTAACATTTATTCATTTTGGTATTCATTTTGGTCGCCAAATTGGCGGTATTTTGACAAATTAATCTCCAAGGTCAACCTATTTAAGTACATTTGCTACATATTTTTCTTTTATGCAACTTAGGGAAATGTAACTTAAAACGTGCTATCTAAAGAACGGTTCATGCTAACGTCATTCTTATACCATTCATTTTTTAATGCTAAATTATATAAGAAATGATTATTTATTTTACGTTATTATAGCTTCTGATCTTTTAATGATTTTTTAAAAATTCATTCGATTATTAGAAAAGTAGATAGAGTCCGAACATTCGATTGCTTTTAAAGTCAAAGGGTTTCAGTATTCACTACTTCTTGCAATAGCTATATATGTATATATATATATATATATATATATATATATTTTAATTTTATTTTTATTTTATTTATTATGTATTACAATCTCTACTTTCTTCCAATGTTAATTGTAGTTTATTGTGGCTCATTCTCCTATTTTATTCTTTTCTTTTAGTTGCTTAGGTTACTTATTATATTTTTGCTTAAAGTATTATTAATCATTGTCTTCCTTTCTGTTTTATTTTTGGTAAATATATGTATTGCAATTATTCTTTAGCTATTAGTAATTTAATATTAGAAGAATCTCATTTTAGTTCTGCCATCTATTGTTTTTAAATCTTATTGCAATTTTCTTTGCTATTAGTAATTAAATATTAGAAGTTTCTCATTCCAGTGCTGCCATCTATCGTTATTATATCTTACTAATTTATTGGTTTTGTGATTTTATGACTGGGTAACTGCCTTTGGGATTTTTGTATTGGAGTTATTGATACCTTTTATAAACTGTACTTTTTAGTACAATCTTTTTATTAATTTTTTGGACAGGATTCTATGTGAATTCAAGATTTACACAGTATATATTTTATTATACCTTGTGTTTTAATTAATCTAGTTTAGAATTGGTTATAATTTTGTTGTTAATCATTTCTTTTTATCTTGTAATATCCTCCTTACTATATTTTATTAGGTTTTATATGGACTTAGTTGTTTATACTTATATATAAGCAATTATTTTATTTTTATTTATATTATCTATATGTGTTATTGCCATACTCTTTATATTACTTAAACTATTATGAATTATACATCTTATTTGATTTAGTGACTGGCAAATATATTTATTCTTGTTATTATATAATTTGATAAATATTGCCCGGTATTTTCAATTTTGTTGGGAATTGTTTAGACCGATATCAATTTACCAACAGTGTGCCATGGATAGTTTTGGATATAATAATTACCCAGCTAAAAATTATAACTTCAATAAATGTAAGAATAAAAATTGTAAAACCTGCCCATTTGCTTCTAACTCACAAATTACTAATCTAAATAGTCGTAAGACTTTCTGTAAAATTTTTAATTGCATCTACAAATTATCTTGTAATATTTGTAATTTATCTTATATAGGACAGACCAGTAATCCTATTCATCTACGTATGAATTTACATAGAGATCATGTTAAAAAATATATCCACAATAATAATTTTCTTCCTACTTCTAATAAAATTGAATATAAACACTTTGCTCATCATGGTTTTGAAAATATAACTGTACATATTTTGGACATTAAAACAAATACTGCTGATACAATGTTCTTTGAAAACTTCTTTATTATATCACAATGTACTCTGTTTCCATATGGATTAAATCAATTATATCTCAATGGTAATATTGTTAAGAATAATTTTGTAGATAATACATATTCTATTTTTAATCACCTTTTCTTTAATCCTCTTTTACATAATAGTAAATTGGCTAAACTCAAAAGATTTAAACGCGGTAAAGGAAGCTCCTCCCTACATGATTTTAAAGCGGAGATTAAAAGTATGCATCAACAATTCAATAACACATTTCAATGGAAATTTATTAAATTATGGGTATTTGCAGTTAAGAAAAAGCAATTAAACACAGTTTATGCTATCTTCTTAAAGTTAAATCTTATAATGAACATTTTAATCATATTTTCTATAATTTGCTCATTACTAGATCAAAATATTTAAAAATAAAACTTTTTCAATTTCATAATAATAACCGTTCTAATTCTTATTGTGTAATATCATTTAAGCATCCTATTTATAATTCCATAAACTTTAAGAATTTATTTAATCATTTTCATCATTTATTGCCTGTAAAGATTTGAATGTTACTAAAACTTTTAAATATAACAAGCCTATTGGAAGAACCATTTTTAATTACAATGCAATTTCAAAATCTCTCTCAGTCGACATAGATTCCTCAACAAATGTAGATGGTGAATGTATTTGTAGTGTTGATAATTATGCTGAATTTATAAATCCACACTTGGGGCATACAGTTACTGGAGACTTAGCCATTGTAAAAGATAAATCTTTAAGAACTATAATGTCATTTGGCACTAAATTCAGGTTACCTTCATGTAATAATTCTAAACAAGTCTTAAAGTCAATCAATCTGGACCTTGATAAATTTATTTATGGATTAGCTTCTAAATATGCTCAGCCTTTAGAGGCATTTAATATATGGAAATTTACTATTTTAAGATCTTTTAAAAATGCCATTTGTAGTATTAATTTATCTAGATCTATATATAATATGGATAATATAAAACACTCTGTTAATGATTTACATAGATCTTTTGTTATTACTTATGTTGATAAAGCCTCTAATAATTATGCTATTATTTGTAAAAAATTCTATATTCAATATCTGCTAGATTATTTAAAAAATAATAGTCTATTTAAAATTTATTCACACTCTGTTAATAGTATCAAATTGAAAATTATCAATATGTATAGTGATTTAGATATTAATTATAAATTTTTGACATTTCCATATATTGTGCTTATTCCCAAATTTCATAAAAATCCTATTAAATTTAGAACTGTAACTAGTGGTCATAATTCATACTCTACTACTGCTAGTAAATTATTACTAAATTATTTAAATGTACTAAATATTAATTTACGAGATTCTAGTGATAACTACATTATTTTAAATAACAGTAAAGATTTAAAAAATAAATTAAAAACACTTGGTAAAATAATAGGATTTCAAACTTTTGATTTTAAATATCTATTTAATAATATTAAGATCACTGATCTATATGATGTCATTTTAGCTTTATATAATGCTCATATTACTAATCATTTTCATCTTACTAAATTTACCAATTTTCCTAAGCTTCTCCATTTTGTTCTTTTCAATAATTATATATTTCAAGGTAATAAATTATACTTACAAGTCTCAGGTGTTCCACAAGGTGGCTGTAGTAGCAGTAGGTTAGCTAATTTATACCTATATCAATATGAAAAATTCTTTACTTCAACAGATTACAAAATTTACAGATATGCAGATGATCTGATTTGTCTTGTATTTACTGATAACTATGTCATAGATATAGATTTTTATCCGGATAATTTGTAATTAATACCTAATGAAACTACTATTAGTAATAATACTTATTATTTGGATTTAAATCTAATTATAGAACCTGCTCGTGGGATAGTTACTAATTTATATGATAAAAAAGATTTTTTTTAATTTAATATTAATAAATTATTACCTTTTAATTCCTGCAACTCGATTCAATTGTTTAGAAATATTATAGTTAATCAACTTTTTAGAATTTATAGATTATCAGATAAAAAATTTCATGCTTTGCACATTAATAACCTCAAAATTACCAGTAAAATGTATAAATATCCTGCATATTTAGTAAATGGTATAGATAATAAGTTTCGATTAGCCTAAAATTCTCATAATCTCTCCTTAGTATCTTATTTTAGCCGTACTTCTTCATTCCCTTGAAATTATATTTTCATCTTTTTATCTTGAAGCTTTAACTGTTGAATATCTTATTTTATTGCATTTACGCAGTACAGATTTTTTTTTTTATTACTCTCTTTGGCAACAGCAAATCACATCTTTTCATTTCTGTATTTGGCAACATTGGTCTAGTCATATTTTGCTCGTCATGGTTGTACTTATTAAGTGTATTTTAAGGTATTTATGTTTCCTTTATTTTTCCAATCTATATGCTTGTCGTCCATATAACACAAGTTTATAGATAAAATCTATCTTGTGTTTCAGAAACAAGCATTTTTGTGTTCATCGCGAGGGAATATATGGACTTGAAGAGAATTTTTTCGAGATGAACTTATCTTAAGCCCAAAGTTCTTCCATGTGCAAGCTTTTTTGCTTGATTTTTTTGTTTTCCTATTCTCATTCCTCATCTTTGAAATTTGTTGATTGTCTTTGTCTTTATGACCTGCATTACGCTTTATTATTTCCTCTTTATGTCTTAATTTCTATTATTTCTTTGTATTTTGTAGAATCTTTCGGAATAGTGTATTATGAGTTACTACTTACATTCTAACATTGGATTTACTCATTTATATATATATATATATAATTGAAGATTTTTATGATTACTTGTAATATATATACCCGAGAAATACCAATGAAAATTGCTTGTAAACTGAAGGTTTTTGCAAATCAGAAGCCTAGTGTAGCACGATGAGCTATGCAAGAAGTTTGGAAATTGAATAAATGGAATCTAGTGAATATAAAAGGAATAAAATGAATATGAAAAGCATTTCTGAAACCATGTACGCTATCAAGGGCCATACATGTTTCATTAATGCTGATTCTACGTTTCTGTTTACACAACTGTAAAATGTATTACAGAAATATATATATATATATATATATATATATATATATATAATATAATATTATTATATATAATAATATATATTATATATTACATATATATGTTATATATATATATATATATATATATATATATATATATATATATATATATATATATATATATATATATACACTATTATAAAAAAGTGAAAGATAAGGACGTTTCCAATAAAACTTGATAGCAAAAACACGATCCACTACTTAGGAGAAGGCGCATATGCTGCTCTATTTCCCGAGTAGAATACAAGGATTAAAAAAGAAAGCAGATAAAAACGGGAGTGACCATATGAATTACATAAAATGGTAGGAGTGGATTGCGACACCCCTTTCCCGTTTAAAGCAGCTTTTACAACCCGGGTAACGCTCACGGCACCAACATAATTCCATGGTCAGTCTTCCAAATGTGCGAAAACAAAAGCACCCGAACGGACACAGAGTCAAAGATGAAACGATCTAGAAAAAGAAATATCCGTCAGCCTAACCCAGTGGAACATCTCCTTATAAGAGTAAAGTTGCCCATGCGCAGAGATATAACTGGAGATCAGTTTCGCAGTTATGAATATAATACCTCACTTAACGTCAAGAAAATTACGACTTTTCTTTGAAAAATGAATTGCAATAATGCCGTATAAAATTGATAGGATAATTTCTTTTTATGGCGTCTTTTACAAATTTGTTACATTTGTAAATGCAATCTTTCTTAAAAGTATTGTAATTTCGGTTTCTTCTAAAGTAACCGATTATTATATTTCTGAAGACATTCTTGGTGAGGTTTGAATTCCAGTCGATTATATGATTTATCCTTGATACTGTATGATTCTCTAATAACCAAAATAATTTGTCTCCGCAAATGCGGAGATAAATTATTATATCTGTTGCAGAAACAAATATTTTGGTTTCCATGATGTAATTTATCTACAAACCTGTGGTGCCCCTATGGGTAGCCTTTTATCTGGTATTTTGTCCAAAGCGGTTTTGCAGGAACTCGAGAATGAGATTTTGCCTTTTTTATCCAACCCCCCCTCTCTTTGATGCCGTTTTGTGGATGATGTGTTTATTGTTTGGGATAGTGATTTAGAAGATCTTTCTTTTCTTTTGTCTAAAGTTAATGATTTTTACCCTTCTATCAATTTTACTGTCGAACATGAAACTAATGGTTCTTTTCCTTTTCTTGATGTACTGGTCACCCGCTCTGCTACTGGTTTTCAAACCTCGGTTTTCCGTAAACCTTATTTTACTAATTCTTGTATTCCTGCTAATTCTTACCGTCCTCTTTCCTCTAAAAAAGCTTCTTTTTATGCTTATTTTAATCGCGCTTTTAATGTTTGTTCATCTATCTCTGCTTTAAGTGATGAAATTGAATTTATTTTTGGCCTTGGTCGTGAGGCTGTCTACTCCTTTGAGTTTATTTAAAAGGTTTTCTTCCAAGTTCGCCGTAAATATACCCTTTTTGATACTAAACTTATTGCCTTAAAAGATCGTTTGACTTATAGGTCTAGTTTTCCATACAATCCTACGATTTTCCGCCCCTTTATCCAATTTTGTTCTGAGTTTGGTTTCAGACCTGCACATTCTAATATTTCTTCTTTATTTAACCGTATTCGGTCCGATAAACTGGGTGATAGGGATGACTTTAAAAGCTTTGCGGAGGTGCATGTTGTTCCCCTGTTGTCCACCGACGGTAATTTTAAATTTTATATTGGAAGTACTAAACGAACCGTTGGCATCTGTTTAGCAGAACATACTCGGGATGTCAGGGATACTAAACTTTCTACGGCTCTTGCTCAATTTGTTGTTAAAGATAATTTTCAGCCTCTTTTTGAAAAGATTTTCCTTTTGATGAGTTGTAATAACCCTCGTGATATTCTCCTTTTTGAATCCCTTTTTATTTATATTTACCGTGAGTCCGTTTGTAATTTTGACCCTGTTATGAATTTGAGTTACGCTTGGCGACTCAGTCTCGACTTCATGCAATTCAAGTCTCTGCAAAGTTATCTTTGACGTATTCCTCTTTGGGATTATGCTTGATTGCCACCAGCCCCCCTTTTTTTCGATTTATGTAATTAAATTGTAATTTAATATGCTGTTCTTTCGTTAAATTTTTTGAAAAATTATTTACGGTTCATCCTTGTCTTAACGTAGATCCTTTTGTAAATTGTATTTATGCAAATTTTGTCTCTATATCTGGTCTCTATATAAACGATTCAAACTTTATTTTCGTGTGGCCACTGAAAGGCATGCTTATGCTCGAAAGCGCTATGGCCTTTTTTAAGCTTTTGTACGTCTTAAGGAAGTGAAATAAAGACCTTCTGTTATGGATGTGTGTTTAATTTTGCTATATTTTTATGTTTTAGTCAGAAATTGTACCCCCCCCCCCACTCAAATTTTGTCGGGTTATGTACTTGACTGGCAGAAACTAACATACACACTAACATACATGCATACTAACGTACAAACGCACACATTAACATACAAACACACTAATATACATACTAACACACATATACACATACACACAGACATGCTCGTTTCTAGTTCAGGGATGCTCTTCCGTCTAGAATTCGAATTTTCGTCACAATACCTTCCCTATATTTTTATGTATATAAAGAACAACAAGAAAGATCAATCATGCTGAAAGCATTGATTATGAAACACTTTCCAACTTCAATGCAATTTTATTTAAACATCTCTAAAATGCAATACATTCCTAAGTAATATTTTAAAACTTATCACAATACTACATTCATTTATTATATTTGAAAACTTAATCTTCATCGAAAAAAATGAACTTCATTCAAATGACGGCCTTGAAATTTAAATTGCCTGATTTAAACATCTCTAAAATGCGATACATTCCACGGTAATACTTTTTGAAATCATCATAATACTACAATAATTTATTATATTTGAAAACTTCATCGAAAACAACTGACATTCATTCAAATGACGTCATAGCAAAAATAACACGCCCGGTTCTCTCTATAAAAGCAACATTTCATTCATAACATTTTCCTATTCATTTCATTCATAACATTTTCCTATTCATTTCATTCATTACAGTATTAAAATAATTTATTTTATTTAAAAACTTAAGACCATGGAGCTACGAGTAATTAAACTCTGTGCTTAAAACTTCATCGAAAAAAATCGTCCTTCTCTCTGTAAAATCAATGAATATTTCATTCATATCAGCTATGCAGACTCCATGAGCTAAATACTTTTGCATTAAAGAAATACAGCAATTCCTATACAACTCATCCTACATATTTTGCTGTTTACATTTTACATAAGTGAAAAATAGGCTTTGTTGTAGAAATAATCAAATTTGGATGATCATTTAAACTCAAATATATTGTCATTGTGTTGTTTCAGTATGTAGATGTACAGAATTTAAGTAAAAACAGAGCGGTTTTAGGACGAATATAACACTCAATATGAATTAAAAGGAACTTTTAAAGTCACGATTTTGAGTTCATTTTGAAGTAGGTCACGTGATATTTTCACATCGTGGTCACGTGATCGCTTCATATAAGAGGTGTAATTATTATTTTTATTTTTATTTCAAAAACTACTGAATGTATTTTGCTGAAATTTTTTTTATATATTTTACGGAATAATTTGAATATTACCTAAAATTTAAGCAATTTGTGAATTTTAAATCCGCTTAAAAAATGTTTGAAAAATTAGGTCCCATAAGATTCAATGTATTTCAATTTTTCAACCCGGGTTCAATCCAAAACTAATTGGATGATATTATTAATTTATATTCCCATAGGTCCTACAGACCGTCTGAACAACATACTAAAATTTCATTTTGATTAAGTCACTTTTACGGCAGTTATCGTGCTAACGGACAGACAGACAGACAGAATGAATGAATGAACAAAGTCATAAACACTTTTTAACTTTGTTGTAAATTGTTAAATATTAACAAAATATTGCATTTATTTACCATTTTGTTAAATTTTCAACCAATTACTATATAACCCAATGTTAATATAAATCCACGTTGCGTGATTGTTTCTCAGAACATAATAGATTTTTGTATAAAATAGATTGATTTAGAAATGTTAATAAATTGATTTAGTAATGTTCTGCACAGGTTATACAGCGTAGAGCAGACTTTAAAAGGCCGATAGATTATTTCTTCAAGGATTGGAAAAGTTATAAAGAAGGATTTGGCGATGTGGATAAGGATTTCTGGTTAGGTAATAATTTATTTTCTAAAATTCGTGTATTTTGGTGACATTTATATAACTTTAATTTCTAGTAATGGAATTTTTATTTATTTGGAATCTGAATGGTCAATTGAAGTCTAACTCTCCAAGTAATGTAATGCAATGGAAAGGAAATTTTATTTTTCATTTTTAGCATGGAAATGATTTTAGAATTTTCTTTTGTTGTTAATTAATTCTAAAACTCAGTATTTAATATTATAATTGTTGATTTAGGGCTTATTCTTTCATTGCCATTAATATAAATGCTTTTAAATTTATGCATGCACGAAGAGATATATTTACATATTTGATTGTTTTATGGTTATTGAGTTGCTAGAAAATGCACCAGGCGTTGATCGTGATTTAAGATGCAAACCTTTGATTAAAATTATATCGGAACATAGAACGAATTTTTTCAAATAACTCCTTTATGATATTTACGCTAATTTATGATATTTCCGGAATAAAAAAAATCCAAGGGCAAGTTACGCTTTAGGTAAAAGCGCAAGTAAGTACACGGTCTTTGTTAACTCAGGATAAAAGTATAATCTTTGAAACTAAGCTCTAACATAATTAGAAGCTTTGATTCAAAATTATCAAACCAGTATATTTTATGTCACTTTAAGAATACCTCATATCGAGAAGACAAAACAGCGCTTTGATTAATTCAGAGTGCGAAAAAAATATATGACGGTACCCGAGAACTAAAAGTAAAAAAAAAAATTGAAAACTATCTCAACGAGCATTGTTCTGAATTATATCATTTTTAGCACAATACTCATAATGATAATATAATACAAATAATAAACCAATGATAATATAAAATATAATTCTATGATGATATAAATAAAATATAATCCAATGATAATACAAATCATTTTTTAAAAAACTATATCTTTTAATAAATATATTTTTTAATTTCGTAATGTTAAAATTTCACATCTGCAATAAATAGGTTTATTTGACAAAATGGCGGAAAATAGCCAAATTCCGGCTATAAAAGTCCATAACTTTACAACTGTATCGAATTAAAAAATATAAATTCGCCGAAGTCTAGCTTCATGAGTGTTCAGCTACCCGTATATCGAATTTTGCAGCTATCCAAAACTTCGATTTTCTGTGCAGAAGATACCCACATACACACTAACATATTGTATTATGTAATGTGCATCTAGCCTTCTAGCGTCTATATGCAGTTTTTTCGTAAAATTATTGAACATTTATTGTTGTTTTAAACCACCTGAGGATTGTTTTATATTGACCAGAAAAGCCCGTTTGCTTCATGCTCTTCTTCCGTCCAAGCACATCAAGGCCATGTATGGGAAAGAAGGACCATCAGGCATCAACTGATGATATTTCGATGATATTTCTCCAGATCCAACTGTTAATTCCAAAGACGGATTTCAGAGTTTGATTTAGCATGGCTGAATAAGTAAGTGCACATGGGTTTTTTCAGCCCTCGGGGTTGCATTTGGTCATCAGACATGCTAACACTGTACTTTTAGAGAGGTGGTAACTAAAACATCAATAACTCTATATTGTTCCTGCTTCCACTTATTACCACTTTAAATAAAGTTGAGGTACTCTAGATCTTTAAATTCGTCATTTTTATAATGAATTCGAGGAATGCGCCAATTCGAAGAATACGACAAATAATTTGGTGTCAGAAGTGGGATCTATCTGGAAGCTTCAGGACATGTGTGCTCTTGACTAAAAGGGGGATGGAAAAACAGTTAAAATATAATATGGCTTTAATGAAAGAAATGTGAGCTGGGATGAAATAAGAACATGGCAGGAACTTTGAGATGAAATCCGAACAAGAAATAAAAATTGAGATGATTCCGGACAAGAAAACCGATTATGACAAGAAGCAATGAAAGCTGAAATGAAATTCGAAAAAAAATGATGAAACATACTAAAACGGGACAAAAAAGGAAGAAACAAACTAAAATGCGACAAAAAGAGATGAAACATGAAATAACAGTTGTACGAGATGAGCTGAAAACCGGACAAGAAGAGACAGATCAAAGACGGGATAAAAGTGAGTTGTATTTCCAAATTCCAGTTTCGGCTACTGTTGCGATTGTGTCAAGAATAATCACTGTCTTGACGTGAGTAATCATGTTTTAAGAATTTTGCATACCAAATAATTTGTGTTTTAATCATGCGATTTAAAATTCTATCTAATTCTAATTTTCCTTACATTATGTATCATAAAGCATTATCATAAAACACATTATTATTATCATACATTATGTACACATAAAAATGTATTGCAAAACATGCATTCTTTTTGTGTCAACAAATCGCAAATGCTTCTCCCCCAAATTTTTAAATTTAAAAGTTTTCGAAAGGTTTATACTTTTTGAGAATTATACTGTAATATCAAAAAGTAAAAATATCTCCATATTTATAATTATAAGCATCTTGATTTTTCTGTTTGTTTATCTATCTATCTCTGGGTAACGCTTGGCGAAATTTTAGTGTCGAAATTTGCGGAATATTGCCAACTTGGCGAGATTTTTTAAATGGTGCCAAATGGACGAAAATGTCGCCAAATTGATAAAATTGACGCTAAATCAATGAAAATTTAATATCTTGGAAGTAACATTGCAAACGACTATATGAATAACCCATCTCTCCGCAGATCCGTAATGTCGGGCGAAAAATTTAGCGAGATGCCGCGAATTTAACGACTTTTTAAATATCGCCAAATTGATGCAAATGTCACAATATTGGTAAAAATGTCACCAAATTGATAAAAAATAACGCTAAATGGGAGGCTTAGCATGCTTTGCAAATTTCTAATTCCATCATATGACGGGCATACTTTCTAGTATTTCATATTATTATTTAGAATTTTATTTTCCACTCACAGTTTAAAAGTTCGTCAATTTTTTTAAATATTCTTATGCTTCAATTTATATCTTTTACGATTAGAGATGACTTTTAAGAGCAAAAATATTGTAGAAAAACATTCTCACCCCACCCCCCCGTATTTTTCAGGAAATGACAACATATTTGCATTGTCCAATCAGAAACATTATTCTGCAAGATTTGATTTAAAAGATGTGGAATCCAACAAGAGATACGCATTGTACGATTCCTTCTGGATTGACGACGAATTCAACAAGTATGCTCTGCATCTTGCGGATTACAGTGGAGATGCTGGTAAATGCTCATTCAAAACGCAGTTGACCCTTTTGTTTTGAAATTGTATCTCTCATTTTGCTTTATCTGTGTGGTAAATTAATTATGTATATTTATGGCAATTATGTATATTTGAATTCCCATAGAGAACGATCATGACTAAATTACAGCGCGAAGATAGATGACGTGTCCGTTTTAATGAAAATTGTAATTTCTGTCCGCCAGTCGGAAGCAAAGAAATATGGAGCACGTTACTACAATATATATGTATGCTCGTGATAGTCTTAAATATAAAGCTTAATAAAGCTAACCCGTGTCGAATTTATTTATGATTGTACAATTAATTGAAAAGGGGATGTACAAGATAACCTAATTGAAACAAAGAAAGATTCCTCTGCCATCTGCATGCATTATATGCATTATGTTACAAATACATTTTAAGGAATAACGGTAAGGCTACTTCTGTTCTATAACAGGGCGTTGCATAAGAGCGAAAATGTGGTCAACTGATCATGCATTATCACCCGTGGTTCACGATTTTTATACTTGTCAGCTCGGTACCCGATGTAGATCACTGAGTATAAAGTTCTTTAAATCAAGGATTTCGTACTTTTTATGTAAGAAGTATTGGGACGAATTCAGCAATGTGAGAGCGAGCGTTCTTAATTATATTGAAGCGACATCTTACCTGTAGCAGGGTCTTGCATAATAACAAGAAGGTGCTCAACTGATCATCTATCACCAGCCATGGATTATGGTTTCACAGTTTTCGCTGCTTGTCAGTACGGAACAAACCGTGAAGTAGTCTGCGACACAAAACACCTTAAAGCAAGAATTTTAGAATTTTTCTGGTAGAAATATTGTAACTTCTATTTTTTTCTTAACAACTGATCCCAACCACATACTTCCAATTTTTCTTTTTTTTTTTTTAAAGTTTGGTGTAGAATTCGGCCATGTCAGTTTTCTCCGTCAGTTGTGGTACATAAAATTAATAATGGAAAATTTTGTACACACCCCCACCCCCTCTTTAAAAGTTCAATATTAAAAATATTCTCCTCGTGCTATTTGGTTGAAAAGGTAACAATCCAATCTTTCGATTTGGTTAGTTCGTTGAGGCATGGTGATATTAATATAAAAATGATTATCTCTGTAAAGCCCATTTCACAGTGCTTTTAAGATTCTTTTGAAATAAAGGGATGTAAATTAGGCTCTCTCTGGAGACAAATTTCTTTATCACTTTAGTTGCTTTTTTAATTTAGTTAAAGAGGCAGTATAAAAGGTTGGACTTTTTATTAATTACCTTACAATACATATTATTTGTAAAGAGAACGTATTGTGTTGAGGTTAAGAATCCGACCCTTGGGTTCTAATGGTTACACATATTTGGGCATTCTTGAATAGGAATCAACCATTTTTGTTATGATGCCTGTGTGTGTGTCTTTCTGTGGACATGATAATCCTGGAAAAAAATTGAAGAGAAAATTGATTGAAATTTGATACGATTGTTTCAACGGGGAGAGACTTCTTGATTTTTGAAATGACCAGACTAGTGGCAGGTTCTTCTTAGAATTATCTTTTCGAAGAACTTAAAAATGTTATACACCATTACCTTTTATAAATTTTACGAAAATGGCTATTTTATATGACATCTTTCATATGAAAGTGAATGATATTCTTTATAAAATTGTAAAATACTTTGCTACCCCAACCAAGAATCGAACCACGGATTTTCAACGACCTACCGTTGAGCTACTGAGATGGAATTGCAAGCTCTTATCGTCGAAGTGAATTCTGCAACGTTTGGAAGGATGTCCATCTATGTGTATGTGTGTGTGTGTGTGTGTGTGTACGGGTACGATAACTGAAGTATGAACGTACGTACGGTTATCAAATTTTATGTGTAGATAAATTATATAGAAAACAAGACCTACATAGATATTTCTAGTAATTCTCATAATTAGAACTTGAATAATTAGACTATTTGAATTTTAAGATTACTAAAGCATTATTTCTTATGGAAAATTATGATAATTACCAGAACAATGATGGTAGCATACGGTGTATGGGAGAAATTGATAATTTGGCGACAATGAGCTATATTGATAAAAGTAAATTTTAAATAAATTTTACGCAATTTTTAAAAAGAATAATTTGAGCGCGGAATCTAAAAAAAGATACAAATTTTTCCATTCATATAAGTGATTGTGATATAAGTAGAACCAATCACTATAGTATATGAATACATGAGAAAGTCTAGTGGAGACTCACACATGAGATACATGTTATTCTTTTTTATCATTAAGTCTAAATATGGCATTTGTAGCGAAAGTAGCAGATCTTTTGTTTTAATCATTTAAAACTTGTTAACTTACTCACATGTATCATTTCAGGTGATTCTATGACTTCACATCACAACAATGCAAAATTCTCGACTAAAGACCAGGAAAATGACAACATAGCATCGCAAAACTGTGCTTTGTTGCACAAAGGAGGTTGGTGGTACAACGGATGCCATTTTTCTAATTTGAACGGTTTGTACTACAAGGGCAAACACGAAAGTTTTGCTGATGGTGTGAATTGGCAGTCATGGAAAGGCTATCATGAGTCAATGGAAGCAACAGAAATCAAGATCAGACCAAGGAAATTCCGACCGAACGAATTCCCCACTCCTTTGCGTTAGCTGACATGTATCACTATTATTACAGTGATATTTTAAATGTTTTGTAAGTGCAGAGTTTATGTATAAAGAGCTGTTCACAATTAATTCATCTTGTCACCCTATATATTATGCATGTATAACTCTGTCCGCGACCGTTTTTGTATATATAAAACTCTGTAAATAAAATGTATTGTGCGATTTTGGGCTCTTATTAACGTAAAAACATTTTAAAGTGAAAGAAAATATTAACTTAAAATAACAGATTCTTGCAAAAATATCTACAGATTCTATAACTTCTTTGGTGATATAGTAGCAAATCTTTACGATTTAGTGAATAACATCAAACTGTTTCTCAAATCTCGAAAATTCGACTGCCTTCAAAATATTACCTTTTAAAATATATAAGACAAAACAATATACTTATAAGACGAGGTATACTTTAAATTACGTCAAAATCTATAATAGAAAAAAAAATCTGTTTAATACTGAATTTTTTTTTCGGACCTGAAAATAAACACGTCTTAATGAAATCTGTCAATGTCTTCCAAGACAAGAAATCTGTTGGTGAGGAATTATCTTGATGGTTTGATTTCATATTAAGTATATTTCTGTATTAAAAAAGTAGTTTATGCCGTCGCCACCGCTGTTTGACAAATTTTGCAGTCCTCAAGTATCCCTGTCTCGTACCGCAAAAACTATAACATACAAAATTGTGAAATTTGGAGTCAAAAGAACAGTATTTAAACGAAGTGAAAGTATTTGAGCTCCGAGTTTAAGTCCTGGGCAATGTAATAAAAGAAGGACCACGAATTTCATAAGCATGTATCTACATAGTTGAATTTTCTCAAGGCCGTTTTTTTATTCAGATTTAGTTTATGAGTTATTCTACATTTTGTTCACTTCTGAAGGGATTTTTTTGTGGGAATATAATTAATTGGTTGAGCCAATTGGAAACAGGAGAGCTGTCGTGTGCGAGAGCCTGGTTGAAAAAACTCACGAAGCGATCTCTTGTGGTTGGTGAGTGCCAGCGAACAAGGGGAGAACCCTCAACGGACGCATTACGTCTGCGAATGTGGCATGAAAGAGTTTGGGAAGCGATTTTATCGAAATCCAGCGAGTAGAGAACAAAGCCTCTCGACTGGCGAAGCGAGTTACGTGGGCAGGAGAGAGATCCCCTACTGTTGTACAAAAGAAAATTGTTGTAGGATATTGTTACGAATATCCTAAATGATGTCCCGACGCATTTCCTATTCTCAAGGGAAAATGTACATTTAGAGGCAACACTACTTTTTGAAGACCCGGTTCACTTGTCTTGAGCGATAAATTTGGCAAAATATCATCAAATTGGCAACATTTGGTGAGTTATAGAAATTACTAGAGATTTATAGCTTGGGTAAGAATTTCAGGAGTTATGTCGATGTTTTGAGACCTTTCCATAGAAAGTATATAAGCGGGTTGTCGTTCAGATAGACTGAATTGACGTGTGTTGATGTGATACGATAAAATGTTAATTGTTGGAAAACGTCATTGTTTGGAGACGATAATCGTCTGTTTTGCGAATTAGTTGAGTATTCAATTCCTGTGTGTTGAATCTGATAGTTATATTTTGATCTCGTACGATGGTAAGAGAGTTACTAGCTATGCATATTTTCTCGTTTACGCTTACTGGACCTTTTGTTAACGAGTTAGTTATCCAGAAATTTTGATCCATCCTTGTAGCGTAAGAATGCATCTCATATTCTAGAGGATACGTTGTAACAGTAGTGTCCTTTATTCCAAACTTATGAAGTAGATGAAATAACCATTTTAGAATCTTTTTTTTTTGTTGTTGTTGATACTTGACTGAATCCGCCGTTTTTTCCCTTTGACTTAACCCGCCGTTTTCTGCCTCTGACTGAAACCCGCCGTTTTTTCCCTCTGACTAAACCCCCCGTTTTCCTCCTCTGATTGAACCCGCCATTTTCTGTCTCTGACTGAACCCGCCGTTTTTTCCCTCTGACTGAACCCGCCGTTTTTTCCCTTTCACCGAATCCGCCGTTTTCCCCCTCAGACTGAACCCGCCGTTTTGTCCCTCAGACTGAACCGCCGTTTTGTCCCTCTAACTGAACCTGCCGTTTTTCCCTCTGACTGAACCCGCCGTAAAGGGACATACTCAAAGCTGCATTCACGCTCACATTGCCGATAGCACTATCCATAGATTGGTGTCGCGCTTTTTATGCGCATTTCAGCATGCAATAGCCTCAATGATGGTAACTTGCTCTGTGATACAATTTTTCGTTACTTAATTGCCAAAATCCTCTAGTTTCAATTTTCGTGCTGTGAATTCAATTTCAAAATCGTTGTGCTGTGGATCTTGTACACTTTTCAGAATCCTGTGAAACCAAACCAAGGAAAACAATTTCTTCATTATTATGGCAATTAACAATTGCTTAGCACGGCATAGCACTTCATAAATACAATTTTGCCGAAAATACAAAGGGGAAAAGGAAGTTGAAAAACTAATTACAATTATCGCTCATAAAAGGTCAGAGCGAACCATGGCAATTCTAGTGTCATAACCGCCCTCCCTTTTCAGTTTGTATTCTGTTCTGTTTATTCATTCTCGCGGAAGATATCTTCTCTTAGACAGGTCTATTCCAAAGAATAGCCGCAGCTTGGGTAAAAATTGCGCTCGCATTTCCTTTCGGTTCCATGTTCAATGGAATATCTTTTGACATGTGTAGACGGAGAGAGATTCGTCTCTCCTGAAAATACTGCTTGGCGCTTAGGGGATAGAAGAAAGGCGTTGGCAATGAACTCTGTACTAGACGGAGCAAACAGACTTTATTAAACTAAAGGCAACCAATCATAGGTTTAAAAAAGTCAGTTAATAAAACCACTTTTCTTGACGTACATAAGTTTGCAAAGCCAAATCGCTTTCGGGCATCACCATGCCCTTCATCAGTGGCGAAATAAAAATTATAATGCCAACAAATGCTTACATGTGGTCAAATCGGCAGGCAAAATTTACATATTATAAATTTAAGTTTTTACCATAATTACATTATAGTATCTTCTAAACAAGGTATTTAAGATTTAAATAATTATTAAATACAAATACAATAAAGAAGAAGGTTCATGACCGAAAAGTAAGTCGTTGAAGTACAAATTACAAATGAGTCAAGAAAGGTGGTTTTATTAAATGACATTTATAAACATATGATTGGTTGTCTTTAATTTAATAGTTTCTTAAAATTGACGTCCATCCATTCTAATTATTACAAACATACTTTCTTTACGCTCAAAATATTTTATACATTTATTTCGGATAATATATATAATTGAAATAAAAGTCACTTGATCGCAAATTCTTTTGTCTACTTTATCTTCCCTGACGCTTCGCCACTGGTTGGTCATTTTCTTGCTTTTGTACAACGCCCTGTTTTGATATGCACTTACAGCTTACGCTTTATCATCCGCTAGATTCTGAAGTCTAAAAAATTCGGGGAACATTGCTATAGAATAATACACATGCATAAAATTAAAATTTTTGAATCCAAGAGACTTTCTGTTTATTATCACATCCTCTATTCACTCTTGCTGTTTATTATCACGCGACGTTTTCAATCAATTTCCTCTTCCCTTTCCGTTCACTCATCGATTCACAGAAATCTGAAGTGATATCGAACCTAGCAAAAAGTATTTACTTCTACAATTGCTCCATTCGCTCAAAAATCGAGGAGAGAAATTGTTCGATGACTTTATAGTACTTTTCAACAATATTGTGTTTTCCATAAGAAAAAAAAATATGTGAGTAAATTTATATAATATAATATTTCAAAGTTGTGTATTTACTTGTTTGTTTTTATGTATGCCATTCCCTATTTTATAGTATTCTTAAATTTATAATTTATAACCATAATTATTCCATAAAATCCATAAGTTGAACTTTATAACGCTATTATTTCTTTTTTTTGACGTTGTAAAGTATCCTATGCGATACATACGATATTTGTATAAATATGACGTCATCAACGTATTATTATCATCATTGGGATTTTTATAATTTGTGACGTCCGAAGTCAAATGTTCCTGCTAAAATTCTGATTTATATTCTTATTTACATATTAGCCATTTACACCCATGCTTTGCTCGAGCAAAATGGCTATTTGTCACTAAATGTGGTACCTCTACACTTAACAAAAGTTCTGAATATCAAAAGCCGTTTAAAATGAGTGCATAAAAATGCCAAACTCTTTATGGCTTTCTCAGTATTGAAATCGCGGAGTGAAATCGCTATATTTCATATCTTGTTTTTGTACGTAGTTTTATTTTCAATGTTTTCAGACATTTCTATATGAAAAGCAATCATTAATCAATATATATTTTAATAATTTGATAAGAAGACTAGCCAGCAGCCGATTTCAGTATTTAAAATTAAACTCTATTACTATCGTACCAGATGATTTAAAAATTGTATAAAAAATTTAATTATAAAATAATAAACAAGAAATATCAATCATGCATCGGTTATGAAACACTTTCCTACTGAAATGCAATTTTATTTAACCATCTCTAAAATATACATTCAGCGGTGTTATTACTTTCCTTATATACATAGTATAATGCGTAAGGAAATTATTGTGACGGGGTCGAAAATTTGAATTCGAGTTTCCAACGGGAGGGCGCGTTTCAAGCATCTCCAAACACGAATCAAACGTTTTTGAGATGATGTGTGTGTGTGTGTGTGGTTTATGTCAGTGAGTCTTTGAAGATGATATCTCACGAACAAATAGAGCGATTCGAACGAAATTTGGTACGAAAATTACAATCTGTTAATATTGGAAGCCTATTGTTTTTATACGCATTCGACTGTTCAGAAGTCCCCTAAATTTTCGAGTTAAATTTTGAAAAAATCATCAAGCAATCAAAACCGTTAACAAAGTTACGTAAATAGCCATTTCATATGTAATTTCTCATTATAAACGATTGACACAAATTTTAGAATGATAGCATGAAACGTTCTCGAGATATTGCACATTTGAAAAAAAATTATCATAAAAGCATATTAAATAAATAAAATATTAATTATTGTGAAATATGTTCACTTTCCATAAGTAATATTATGCGATAAATTTTGTGACATCATTCTCGTGGATCTATCTCGTTCCATTCATGAGAAAAGATACTTTCGGTAATACTTTTGTATTTGGACTCCAGTAGCAATTTATCTGCTATAAGAATAATTTATTTCTATATATTATTTTGTTTCAAAACGCTTGGCGATATTTTAAGGGAATGTTGCCAATTTGACGAATTTTTTAAATGTTGGTAAATTAACGAAAATGTCGCCAAATTGATAAAAATGACGCTATATCAATGAGAATGACGCTAAATCAATGAAACTGACGAATAATTGATGAAAGATCAAGAACATAAGAGTAGAATATAAGAATAACCCATTTCTCCGTCCGTCTGTCCATAACGCTTGGCGAGAAACTCAGTAGGACGTCGTCAACTTGGAGACTGTTTTAAATGTTACCAAAGAGACAAAAATGTCGCCAAATTGATAAAAATGACGCTATATCAATGAGAATGACGCTAAATCAATGAAACTGACGAATAATTGATGAAAGATCAAGAACATAAGAGTAGAATGTAAGAATAACCCATTTCTCCGTCCGCCTGTCCATAACGCTTGACAAGAAACTTAGTAGGACGTCGTCAACTTGGAGACTGTTTTAAATGTTACCAAAGAGACAAAAATGTCGCCAAATTGATAAAAATGACGCTATATCAATGAGAATAATGCTAAATGAATGAAACTGACGAATAATTGATGAAAGATCAAGAACATAAGAGTAGAATATAAGAATAATCCATTTCTCCGTCCGTCTGTCCATAACGCTTGGCGAGAAACTTAGTAGGACGTCGTCAACTTGGAGACTGTTTTAAATGTTACCAAAGAGACAAAAATGTCGCCAAATTGATAAAAATGACGCTATATCAATGAGAATGACGCTAAATCAATGAAACTGACGAATAATTGATGAAAGATCAAGAACATAAGAGTAGAATGTAAGAATAACCCATTTCTCCGTCCGCCTGTCCATAACGCTTGGCAAGAAACTCAGTAGGACGTCGTCAACTTGGAGACTGTTTTAAATGTTACCAAAGAGACAAAAATGTCGCCAAATTGATAAAAATGACGCTATATCAATGAGAATAATGCTAAATGAATGAAACTGACGAATAATTGATGAAAGATCAAGAACATAAGAGTAGAATATAAGAATAATCCATTTCTCCGTCCGCCTGTCCATAACGCTTGGCGAGAAACTTAGTAGGACGTCGTCAACTTGGAGACTGTTTTAAATGTTACCAAAGAGACAAAAATGTCGCCAAATTGATAAAAATGACGCTATATCAATGAGAATGACGCTAAATCAATGAAACTGACGAATAATTGATGAAAGATCAAGAACATAAGAGTAGAATATAAGAATAATCCATTTCTCCGTCCGCCTGTCCATAACGCTTGGCGAGAAACTTAGTAGGACGTCGTCAACTTGGAGACTGTTTTAAATGTTACCAAAGTGACAAAAATGTCGCCAAATTGATAAAAATGACGCCAAATGGAAAGTAATATTTCGCAAATTTTGATTTCCGTCATATGACGTGCTAACCTTCTAGTATATAAAAATGTTCTTCTCTCCGTTTGTCCCTAACACTTTAATTTAGTAAAATATCGCCAACTTAGCGATATTTAGCCCTAGATTGACAAACATATCGCCAAAATTGCAAAAACGACGCCTAACTGATGAATTAATCATTAAAATATTTTAATATATGGACTATATCGCTTATTGAAGATGATATCAATATTGATAATTGTTTATTTAGAATTGCACGAAATATAAGTTAATTGGGTACTTTGAAATAATTTTGCATGTTGTCAAAATGCACAATTCAACGATGAAAACACAGTACCGTGGACCTTATACATTATATTTTTACTGTAAAAGGGGTAAATTCATCATTTCATTATATAAGGAAAGTCATTATATAAGGTAAATTAATGAAAATGACGCCTAATTGAATTAATTATTAAAATATTTCAATATATGGACTATATCGCTTATTCAGGATGCTATCACTATTGATAATTGTTTATTTAGATTTGCGTTATGTAAATGTACAAATCAACGATAAGAACACAGTACAGTGGATATTATACATTATTTGTTACTGTAAAATTAGTAAATTCATTGCATTATAAAAGGAAAGTCATGTGCTGCCCTAATCACATTTTTTTTTAAATCATCACAGTAGTACAAAAATATATTTTACTTTGAAACTTAAAACTTCATCAAAAAAGGCAATGCTATTAATCAGCTGCTTCGCTGTGTAAAATCAATGAATATTTCCTTCATATCGCTTATATTCCAGACTCCAGAGCTAAATAATTTTGCGTGAAAAAAATTCAGCACTTCTTATACAACTCATCTTACATCCACTTGATCTGTTTACATTCATCATGCTATAGAAATTAGACTTCGTTGAAGGAATAATCAAAGTTTAGTGATTATTTAAAATAAAAAATATTGTAATTTCTAGTACAGAATTTAGATACACAGATAGGATGCACAAATACTGCAGTTTTATAACGGATGCAACACTAAATATGAATATAAACGAACTTTTAACATCGCAATTTTTACTCCGCTTAAATACTGTTTGAAAAATTATATCCCATGGGGTTTAATGTATTTCATATTTTCAACCCGGGTAAAATTCGAAATGAATTGGGTGAAATTATTCATTTTCATTCCCGTATGTCCCACAAACCGTCTCATCAACATACTAACATTTAATTTAGATAAAGTCATTTTTACGGCAGTTATCATGTGGACGGACAGACAGACAGAATGAACAAAATCATAAACACTCTACAACTATATTGGAAAGTGATAAAAAAAAGCGTTTGCTGTTACTATAAATTAATCTCAAGAATGTTTAACTGTGCATTAAAGGAATAAATTAAGAAAATTTAGGATAATTCAAGTTATAGCTGGAAGAAAGAAGAAATATTTTCAGGATTTATATTTAAAAAAAAAAATCAAAATTTTAGATTTTCTTCATTATTTACATATAAAATTCCTAGCGTGTGCAAAGTTTCAAGCTTTTGCTCAGAGAAGTTTAGAAGTGTAATTCATCAGTTAGCCAATCACTCACTAGTTGTATGATATATCGATTCTCTAAAAGCCCCTTTTCTATTTTTGACATTGCACAATTTAAAATAGCGCCAAATTGCAATATATTCCAAAGGTGTACCTTAGAGTTTTTTGATTCGATGATTTTTCTTGAATCAAATACCTCTAACTATAAAAAAGCAAGTATTCAATTAATACATACTTTAAAATTTTGAAAAATTTTACATTGTTTTAGTTATTCTGAAATCTGTTATTAATGAAGCTTGTGTTTTTAAAAAAAAAAGACTTTTTCGTACTTTTAAGTAAAACATCATCAAGGAAAGTTTGATAGCTCGGGTTCTTCCCACCGTTTAAAAATCAATTAAATTATTTTACATGATATACTGCTAAAACAATTATTTATTTCAGATCTTTTACCTTTTTTTCAGGTTTGCATGCTTAATTCTATTCTTATTCCTTTTGAGTGATGCCAACTGCAATGATGCATCTGCTTGCGGACAGAAAGAAGCATATCTTTCTTATTTGAATGTAGCCGCTGATATGATAACGAAAGCTAAATCTAATATGCCATCATGTAAATATAACGATTATGATATTCCAACATAGAATATTTCATCAAAAATTATTTTATTTAGATATGAGTAATTTAGCGGAAATAAAATTGATCATTGTCTAACTAATTATCATAGTCTAACATCATTGTAATCTGTCTAATTTACCTTGCTTTACTGGTGATATTATTGATGCTTTTGAATACACGAATTAGCCGGATGTTTTTACACTGACTTTACCGAAGCGTCTGACTATATCTATCTTGAGTTGCTAAAATAGTTTCATGTGATTTTGGTATTAATTTACCGACTTGAATTTACGCATACATTACTAATAAGAAACATTCTGTAATTTATAACGGAAGTATTTCTAGATTGCATAGTAACAGCACTGGTGTTCCTCGTTGTTCAATTTCGGGCCTCTTTTTATTTTGAATTTTTGTTAATAAAATACACCATATTTTAAATCTACAAAAATTATACCATGTTTGCTAATGACTTTGAAACTTTTACATGAAAACCGCATCTTTCACTGGTTGTGTTTTATTACAGAATGAGCTACATAAGCCGCATGGCTGGTCTATGTTAAACAAACTCCACTTAAATATATCGGAGTATTACTAGGAGCCATAATATTTTCAATTATAATTACTAGAGGCGGATTTTTATGTTTTTGTATATTTTTTTTGTATACGTAAAGTAAAAATATGTCAACCGCAAATCTTGACAATCAACAGCAATCTGTTCAGTATAGTGCTATTTTTATATACCACAATTTTTGCATATTTCTGGGTTTATTGCATATAATTGCATATATCCCGATTTATTGCAAAAAATTGCATATTTATATTTCTTTCGTTTGTAAAAAAAGTAGAAGAAGAATCAACACTAAAAAATCTGATGTGGGTAGCATACGACTTTCCCTGCAGACTCAAATTCACATTTTCTTTATTTCCTTAATAATTCATTAGATTGAGTTTAATTGCACCAAATAACACTAAATTTGCATTTTTAATTCAATTTTTGTTTTTATTTGGTAACTGGACATTTCTCCGATAGCGAGGTAACAAAAATGCAAGAAATCTCAAATATCTTGAGAACGGTTAGTTCTAAAGTATAATGGAGTGTGTTATATTCTTTTCCTCGTCAAGAATTGCGTATAAAACAAAAATTTAATTGATACATTTCAGCATACGTAGTCTTTTTTTTTTAAATTTGGCGACTTTTGCGGGCCATTTCGTGAAAAAATGCAGGTTGTTCTTCCGGAATCGTACCAAAATGCAATCAGCACCGGAGTATCCCACAAGTAACTTACTTATCTACCAAATTTTGTGAAATTTGGTCAATTAGTATTTTAGCTAGGGTGGATACATTAAATTTTTGCGGGCCATTTCGTAAAAAAGGGCAGGTTGTTCTTTTCCGAATCGTACCAAAATCTAATCAGCACCAGAGGATCCTACAAGTAACTTATCTATCAAATTTTGTGAAATTTGGTCAATTAGTATTTTAGCTAGAGTGGATACATGAAATGTATTTTAGCTAGAGTGGATACAATACATGAAACGTGTTGATCCGTCGAAAACTCGAGTTGCGATTTTCGACATGACTCGAATATTTTCCCTATAGATTACCATGTATTGCAGGGAAAGTACAAAATTAATATTTGTCAAATATCTTCAAAACGTGCACTTTAATGACATGAGCTTGCAATTTCGTCCGAGTAGCTCAACGGTAGAGCGTCGGCTGGCCGGTTCGAAGATCCAGGGTTTGATTCCCAGTGGAGGCAGCAAGGTTTTTTACAAACGGTGGGACAAATTAATGTCTGGGAATATTACATTTGGGGCGATATAAGGTTAATAACAGCATGTCACTTTTGCAGTGAAAAAAGTGTTATACAACCATGTGCTGATGTTTTTGTCGAACGCTGCACCTTACAAGATAGGAAAAGCTTGAAAGCTTTTTTCTTTTTTAAAATGATTTATATAACTTGGGACGGACTATATACTACATTGGGTAGGAGAAACAATAAAGAATCACTACGGCAACAAATTTATAGCGAATAGAAAGAAAATATTTCTGATAAAAGAAGGGTAATAGGCATTTAAAGAACAAGTCCCAAATATAAAACTTCCTCTAGCACTACTTGTAACTAGACGATATACTTTGCTTGGAAGCAGCTATATGTTATTAAGTAAATTATGAATGAAAGAAAAATATTATAGGGAAATTTAATAGTGAAGAATCTACAGTAATAAATAATATCAAAACGCTATGATCATATGAACTTTATAATTTAGTATGCATGAGTTAAAACTATAGCGATTTAGTCAAGGAAATTTAACAATGAAGAATCTACAGTAATAAATAATATCAAAACGCTATGATCATATGAACTTAAGTATAATTTAGTATGCATAAGTTAAAACTATAGCGATTTAGTCACGGGAACTCAAAAGTTTCGAATTTCTTGGCTTTCATGTAAACGGGTATAAAAACGTAAGTAATCTAAAAATTAAAGTTTAAACTTCAATTTTTAGATTACTTATTTCAAGATAACAGGAGGAATTTTTACTCCTAAAATTATGACAAAATTGTTTGCTTTCTTTCACCTAAACAAAGTTTATTTCTTATGTAACAACAATTTTAGTGCTTATCATTTGCACTTGTTCACGATTTTAAATATATTTAAATAGTGTTTAAATACTGTTTCGAAATAGTTCATCTTCCATGCCCAACTTATATGTATTCAGGTTCCAATAAGGGCAAAAATGGCACTGGAAGACCAGTTGATTGCGCCGACATACACCAGATGGGGCACAACACGAGTGGAGTGTACACGATACGTCCCATGAACAGGCTTACAGACGAAAAAGCCCTCAGTGTCTATTGCGACATGAGCACTAACGGAGGAGGGTGGACGGTAAGAAAATATTTTTAAATATATAAAATTATAATTCTTAACCACTCAGTGCACTGTAAACGATTTGCAAGCATGTAAAAGTGCCAAGGAAATCAGCTGTCTGTAAGGTTCCTAATAGTAGTACCTGATGTAAGGTTCCTGATAGTTCTGATTGGACCAAAAAGTTCGCAGACTGTGCTGATATCTCCAACCCTGATTGGAGAAGAAGGGAACTATTTTACCGTGGCGTAGAGGCACATGTGACGCGAGATGTGAAAAGGAAGAAGCAAGTCTACAGTGCAGGGTTTTTCAAAACAATGCGTATAAGTGAACTGTAGTCGTTCGCGTTCGTCGTACACGGAAAAACGGAAATGGAGTTTGAAGAGCAACATGCGAATATCAAATTTTGTCAGCGTTTGGGGAAATCGCCGAGAGAAACATTGCACATGTAGCAGCAGGTGTGCAGTGAGAGAGCAATCTGTAGTGCAAAGGTGTTTTCATGACACTCCCGATTCACGGACGGCCGTGAGTTCGTGGAAGACAATCCACGGACAGGGCTGTCGTCAAGATCAATAACGGAGGACGACATTCGAAAGTTGGCACAAATTGTGCGTGCCGACCGATGTCAAACCATTAACGTCATTGCTGAAAAAGCAGGAGTTTCGTATGGGAGCTGACGGATAAACTAAACATGCATCGTGTGTGTCGACACGTTGTACCAAAAATGCTAATCGAATATCAGTGTGATGAGCACGTGCGGATCTGGGGAGAACTGATTGACATTGCTGACAAAGATCCGACATTCCTTTCAAAAATTATCACCGGTGATGAGACATGGTGTTTCTTGTACGATAAACAAACGAAACGGCAGTCCTCACAGTGGAAGTCACCATCGACGCCGAAGTCAAAAAAGTTCCGTTTGGACTGTTCAAAGGGAAAGATAATGCTGGAGGTGTTTTTTGACGAGAAGGGCTTGGTGCATTACGAGTTCATACTGGAAGGGGCAACAGTGAACAAGGAGAGGTACACACAGATCCTGGCTCCTTTCCGTGATGCTATCCACCTGAAACGCCTAGAAATCTGGAAAAGCAAGGATTCGATGATGCAACATGACAATGCCCCCGCTCATCGGTCTTTTATGGTGCAGCATCGGTCTTTTATGGCGAAGCATGGAACGTCAACCCTTCCACACCCTCCCTACTCACCCGATCTCTCCCTATACGATTTTTACCTGTTCCCCCCGTCTCAAAAATGAACTCAAAAGACGCCGTTTTAAGAGTGCATCTGAGATTGAGGAAGCCGCGACGGCCGCACTGAAGGTCATCTCGGTCAAAGGCTTCTAGGAATGTTCTCAACAACTGTATTCGCGCTGGCAGAAGAGCAGTCCTCACAGTGCTTCAGAGGGGGAGTACTTTGAAGGTGATTGTGTGTAACATATGATATCAATAAATCATATCCGTCAAGTAAGCCAGTCTCCGAATTTTTTTATTCTACCTTATATATACATACATGCATATATGTATATATACATATATATACATACATATATATATATATATATATATATACATATATATATATATACATATATATATATTTATATATATATACATATATATATATATATATATATATATATATATATACATATATATATATATATATATATATATACATATATATATATATATATATATATATACATATATATATATATATACATATATATATTTATATATATATACATATATATATATATATATATATATATATATATATATATATATATATATATATATATATATACATATATATATATATACATATATATATATACATATATATATATATATATATATATATATATATTTATATATATATATATATATGTATATATATATATATATATATATATATATATATATATATATATATATATATATATATATATATATATATCTGTATGTGTGTGTATGTGTGAACATTTTTACAAACATGGTTTTGATTCAGTTATTATTTATATTTTGGGTATAATTTCAAATCCTTTTTAAAGAATTTACTATGAAAACAAACACATTTTAAAACATAATACTGCTTTTCCTTTTGGACTAAATCAAATTATTAATAGTCACGATATTGTTAAAATTGATTTATTCAATACTTCAATTAAACAACAAACTGTATATACTTTGTGGCATCCTCATTCTCACAAAACCACACGCACTCAAAGGGAAATACACAGAAATAAACACTCTATTAACTTAGACTTTAAGTCTCAACTAAATAATCTCAATTCACTATTTGGATCTAACTATGATTGGAAAAAAATCAGAAACTGGGTGTTTTCCATCAAAATGCCACATTTAAATAAACTTTATATTTTACTTTTAGATCTAAATAACAAAAAACAATTTGAACACCTAGTTTTTGACCTAATAAAAGCCAGACAGCTAGATGTTAACTTTACACTTTCACACCCGAAAGAGAAAACCAAACACTCTTATTGTGTTATTAATTACACAAATCCCATTTTTATTTATTTCAACTTTACACAATTTTTTTAAAGATTCAAATCATTATTATCAATTAAGAATGTTATTATAATAAAAGCTTATAAATATTATGTGTCATTAGGACGTAAAATATACAACTACTATCTTTTATTAAAACACTTAAACAGTACTGTATCTTGTTCGTGTTCTGAATTATGCTATTAACCCTTTATCGACCAACATGGACATATAACCACAGGAAATCTTAATTTAATTACTTAATATATTCTCAAAAAGTTTTTAAGCTATGGATTCAAATACAGACTTTCACTCTTATAAATAAAAAGAAAATAATTTAAGCTTTTGCCATTGATCTAGATAAATATATATGTAAACTATAGGGTAAATACAACTGCCCTTTTGAAGCCTCTAAGAGCTGGCAAGTACAAAACACCTGGCATGCAAGACAATTGCTTCAACAAGTTCCTATACAAAAATATACACATAATTACAAAAACATCTTAAAAGAGATCAAATTACTACAAGACAAATTTGTAGTCACTTATGTTGATAAGGCTTTAAGTAATTATGCGTTTATTTGCAAAATATTTGTTCGTCCAAATGTTATTTGGACGAACTCAAACTACAATTTTATTCTTCAATAGCATTAACTCCTATATACACTAATATCTCTATTATCAGTAAACAAATTATTGCTTACTACAAACTAAAGCAAAAACACAATCATAAATTTCCTTACCTGATACTGATACCAAAATTCCATAAATCACTAATTACTTTCAGAACTGTTACTATAGGATTTAATTCATATACCAATGCTGCGGACAAACAACTACTATTTATACTAAATCAAATTTATGATCATTTTACTACACAGCGAGCACATATTATCAAAAATATTTTATACCTGATTAATAACTTAAAACAACAACTTTACATTCATGATACAAAAACTTTTGATTTCAAAGACCCCTTTAATAACATTGACATTCATGATTTATTTAAAATCATACTAAATTTATATGAACAATTTACTCATTCAAAGAACATCTCTATTCCGAAATTCAAAACATTGTTAAAATTCATTCTGTTTAACCAGTATCTCTCTCAGGGTAATTGCATATGCAAATTAAATAAGCGAATTCCACAGGGAGGAATTTCATCCATAATTCTGGCCAACCTTTATCTACATTTTCACGAAATTCAGTACCTTTCAACAGTCATCTTATGTACAGATTCTTTGATGATCCAATTATTATTAAAATTACTAATGATGCCACCATGTTAAACTTTCAATTTTATCCTCCTAATCTACAACTAATTGAAAATGTTTATTCATCACACTGGATCAATTACCTAGACGTTAGTTTAAAAATAATGAAGATAAATTAATTAAAATATATGATAAAATTGAATCATATAATTTCAAAATAAACAAACTTCAACATTATTTATCCAATCTTTCTAAATCAGTATTTAAACATATCATTAATAATCAGTTAAAGAATAAAAAAGTTAAGTACACCATGTTACTACAAAAAACATATTACTAAATGAATAAACACCACCATCCAAAATAAATGCCCTCCAAACCTTATTTTTCCTTTATTAAAACACAATTTAAATTTAAATTCAAAACCATTCTCCAATTACAGCAACATTTTGACAGGTCAATATCAACCACTATTGAATAATCAAAAATTTTAATCAAATTATCATCAAAGTGACCACTAAGAATACAAAAAAATTTAGAAGTCTAAATTCAATATCAGAATAGTTATCAATTATTTGACTAATAATTTATAGTAAATATATAATACAATTCTATAATCTCCATGTTTCATTTCCAACAGTTACACACTTAGTCTGTAACCGTAACTGTAAACTGTTTTGAGTTGGCTCAAAGCTAAGTCAGTCTCAATTACACTTCAATGTATCCAGGGTAACTCAAAATATGTTATTTTATTCTTATTCTTTTTCATCTTTCAAACATTACATTGTATTCTAATACATGATATTAATATTACAAGGCATCAAGCTGGTATATTTCATAATTTTGATTGCTTATTTTTATATTTATATCTGATCCATTTTCTACATTCTTCTACGTCGGGCCATGTGCATAATTTATATATATATATATATATATATATATATATATATATATATATATATATATATATATATATATATATATATGTGTGTGTGTGTGTGTGTGTGTGCGTGTGTGTGTGTGTAATTGTAATTGTGGCTCTTCTTATCAGTTTGCCGAAATTATCAACGAAGTAAATACTTAAAATGAAATGAGAAAGGTAACAAAATGTTTCACAGTATATAATCGAAATATTTATGAAATTATTTAACATTTGTAAACTAGTGTTATCATACACAGAAATACATATTTTCTAAAGGATAATTTTAAATTTAAAAGAATCAGATCGAAAAATTTGCTATTCATATTATAGAAGACAAATGCACGTTTTGAAAGCTGATTCACATTTTCACGATTTCCTGTTAATAAAAAATATGTGTATTGACAAATATACACATGAAACAGTTGTAAGTGATGAATACTAGGGTGGCTGCCAATTTTAGGAATGATATCGATATATGATATTAAATGATAAGAATAATTATTAATTGAATCTGCATTATGTTGATTTAACTTTATATATTATATTATTGTATTGATAAAACATTATTATTTTAAATAGGTCATACAGCGTAGAGGAGACTTTCAGAGACCAAAAGATTACTTCTTTAAAGACTGGAACAGTTATAAAGAAGGATTTGGTGATATAGAGAAAGATTTCTGGTTAGGTAATATCTTTTGTTTTGTAAAATATATGTATCACAACATTATTTTTACTTACATACTAAATTTATTTTAATTTTTTATTAGAAACAGGAAAATGCCTGTCCTACAAAGCAGACATTTTCTAATCTTTGCTGGAAAGACTGATGTGTCTCATTTATCCTGATAAAGGAGGATTTTTATGCATCAAAAACCAATTAATGCCTTTATTGAGTTATGCTGTTATATTAATGAAGTGTTCTTATTACAACTAAATTTGGGAATATGGGGAGTTTTGGGATTTTGATACTGCAGAGACACATAAGGCAGTGTTAAATGCCTAGTGCTGGGTATACTTTTATCTCAACGCTACAATGCTCGCCAAAGTTATAATACTTTCGTCTGGGATCAATTCCCGACACTACCAAGTTGATGATTTTGCATTCTCGTAACGCTGGCGACTCGAACGTTCTTGCTATAACGAAATGTTTTCTACTCTTCGTAATTAATGATTTTCATCTATCACATTCGCTAGACATTTTGCAGGTACACTAATAGATAGTTCTATTCATCATATCATTTTATCTGCAGTCATGATAATGATATTTCTCTGTGCAAACAATTGGCATGTGCGATATCTTTGTTGTTACTTTACAAAGACATGTGAAAACCATATTAAATAGAGAAGATTCTAAAGAACAAAATCATATTGCCATTTTTTTTTCTTCAAAAGTTAAAATTTTCCTAAAAATCTTCTCTTTCCAGGAAATGATAATATATTTGCCTTGACAAATCAGAAGCAGTATTCTGTAAGATTTGATTTGCAAGATGTAGAATCCAACCGGAGGTACGCATTATATGATTTCTTCTGGATTGATGACGAATTTAACAAGTATACTCTGCATATTTCAGATTATAGTGGTGATGCTGGTGAGTGATAATTCGGTTTGGAATAAATTTTGTTTTGGTTAATGATATCTGCTTATATTGTCTTTACATAGATAACATATTGTGTGGGAAAGTATTTTGACACGGTAAAGTGATTCTAGGATATTCAATTTCAAGGAATTTACCACAGTTTTAATAACTTTAGAAAGAATTCGAACTTATTGATTTATTATTGATTTTTAATAAGATCAAATGTGGTACAGATGGTCAATTAAAAAAAAATCCATAAAATCCATAAATTTCTGATGTAAAGTGAGTGAAACATATTTTAGGCTGTAAAAAATCATAATTCTTGGAATATTTGAGCATTTTTTTTTATCTAAAACGGTAGACGTGAAAACAAATCAATACTATTGTCATTGTAAAATGAATGTTTTTTCATGAGCACTATCAACCAGAAATTTATTAAAAACAGAGAGTTATTAAATGCAGATCTTGAATAAAGAATCTCCGTATATGGGTCATAGAAATAATGTCAAAGAATGAAGATAAGTACCAATAATTGATATTGGAGATTAAAGGCGCTCCGTACCTGGTGCTTTGTCCAGTGCGACAACCCGTACGTCGAAATTTTACTAATCTATGTATTTCTTGAAAGATGGAGTAATTTGCATTTCATGTAAATATTTCAATCGATATTTCTAAAAAACAAAATGATTTTCAATAAAATATAATCATTAGAAGACTGGCATTTTTGTCATTCTACCACAAACTTAATATGTGTTCGTTTACACGGGGGAAAGTCGTAAACATCATACATGGATTATCTGGCTATAATTTTAAACTTGTTTCCATTCGCCTACAACGTAACTTATACATTTTCTTCCAGGTGATTCCATGATTGCCCCGCACAACAACATAAAATTCTCGACGAAAGACCAGAAGAACGACAACCAGAAAGAGGAGAACTGCGCCTTGAAGTACAAAGGAGGATGGTGGTACAACGCATGTCATCAATCCAACCTCAATGGCTTGTACCTGAAGGGGAAACACGAAAGTTTTGCTGATGGAGTTGATTGGCTGTCATGGAAAGGTTATCATGAATCGATGGCTGTGACGGAAATCAAAATCCGACCAAAAAATTTCCGATCTTCAAATGCCTCCACTCCTTTGCGATAAATCTTAAATATTTTAATATTGTGAAAATGACTGCATTATTCCATAAATATTGAGATTAAATAAAATAATTTTTACCATTTTTCACTTTATCGTCTTATATAATTTGCCTGTGTCACTCTTTTCGGGATGCTATTTGATTTGGAAAAATTTATGAAGAAAATATATTGAGGTAGTTGAATGAGCTGAATATGTCTCAAATTAAGAGCAACTCCGATAAAAGTGAAAGAACCGATGAAAGACAGAATAAAAGAATGAATATTTTTAAATAGCTTAGCTAAAATCACAGAGCTAATATATTTAGAATTATTTATGTTTTTACAGAATAAGAATTACTTATGTGTTTTACAGAATATGAATTTTACAGAATAAACAGTGCCTAGCGATGGATGCCTGGTTGAAATTTATGAATGGTGTTCAACGAGCATTAAAAATAACCGTTACTTTCAGTACTCGGTACTTTTTTTGGTTGCTTTGCAACATAAAATTGAGATATCGAAATATTTGAGGAATTATCTTCAAAAATATATTAATAAAAACGTTTATAAAAAATTAAATTATAATTACCTTATCTATAGGTAGCAGGCAGTTGATCTGTGGTATGGTTCATGCTCGTCTAAATTACGTCTTCAGTGGATGCATTGTAGGAGTTAAATCTGTATCTCCTAGGGCAGGGATCGACAACCTTTTTGCATTTGCAGGCCGCATTTCAATTTTGAGTTGAATAAAAGAGCCACATGTGTCAAATAGCGTGACAATCGTTCTGAAAGAAGAGAAGGAACACGAAAATATTTATAGTATATCATTTTTGAAATATTCCTAGTTTAACATTTTTTGAAGATACGCATTAATATGAAAAATAACAAAATTTTATATTAAAATGTATGTTAAAATAGTATAAATTGAGTTCACACTGGTATGCATTATATAAAATCTACATTGTACAATAACCATCTATTTAAATAAACATTTTTAACAAAAAACTATGAGTTATGAGCAACACAATGAGAAATGAATATAAATTTTTAGACTTAGATTTTTTCATTACCAGTATATAGAAAATATAAAAAAATAATGTATAACACAAGGAAAATTTTTATTTGTCCTGTGCCCTTGTGCATTTTCCTTCTCTTTTTCTTTTCTATTTTTTGTCTAATTTCATTTGTGAAGTGCAAATTCGTATGATAATGTGAAGATTCTCATTAGCTCGTTGATTACAAAAATTTATTTTTTTCTGTAATTCATCACAGAAGAAGTTTAGCATATGAAAATACTGTCAAATGCAGTTTTGCATATTTTTATAAAACTTTTAATTACAAGAAAATGGTTCGCAAACATTTGTGGAACTGGATGAGAATTTTTACTTGAAAACTACATTTCAGAGTATCATTATTCTGAACTTTATAAACTTTTATTTGGAGTGACAGCGGAACATTATCAGTATCTGCACCAAAAGGGTTCAACATAATTGCAGATCACAATTTGTTTTTCGTGAAAATCTACAAATCTCTTTGAAAATTCATTTTGAAAGGCTTGGACAGTTTCAATCAACAAATATGTCCTTTTGCGACATCCATTGGTTTGCTGTAATTTCTAAAGAACCGTATGTCACAAAATGATTCAAAACTTCTTCTTTCCTGTATTTATTACGTAGGCGTAGTTATGATTAAAATGTTTTTATGACTAAGGCATGACACAGTTGAGATTGTATTTTCCTTGTCATCATCATCGTCATCACTCATCGTGTCTAGTGGCACATAAGTCCTTCAGCTTGTGTCGCCACCCTGTTCTATCCTGTGCAACAGTCCTTGTTTCTGACCAGATCGCCCATCCCATTAAATTCCTCTCTTGTTCTACCAGTCTCCTCCAAGTTAGCTCGGGTCGACCCGAGATCTTTTTCTTTCAGGCGCACAAGTAAGTGCCACAGCAGGGATGTTATGCTGCGGCATTCTTAAGACATCTCCAGTCCATTTCCATCTGCGGCTTTTTATTTCCATCTCAATTGCTTCCTGTCCAGTAGTATTGTAGAGTTCAGTGTTAGTAATAACATAAGGCCCAAAATTTGCTTCAGACATTCGACTTGTTGCATTGGCCCTTTGTTAGTTTCCGTGTTTCGGTTTCATACAGTAAATCGCTCTTCACTAAAGAATTAAAAAGGTTGGTTTTGGTTTTTAAATTAAAGTTAGTAGCTCTCCATATTTTATTTAGTTTTCTAAAACAATTCTGATCTTTTGCAATTCTTATTTTGAATTCTTCATCTGTTCCACCTTCCTTGTACACCAGTATACCAAGGTAAGTAAAGCTATTTAAATCTTCAATAGATTCATCATCTAATTTTACCTTTTCATAAGTTTTTTCATTAATTCTCAAGACTTTTGTTTTACTTTTATTGATTCGTAAACCAGTAGTCTTAGCAAACGTATTAAGGCCATTAGTTTTCTGTTGTAGATCACAAAATCTAGAGACCAAAAGAACAATATCATCTGCAAAATCTAAATCTTTTAAAACTGATGTAAATTTCCACCTAATGCCTCTTCTCTTGTCTTTGATGGTATTTTTCATGATCCAGTCAACAATTATGTTAAATAACAAATCTGACATCACACATCCCTGCGTTACGCCTGATTTAATATTTTCCTTGTAGTTCGACATTAAGTTCATTTAGGTCGGAAGTCATATTTTCCATAAATACAAAAGGCATAATCTACTTTTCAGATAATTAAAGTACAATGTTACCCTTTTCTGCCATAAAAATGTCTATTCCTTCTCGTAAGTGAAAAAATCAACTGAGCTCAGAATCCAGCTCAGAAACTCTGAATCCAGCTTTTTCAGAAATGGTTAGAATTGGCTGTGCTTACATTATGTCGAATATAGTTGATGCAACTGTGTCCATAAAACTTTTCATAATAAAAAAAAATTGCAGTCTAGCATTTCTTGATGAATAATACAGTGATATATCCTTGGTTTATCACTTCCCATTTTTGGAATTCCGGAACAAATTCGTCCTATTAAGCCAGTCTTTGAATCCCCCATATTCTTGGCATCATTTATTGTTACACTTACTAAGTTATCCCGGTCTAATCACTAAGTTTAAAGTCCCCGAATATATCCACCCCGTTATAGTACCAGCCAACTCCTCAGCAATGCTTATTAGCCAACTCTTCAGTAATATTAAATTCATTGCCAATTCCCCGAATAAATATTAGTAATAACTGTACAGTAATAACTCATCTAATGACAAATAATAATAATTAAATAACTTTGCTACATATTTAAGTTACTCAAATACGCCCTTTCCACGAATTCTTCTACACGCCTTGTGCAAGTTCGAGAAGAAAGACTGACATCTTCAAATACTGATTCCTACGCTAGCATAAAGAAGAACGATCAATCATGCTTAAAGCATTGATTATGAAACACTTTCCAACTTCAATGCAATTTTATTTAAACATCTCTAAAATGCAATACATTCTTAAGTAATATTTTAAAACTTATCACAATACTACATTAATTTATTATATTTAAAAAATTAAACCTTCATCGAAAAAAATGAACTTCATTCAAATGACGGCATTGAAATATAAATTGCCTGGTTTGAACATCTCTAAAATGCGATACATTTCTTGGTAATATTTTTAAAACTAGCATAATACTACGATAAATTATTATATTTGAAAACTTCATCGAAAACAACTGAAATTCATTCAAATGACGTCATAGAAAAGATAACACGACTGGATCTCTCTATAAAAACAGCATTTCATTCATAACATTTTCCCATTCATTTCATTCATCGCAATACTATAATAATTTATTTTATTTAAGAGTTAAGACCATGGAGGTACACGTAATTTCTCTATGCTGAAAACTTCATCGAAAAAATCGTCTGGTTCTCTGAGTAAAATCAATGAATGTTTCATTCATATCAACTATATTGCAGACTCCATGAGCTAAATAATTTTGCGTTAAAGAAATGCAGCAATTCTCATACAACTTATTCTACATATTTTGTTGTTTGCATTTTACATAAATGAAAAATAGGCTTCGTTCAAGAAATAATCAAATTTGGATGATCATTTAAACTCAAATATATTGTAATTACGTTGTTTCAGTATGTAGATGCACAGAATTTAAGCAAAAATAAAGTGGTTTTAGGACGGATACAACACTTAATATGAATTAAAAAGAGCTTAAAAAATCACGATTTTAAAAGATGGATGCCATATATCATTTTAAAGTGGGTCATGTGATCTTTTCATATCATGGTCACGTGATCGCTTCATATAAAAAGTGTAATTATTATTTTAATTTTTATTTAAAAAACTACTGAATATATTTCGCTGAATTTTTTTTATATATTTTATGGAACAATTTGACTATTACCTAAAATTTTCGAAGCAATTTGTGAATTTTAAATCCGCTTAAAAAATGTTTGAAAAATTAGGTCCCATAGGGTTCAATGTATTTCATTTTTTCAACCGGATTCAATCCAAAACTAATTGTGTGATATTATTCATTTATACTCCCATAGGTTCTACAGACCGTCTGAGCAACATACTAAAATTTCATTTTGATTAAGTCATTTTTACGGCAGTTATCGTGCTAACGCACAGACAGACAGACAGAATAAACAAAGTCATAAACACTTTTCAACTTAGTTGTAAAGTGTTAATTAGACGAACGGTGACAGTAAACATGCTGCACTCATTTACTGCACTCATTTTATGCGAAGAAGAGAATAAGAAGCGTTAAAATAATGACTTGCTCAATATGCTTATTGCCTATAAAAATTTGTGGTTTGCTCTGTTGATTTCATTTTCAAATCATTGTAATAATAATTATAAAATTTTAATTAATATTTTAAAATCGAATATTTTAATATTGTTGAGGTTTGTGGGCCAAAAAAAAATCCGGCAATCTTAAGGTGGTGGACCACATGCGGCCAGTGAGCGACCAGTTGCCAAACCCTGTCCTAGGTCACGAAATTTATGAAGATAAATTAATCATAAACTGTGGACGATCCAGATAACGTTAGGTATAGATATCCAATAGCTTATTTACTGCATATGGACGTATTTTGGAGTATGGACGTAATTTGGACGTGTATAGGATACAATATGGACAAATTGTGTATGGGACCTTGATATAATCAAGCACTTCATCTGTACACTAGACGAACTTTAAACACGAACGTATCTCGAATTTAATGATAATCGCTTATGACGTCGCAATTATATAATTCTGTAATTACTGGGCAATAAGAGATGAATGCACTTTAAAGTATGGGATGCCAAACATCTTAAATACTACACCGACTTTCGCAAGTATAAAAGTATTGCAAACATATATTCTAGACTGATACATATGTAAAAAAAAATATGTTGTATTCAGATATGCTTTCTGATTATTATAACATTCACTATTCACTGTTGCTGTTTATTATCACATTAAGATTAATAAGTCTGTTAGCTTCCTGTTCCTTTTCCGTCCACTTATCGCTTCAAGTTATATTAAACATTGCAGAAGCGATTAAACTTTAATTGATTCATTCTCTCCAATATCACGTAAGGAATTGCTCAGTGCCTCTTTGTTGCTTTTCAGTCATATTAAGATTTTTTACGGTAAATAATGTGAGTACATTTTTGTAATATTAAATTTCAAGATTGTTAATGGCGCATTTAGAAATATGTTTTTTATGTTGTCATATTTTTTACTAGGAGCGAATAAAAACTGTCTGGCCAACGTTTTTGGCACCCGCCCCTGTAACGCATTTTTTATTTTGACATGACATGCTACTGGAAAATTATAAAATTATGAAGTCATAAGCGATTATTATTAAATTCAAGATAAGTTCGTGATTAAAGAGCGTGTTCTTTAGTATCATGAAGCACTACTTTTTGGTTTAAATATTTTCAGGAAAGTTAAAAACGTACTGAAAAGAAACCATCCCAAAATCCATTTAAAAATTGGCATACAAAATATGTGTTGTGAGTATAACATAATACACTAACATTTATTATACATATACATATATATATATTTATATATATATATATATATATATATATATATATATATATATATATATATATATATATATATATATATATATATATATATACAGAGCGTAGATACTTATAATGTATAGAAATAAATAATTGTTTAGATATACATCTAAAATTTTTGTTAAAAAATGTATTTGGTGCCTTGGCACATTTTAAAATGGCGCGATATCACCAAAATAATAAAACTTAAATTTAAATATCCGTAGAACGATTTCTCGTGGAATAGTAGAATTTGTTTTTATTCGATTTGTCATAAAAATTTACGAAACAAAAATAGAATTTACATTTAAGTATTTTTATTCATTGCAATTTACTTTTCTATCGATTTTTAGCCTTTTAGAGAAAAGTAATAAATTGATTTTTCCCAATTGTATTTGCATCAAATAAGTACCACGACTAAACTAATATTCATAAAAAATTCATAAAATTTTGTAGAATAGTTTGGGAACTACAATGCATACATACATACCTAGATTTCACAAACAGACACACAAACACGATCAGACGTCATATTAACATGAAGCAGAACTGTATTTTAAAGTGTTCGAAAGTGAAAAATCATCAAAAACTCGAATTCCAATTATAACCCCATTCTTATAATTTCCTTACAAAGGAAAATGAAATTGAAAACTTTAGAACATTGCGTATATCTTACACAAAATAGACTGCGCATCAAAATTTTTGACGGTCATTTTCTTCCGAATCTCTGAACTGAGACATCTGAGGTGAAAGGTAGATAATATTAGGTTTATGCAGAAAAATTAATTTTAAAAAATTCGGGCACCATATACATTTTTCAATTTGTTTACAAATTCTCAACATAACTAGCATTGTCTCATAAAATATTTTTAAATATTATATATTTAATCTTATAATATAATATTTTGAACCCAATATACTACTTTCATGAAGTAATCATGTCAATTATTAAACACACAACTAGATGCCCTTGCTTCTCTTTAGTTTCGGGTGGCGAAAGTTTATTCTCAGTTCATTGTTACTAAAATGGTAATTTTTTTAATTCAAAAATATTTTTATACTTTTTAATTTTAAGGAAAATTTAAAATTATTTATAGATTATCAGATTTAGAATTTTAGCTCAAACAACGTCCAGCTTGAACACCAGGGAGGAAACTTTGGCTTTTCTGGTCATGCAAGGAATTATTTAAATAATCGTAGATAAAATTCTGAATATAATTATCAATTCTAGAATTTTAACCCTTTTTTTCAGGATTCAATTCTTATTTTTATTCTTCATTATTTTGAATGATGCTAATGGCAACGATGTATCTAACTGTGGAAGAAAAGAAGTAACTCTCTCTTATTTGGATGTGGCTGTTGATATGATAACGAAAGCTAAGTCCAATATACCATCATGTAAGTATAATGATTATAACATTCCTTAAAATAATTCATCTATAATAATAAAATAGGAATACCAGCATGTTTGTATGTGCGTATAGTGAAAAATTAAAGTGATCCACGGATATGGAATTTCGTACGGTGATTGTGTACGTCAGGTCCTGAGACAAATCCGTGAGAATTTTGCTTTAAAATCCGAATAAATTTTTTAGTTATTTAATAAAATGCAATTATGTGCTATTCTACACAAATTAGTTCCTTAGCGATTAAACGAAAATATTATCACAGAGTTCCATCTTAACACCATTGAAAGGATCTAAAAACGCTTTTTACAACGAGATTCAAACGAAATCTGCAAATTTGTTTTTTCTTCGGCAAATGTATTTATAAATTCATCTATCCACGAAGTAAAGGTTTGCACTATTTTAAATTTTGACTTGAATATGGAGTGATACCTTCGTATTCTAATAAAAAAATAAATAAAAAATAAAAAAACATAGTAGCCATGGCGACAATAATAGAAAGCGTCGCGGATTTCCTGAAAACTGTGACGTCACAAAATATTAAGAATATTATGTGCAAAAAAAAGCAGTTTATTATACGTGAATATTTGAAATTTTGAATAGCGCATTGCTGTATGTTTGTTTATTTTAAAATATTCAAATTTTAATTTAAAGTATTATTTTAATTTATTATTTTAAAAATTATTAATTTATTATTTTAAATATTATTTATTTATTAATTTAAATTTTTATTATTTTAAATTCTATTTTTAAAGTATTTAAATTTTAAACATGCTTGATTTGTTTCGTAAATTGTAACAGTCCTCCCCCCCCCCTTAATAATTTAGTTTTTCAAATGTTAAAATGTTTATTACTTTCGAACCATTTCTTCAAAACGATTTAATTTTATCTGCACATTGAAATTCCTTCATATAGGTTCCGGTAATGCTGAACCCGTTGATTGCTATGACATACTCCTTATGGGACACAACATAAGTGGGGTGTATACAATACAGCCCATGAGCAGACTCACCGAAGGAAAGGGCTTCAGTGTCTATTGCGATATGGAAACCAATGGAGGCGGATGGACGGTAAAAAAATGTATTTTAGATTCACAAAATTATTATTAGGGCATTCAGTGTGAAGTCGCCCAATGATGGCTGCATGGCCATTTTTTTAAACTATATTTTTTTTTCACCACGGTACTTCTTTTCATTTTTACTTTTCTTATATACATAGTACATATAATGTACAGAGAAAGAAAGTATTGTGACGGAGTCGAAAATTCAAATTCGAGTTTTCGACGGAAGAGCACGATTTAAGCATCCCTGAACTCGAGTCAATCGTTTAAGATGATGTGTGTGTGTGTGTCCGTAAGACTGTGGGAACGATATCTCACGAACAAATGAAGCGTTTTTTGTACAAAAATTATAGTCTATGTATATTGAAAGTCTAATGATTTTAAACGTAACCAAATGTTCGGAAAATGTAAAAATTTAATAATTTCTTATGTACTTTTTATTACAATATGATTAACATAAATTTTAGAACACTAGTATGAACCGTTCTCAAGATATCGCACTTTTTTCAAATACATTTATAAAAAAAACTCACATAAAATTAAAAAAAGTAATAACTATTGTGAAATACATTCATTTTTCATATGTAATATTATGCGCTGAATTTGTTAACACCATTCTCGTACATCAAATGCATTCCATTCACGAGAAAAGATACGTTGTTGAAGACCCAGGCCGTCCGACTCATCGGAAGATTTGTGCAACTATTTGGGCGGCCGGAAAAAATACGTTGTGTAATAATTTTATACTTTGACCCCCAGCAATTTGCCAACAGTCATTTATATATAAGATATTCTTTCCGTTTGTCTGTAACACTTGGCGATCAATTTGCTGAACCATTTAGCGAAATATCGCGAACTTAGCAATTTTTCGCCCCAAATTGACAACAATTTGATTAAAATTGTAAAAATGACGTTAAATTAAAGAAATGGCTCCAAATTGATGAATTAATTATTAAAATATTTTAATATATGGAATCCATTGATTATTGCGGATGCCAACAATACTGCTAATTGTCAATTTAGAATTGCGTGAAATACACTGCCTAGCCAGAAAAAAGTCGTGCAAGTTAATATTTCGTTGGCCAGATTTGTCGTAACATTTTTCCAAGTTTCTTGGTTGATAAAGGAAGAGTGAATTACTCTTCCTTGATCAACCAAGATCTGCCAAGGTCTAATAGCTGCTTCTCCAGTATATCCCACATAAATTTAATGCGGTTGAGGTCAGGACTTTGTGGTGGGCAATTTAAATATGCAAATGAAGTTTCGTGCTCCTCAAAACAATCTTTCACAATTTTAGCGCGATGAATCGTGGCGTTGTCGTTCTGGAATATGCCGTGGTCCCGAGGGAAGAAAAAATGCCATTGATGGAATAAGATGGCCATTCAATATAGTCAGATATTCAGCTGACTTCATTTTATTGCTGCATAGTGTTGCTGCACTTAGACCAGCCGACTAGAAGCAATCCCAGATCACAACACGTCGTCCTGAGGCCTTTCAGTGGGTACAGTGTAGTAAGGGTTTAACGTTTCATGCGGTTATGCACACGATTTTTGACAAATTTAGACGCTTACGGAAGTTCTGATATTTTAGGAACTACTTATTTATTCTAAACATTTGGATCAACATCTCATTAGTTATCACATCTCATATCTGATCACACTTTGTCACTTCTACTGTAATGAATGTAACTCGTTCGGAAGTTGACTGCATACAGTTGAAGACAGTGCAAATGTTATCCGATAATGTTTTAGAAGACAAATAATTTATTCAAAATATTTTATACCCACTGTCCAATAATTACCACAATTTTTATCATACAATAATTAGCGCAATCAACTTTAACCCTTCCATAGAAATAACATCGGACACATTATTTATTTCGGGCCTAGAAAATTACATCGTGCTGCTTATCAACAATCATGTGCAAATTTCTATAATATTCTAAACGATATTGTCATTCAAAACATTCTATTAAATTATTTAATTTAAATTTTCTAAAACGAATTTTGAGAATCTCTGTTCTCTTTAAACAAAATTATCTTAACAGGCAGATCTGAAGAATAAAATTTATTGGTTTCGTTTGTAAACAAATTTATAAATATATGTAATTGAATCAATATGTGCTAAAGTAAGAGCGATAAAATTATATTGGAAGATATACCCGTACTACTTATATTTTCCTAAATTATAAGATATACGCCTGTATTAGAAGATATATCCGTACTACAATATATATGTTTGAAAAATATGTTCCAAAATAAAACAGATAACGCAAGAAATTGAAAATAACAATAGTCCTTTTAATACTTATCCGAAGGCAGATATCTATCGAAGGCGATCTATATAATACAGCCAAAAATTCAGTTTCGATAAAACATCTTTTATATACATTTCACTTTAACACTTCACAACATAGTTGAAAAGTGTTTACGACTTTGTTCATTCTGTCTGTCTGTCTGCCCGTTAGCACGATAACTGCCGTAAAAATGACTTCATCAAAATGAAATTTTAGTACGTTATTCAGACGGTCTGTGGGACCTATGTGAACATAAATGAATGATATCACCCAATTAGTTTTGGAATGAACCCAAGTTGAGAAAATGAAATACATTGAACCCTATGAGAGCTAATTTTTCAAACATTTCTGAAGCAAATTTAAAATTCACAGATTGCTTTGAAAGTTTTAGGATATATTCAGATTATCCCATAAAATATATAAAAAACATTTTAGAAAAATATATTCAGAACTTTTATAAATAAAAATTAAAATAATAATTACACCCTTTATAAAGAGATCACATGCTCATTATATGAAGAGATCACGTAACCTACTTCAAAATAAAATATAGCATCCATCTTGTGTCAAAATCGTAATTTTTGAAGTTCTTCTTAATTCATATTTAGTGTTGTATCCGTCCTAAAACAGCTTTATTTTTGCTTAAATTCTGTGCATCTGCATACTGAAACAACGCAATTACAATATATTTGAGTTTAAATGATCATCAAACTTTTTCCCTTATGGAGAATGTAAATACCAAAAGATGTAGAATGAGTTGTATAGGAATTGCTACATTTCTTTAACGCAAAATTATTTAGCTCATGGAGTCTGCAATATAACTGATATGAAAGAAACATTCATTGATTTTACACAGAGAACCAGACGATTTTTCGATAAAGTTTTAAGCATAGAGTTAAATTACTTGTATCTCCATGGTTTTAAGTTTTTAAATAAAATAAATTATCACAGTACTGTGATGAATGGAAAACAGTTATGAATGAAATGCTGCTATTATATAGAGGCAATTTATATTTCGATGATGTCATTTGAATAAAGTTCATTTGGTTTCGTTGAAGTTTCCAAATATAACAAATCTTCATGAAAACGCCAATATCGTTTGAGACAATAATTCAGGTGGCGCTGGGATAAGATAAGTAGTTCTGCATTGTCTGCATTTCTATGGCGAAAGGTTTAAAATATTTATTTAAACTGTCAGTTTTGTAAAAATAAATTATTACCGCAACGCAAAGTATCTAATATATTTCGAAATATATAGTGACTCGACACAATTCGATATTTTATATTTAAAACTTTTATGATAAGGTGATTCAAATTCTGATATTTCAATATTTTTAACTATTTTGAAAATGCAAAAGAAGACAAACCACCCAACAAAGAAATATGCCAGTTACACAAAACTATTTCGGCTCCATTTGACTGATGCTACTGCTATCTTATTTTTTTTTTTTGTAAAATAGTACATATAAGAGCTATTAGAATTTGCTATTATATTTCAATCATGAACATTGGAGAAAATATCTGCTAGTTCTACATAATCTTAATGTAATGATATCTTACACAGGTCATACAGCGTAGAGGAGAATTTGAGAGACTGAACGATTACTTTTTCAAGGAGTGGAAAAATTATAAAGAAGGATTTGGCGATATAGAGAAGGATTTCTGGTTAGGTAACAATTTGTTTGCTGAAATTCGCTTTTTTTAATGATATTTGTTTCAATCTAATTTCTATTAATGGTTTTTATTTCTTATTTGGAATCTGAATGTATAAGAAGGTTATTTGAAGTCTAACTCTCCAGATAGTTAATGATATTATTTACAATAGACGTTTCACATATATCATATTTACCATAGATTTTGCAATGTTTACGCGAGGTTTTTAACTGCGTAACATTCATCTAGAAGGCATGGCTGTGACATTCACTCATGCACGTGCTTTACAAGTATGCTGTTGCTGGTAATTAAACATGTCAAAGACAGGGAAACTAACGAAAAATTAAGCTGCAATATTTTTTTTATAACTTTTATGTAGTTTAATAATTTATGCACCGATTATTTGAGTACTTACTAATTTCTAAAACTTAGTCCAGGTACAATACATTACAATTTCAACTCTGAAACTTCTTCAAAAATTTTAGTACAATTTTAACTTTAGGAACCTTACTTCAAACCTTACGTCAAACATATCATTACAATATTTAAAAAAAACTACATTTAAAAATTACTTTTAAAACTTGTTTCTTAATTAATTTCTTATTTGTCGATATCTGAAGTCGTTTCTGTCTTTTCTTTGTTGGTGTCCACTATTTTCATCTACCTGAGGGTCTGGCCTCTATCGTAGTTCTGTTTGGACTTAGTTCTAGCTCGGTATCTGCCTGTCTGTCCATTCTCTTGATCGCTGCTAATTCCATTTTATCCTTTCTTTCCACTGAACTCAGGTTGATTCATTATGCGCTGGTGGTGTGATATTTTTAGTCACTGGCCTTTTTCAAAACTTGTACTCGTTTCTGAAACCGGATTTCTTTTCTGGTTGTCCTTGTTGGGCTTTTTCCGTACTTCTATTTAATTCAGATTGCTGTTGACACTTCTTTTCAACTGGCTGTTGAACCTCTAAATCACATTTGAACTTCACTTATAACTTTTCATTCTCAAAAGGCTTAACTTCAAATTTTGAAATTGCCTCTTCTGTTTCAAATATTTGCGTCCACTCCCCTACTTCCTGTGATTGTAGCTTTCTTTTCACTCTTTCCTTTCTAATTTCTTTCAATTGAAATAGTCGATTACTGTTCCTTCTTTCAACGTACTTTTCTTCTTCATCATCTAGTTGAGGAACTCTTAACTTCTCAACAGGTTGTTTTTCCACTGTTTCGGTGGCAGCTTACTATCTTTAGGTAGCAGCTTACCATCTTTCACATTCACTTCGTGTATTGGCTTAGATGGCTTTTCTTCCTTCTTGCTGCTTTTAGATTCACATTCAGATCTCGAGTCAACTTCCTCTTCCAATAATTGGCTTAACTTCCTTTCTTTCTGTACTTCTAATTCTAGTTTCAAACCTTTTCCAGTGGACGGATTTGGATTCTTGCTTCTTATCTGACTTCTGCAGCAAAGTGTTTTGTATTTCTGAGGCTGAAACTTTAGATCACTAATATTCTTTGACAACCTCTTTCGGCCTTTATATATTTGAATCCCATCTTCTGGGGATTTTTCTGCACCCCGTCTTGGATGTGGGTAAATTTCCCTTTGATTCGGGTATTTCCTCCTCCTAATCGGCAGATCTATCTTCTTTTCTGCTCTTATCCAGTTTACTGGCACATTATCAGCTGTTTTTCGATTTGTGTTTCGTTCCCAGCTGCTTTACTTCACTTTTCCGTATCTTTGTGTTTTAGGGGGACCTACAACTTGTCGAGGTTTGTATCTGTTCTGCCAGTATGACTGTTCGTAATAGGGTCTCTACACCCTTTACAACTTATTTGTGTTATATCCCAATCCTTCACTTTGATCTATTGGATGTCGTTCATTGCATTTTAAAGCCAATTGAAAGACCTCTTCGACCGTTTTCGGTACTTTATAAAAGACAAAATCTTTAATTTCTGTGTTTAGCTTTTCAAATAATAGCATATTCAATTCGGGCTCCCCTATTTCCAATTCTAATTTGTTTCGCATTTCTATTTTTCTTAACACAAATTTGCACATTGATTCTTTGGGCTGCTGGGTAACACCATAAAATTCAGCTTCTAACTCCACTCTGTTCCTTACTTCTGGAAAAACATTTCGTATTTATACTTTGAATGTGGTCCAAAATTTACAAATTTCATGTCCGAACACCTTCCACCAGTATGCCTTTCCTTTAAAAGTCGATTGAATTACAGATACCTTATGCACCTCACTTCTCGTTCCTGTTAAAAAGAAGTTTTCTATTTCATGTAGATACTTTTTGACTGATCCACTTCCGTCAAACGTACAAATTGGCTTCATTAACATCTCTAGCCCTGCTGCTCGACAATACTTTCCATTTTTCGAATTTCATTTCGACCAAACTTTTGTGAAATACAATTTTTCTGTGTTATCTGCTTTTCTTATGTTCGGGCGCCATTGTAAAGTAACTGCCTTCCTCGGCTTTTTCCGATTACTTTATTCTACGGATGAGTATATTTATGTTGCGGGATTACAGATCCGTAGTCACCTATGTCACCCAAAGTGACTTAACTGAAACTTAAATTCTTTGATATTCAGAGCTTTCGGTCCAAAGGGCAATAACACAGGACAGCACTGAGTAAATTCAGCCAATTTTATTGTGCACTTCACAGAAATAACAGCTGCTGGCTATTTAAAGCAAATGATGACATGGACAACAATTATTATTGCAACCGCCCAGAATACATTACAAATATAAAAGATACTACCATTAACTGGTCTGATGGTACTCTTAAATGGAGATGATTCTAAAGCTTTTATGCTTATAACTAGCCTTCTTTTATCTCGCATCGTATTGCGGCCAAACCCAGAATACTAGATCTTTCCTAGTCACTTTTGTATTCACTGCGTTTTCCTTTTTGTCCCTTACTCGAACACTTAGTCATTTCAAGAAGCTCTCTTTCCTTCTCAGTACTCTCTCAAGACACGCACGACCTACTAAACTCTCCCGATCCGAAACTTATTCCTACTTTCCCGTAGGAACGCAGATAATGCTGATTGGGTCGGTGATTCGTCTAACAACCAAACCAGTTAGGATCGTTAATTTGAGTAAACATAAATTAAAATGAAACCTGAGGGAAATAATAATCGAAAGGTTATTTAGCCCTCACAGCTATAAATGGGCAAAGACTCAACTAGGTTACCAAGGGTCTTTGGAGGGTACTTTAATACTTTTCAAAATTCTATGCTTTCTCAGACTCCAGAGGGGGTAAATCGAAGGTTCGTCTCCGTTAGTTTATGTACCGTAGTCGATGCTATAAATGTGCACAGATTCAGTTTTCTAGGTCAACGGAGGGGCATTTAAAGGACCCAAAAAGACTTTTCGAAATCCCTCTATTATCTCTGCCTTTGGAGGGGGGGGATAAATAAAAGTTTCGGCTCTGTTAGGTTATATACCGTTGTCCATATATAAATATGTAAATACCACTTTTTTTTTAGTTAAACGGAGAGGCTTTGGGAAGATCTGGAAACTATTTGGAAGATCTGGAAACTATTTTTGGCTCTCGCTCTCACTCTTTTCTTCGCCCCCCCCCCCCCGGGGGTTATATCGAAATTGCGGCAACTTCAGGTTCTATATCATAGATACTTTAAGTGTGCAATGATTCAGATTTCTAAGATCAAAGAAGGGACTTCTGGAGATTTTGAAAAGAACCCGTTTCTCCGCTCCAGGAGAGGGGGGGGGGGGGAGCCGAGGTAAATCGAAAATCCGGCTCAGTTATTTTCTGTACCATATTTCATACTATAAATGTGCAAATATTTAATCTTCTAGATCATTGGGGGCTCTTAGAGGGCTCTATAGAAAGACAAAATCACGTTAGACACTTTATACAATTACATAGTATTTTTCAGCATAGTTATGCTTGGGCAATTCGTTTTAGATCCATACTTCCAATTTAAACATTTGTATAAAATGCATGCGAAATTATTTTATATATTGGTAGTACTTGCTAAAACAAGAAGGAGGGTCTAGCATGTTATACGATCTCTTAAGAAAAATAGGTCAATTAATAAATGTTTTGTTATGCAGAAACTAGTCTAAAGAAAGAAAATTCCTGGGCAATTATCTGCAATATTCAAAATGATATTTAAAATAGAAGTCTCGTAAAAAAAGCTACCAAAATAGGGAAAATTGGACCAAAATAGGGAAAATTGAAATCAGATTTTCCTCGATTCGATGATTTTCCCCCCAATTCGACAATTTTCCCTCGACTGTTGAGTCGTACTGCAGAGTACGAAAATTGAAAGCAAACTTCGCATAAAACGTATCTGCGCAATGTCATTTGCAGCTAACCCTATATTCATTGCGAAAAATTTTCGATTTTTTAATAAGTAATTACTCGCCAAATATTGCAGCTAATTGTATCGAGGTTTTTTTTTCGGACGAAATCATCGCAATTTTTTCTACTTAAACGTGTTTTTTTTTTTCTCAAGGACCTTATAAAAATTTACGCTCCCTATTTTCCAGAAAATATCCCCTCCCCCTACACCAAAAAATAATATATGACAAATGTAGCATTTAATTTTAATAAACACTGAAATTGGAAACATGTGTTTAAAACCAATTGCCGAAGCACGGAAAGCGAGTTCAATTATGCTGAAATACCCTGTATATAGTTAACAGAAATGCAGACTGTCCATGAAGTCCCCGTACCATTACAAAAATATTTTTTCTTTTTTTAGCTGAAAAGGCACTTAGACAAATACATCTATTAACCTCCATGTGTAGCGTAGTGACACATGAAGTTAGACCAATTAACGGAAAGTAGAACAATGTTCAACAACAGCCAAGCTGCTTTATAAGCTCTCTAGCTCTCCAATAGCGTGCATGTATGTCTTTCTCCGATAATGGTAAACAGAATGGTCACTATCCATCAACTACATTTATGTACACGGCATTTTTTGGGCTATTATAGATGCCAATATGATGCGAGTGTTTGGGTAGGTAATCATGTCTTGTCAATAATAACATATACAAAATGTTATTAAGCACGAATCATATAAAATAGAAAGCTGCTATTCTTTTGCAAAATGTTTCACAAGGTCTACAGTTTATGTTACTGATATGATTTGCTTATCTTGCGGGATTTGAATAACGAATTACGACTACACCACAGAAGAAGGCGCAATGTGTGTTGCGATATGCAGAGAGTAAGTCGCTCATGCTCTCCATATACCCCACCACTAGACATTTTTCTGTGAGGGTACGCCAAAGATTACACGTACCATTTCCTGACATTACGTCACTTAAAGTGAGGGTGGCACTGCGACACTTAAAGTGAAACTTAAATTATCCCTTTCTAGCCCTAAGGGTCACAAAGAAGGCGCAAGTTAAAGTTGTGGACTAAAAAAACACAAACTGTTATCAGAAAACGTATAAAAGGGGAAGGCCGTGTATGTTTCTGATACTTAAAAAAGGTGATTAACCAAGCAGCAAATATCAAAGCCTTTATCTTAAATTAACTCTGGTTATCACTCATAATAATATTATAGTATAGTGGTAAATTTAATATTAAGCTCCTTCATTCTCCAATGCTGAAATAAAAGTTAAATTAAAAATTCCAACAAGAACATAGGCAACAAAGAAGAGATTTAAATTGGCCAAAAATTTCGTTTATTATTTGTTTATGTATATATATATATATGTAATAAAATAATCCAACAAATATAGTATACAAATGGTTGTCAAATGCATAATTTAAATCATACCAATATCATTCACTATTAATATATTGAAGCAACAATTACTATTAACATTCCTTTTTGCATTTTCAAATTTTAACATTATTTATGTTCTTTCTCGTTCTGCGGAGAATTAATTCTACATTAAGTTACATGATACAAGTTCTATTATAGTTCATTAAGGTCGTAATTTTTAAGATCAAAGTTCAAATACAGCAGTTTCTGATGTCACCAAATGACTGGGGATCATCCATGATTAATAATAATAGCTCGTCTTTGTCAAATTATCAGCCTTCAGTGGCTGTCCAGATGTTATAAAATAAGAAGAGTTTGACTTACATATATTTGAAGCAGTAGCAGGAAACATTCCCCATTTTGGTGGTCCAATGGCAGGATTTTCATAAGTAATAATAATGATGCTTTATGTTGACATGTCTATATCGATTGAGATCAATTGAAGCAAGGCAGGCACTCATCATAGGAGACAACGTATTCAATTAGTTGGGTATTGGTGATCAGTCATCCGAAGACGAAGCTTAATGAAACAGTCGTTGAAGGCGAGGCTTAATTGTTCAGTCAACATGACTATTAAATTCGAGGAGCAAATTGTATGTGTAATTCCTTAAAAATTGGACACATAGTCCGAATGCTGACTATGTCTATAGGTCTCCATGGACCAAAATTAGGAGACAACCTTCATGGTTGAAGAGCAGGGCCAGAGTCTCTTATGAAAATCTGCTCAAAAAAAAGCAAGAGGACCTCAGCGGTCCGGCCCGCAGGCCGGCCGCGTCCAAGAGCGGATTCCTTTTTCTTATTTTTTTATTTTACACTTGCCGTCATATTCTCAGTGGCGCTGTACTATATTCGCGTATGATTGGCCACTCCTGTACATACAATACGTTCCTATTGGATGGTGGCCTTGTCCATGCTAAAAGGTGGGGTGCCATGTTGCATACCCCTTTTCGTAGAATTTTTTGCCCATCTGTGAAGTTTGCTGAAGTCTTTATTTTAGAGGGTGTAACTTTAGTCAGTAAATTCTTACTGTTGACAGGAATTATAGCTTCTTCTGAAAACTGCCCATGTCTATCCTGACGGGGCGTACATACAAGTTTTATATTACCAGTGGGAAAAGGTTCTCAGCAAGAAAGGAATTTTTGACCGTTGTGGTCCTGCTATGTAAAATCTGCACGTGTTCTCTAAAAAAGGAGGGGGGGGGGGGCAAGTATGCTTCCTGGGACCAAACTCCTACGTTGCAGCTGTGAGATTGTTTTTCTGCAGATGTGCAAAGAGCGTGAGAAAGTACTTTTTTTTTAAAATGGCTATTTTTGCCTAGCAACTGCCTTAATCTATATTCCAAAAGGTTTTAAAGCTAAAGTAATTTTAAATAAATAAAAGTTCTAATTCCCTTTTTAATTAAAAAAAGCATTATTAAAATTAGCGTGTGTCAGACACATTTATAAAAAAAATGTCATGTTTCTCATGACATATCCTCCGTAGAGCAGAGAAAGAACATTTGACATCCGTCCTTCAAGTATTTATGAAATTTCAATTCAATCTAAATTTATATATTTTAACGTCCTTGACATCACATCATTAATAATAGTAAAATAACAACCATATTCATCACATAAATTATATACATATTCTTTTCGTGTAATCATTCTTATATATTCTCAATAATGATCAATTGTTCATCAAAAGGCATAAAGTTTATTAAAATTCATATATATATACACTTAAATGTTTGCGCATTGGTTCAATATGTAAACAAAAACATGAAATTTTCAAATGTAAACAAACGATCAAAATCTCTTTTAAAATATTCAATGTTCAATAATATGTGCAATTTATATCCAATTTTGTTGATATATATATGTAAAATTATAATTTTGTTCATAATGACGAATTTACTTCATTCACATTAAAAACATATCACCGTAAAGCTAGGATGTGCTCTCAAATTATGTGCAAAGTGTCAAAACAAGCGAATCCTTTGCGAAATACACAATCTTCTAACAAATCTCCTTGTCAACAAGCGCCAGAAGCAGTAGCGTCTATGTTGCCATGCCAACGCACTCTCTTTGCCCATCGGTGAATGGCCAAGGCGGTTGTCAATCAAAATCGCTTCTCTCACTCTTTCTGTCTGCTTAGGAAATGAACGAAGATTACGGATTAGCGTAAATCTGAGAAGGGAAAAAGTTTGACGAAGCTTTCAAATTTCCGGTCGGTCCTGCGAATGCATATTCGCGGCGAAAACCAACTCTGACTATCGGTGAACGTGTGCTTTTTCATGACGAAGAATAGAAGCTCTATGTATCAAATTAGTTTTGCTAATTTTTTTTTTTGAAGGTTTTGCTAACAATCAGTTTGAGTTGCAAGCGGGAAAAATTTTGTAAACTCGATTTTACTTTAAGCTAGAATTTAATTTTTCGAAGTTTTTAAGTAATTTTACCTCTGTTTCGAAACATCCTATAATTATCAGGTTTTTCTGATAAGATTATTTGCTTAAGTCATTCACAGTATACAGTCTCTATTTACCTGGCCTTCGAATTCTTTTATTCTGTTATTGCACTTGCGTCTGCTAAATTTTTGCAACATCCTTATGGTGAAACGTTATGTAAAATATCAAGTTATGCACACAAATTTGTTCTTTCGTATGTAGTAGCATAAATTCTCAAAATATTCATATGAAAATGTTGTTTACCCAAAATTTATACTCAAAATCTATATATAGTAAAATAGCATAATAATATATTGCACAATCTCGTATGGTATCAAAAATATGTTCAAAAAATATATATACAAATATCTGTTCCAATTTGCACAAAATTCTACGTTCAAATGTTACACAAAATATACACTCTCTAAATTTGTAAATTCAATATCTTTCTTATCAAATGTGCGTATTAATCCATATTTTCTCTCACATTTTATTTTATCATCGATAGCTATCGTTATCTTTCTATACATAATTGTTCATCTTAATTCATTCCTTCATTTTTATCACTTTCGTTCGTATGGGCTCATTTTGTTCCGAATTATTCCCATTTTTAATGTAATTGTTTTCTTTCCTCAATACATAACTTTTAGTTTCTTATTCCCTTTATTCTCTCACTTTCATCAATTTCTCCAAAAAAAATTTCAAAAATGTTTGTGTATTGCAATAAAAAGTGTATGTTTAAGTTCTGCGATGATTATACTTTGAGTTTCGTCTCTGACCTCCTCCCATGTAAAAAAAAAAACATTCAGCAACAGATTCCTTACCACAATGCATCAATTAGCACTTAACTATTAGAGAAAAGAGAATCAAGCGAATGCTTGGTGATCACTCAAGCATGTCTTACTTGATAATTAGATTTTCCTAATTACCTACAGGCACACAAAATTTATCTAAAAAAAAATTTCTAAATAAAAGTTCCCAGTGAATTAAGTGCACGAATGTATACAGTGTTGAAATTCTAATCTCAAAAGGGTTTACAGCAAAATTGTAGTTGTACAGCCAAAAAAAGTATTATTCAATTTTAGTGATGTGTTTTATTTGTAAAGTGAAGCCTTGAATTTTAAAGAAAATTTTCATGTAATTCTAATTTATGATTATCCTTTAAGTACATAATTTTTTTTTTACTCACATTCCAATATTGACTACTAAAGTTAGATTTATTTAAGCAAAATACTATGGCAAAAGAAAATAAATTTCTTATGATTGCAATTCATGCCAGCATGAAGTACAAAGTTCTCCATTCTATGTCGTCACATATAGAAGATGGTTGCCAAATGTTTTGAGCTTTAATTGTCCACTTCAGTGTTTTCCTTCAGATGTGTTTTAATCTTAGGCACTACGAATAATTTGTCAAAATGTACTTTTATAGTTTTCTCTTCATTTTCAATAATTGCATTTTTATTTCTTATGATTCTTTTTATCGTGTATGGACCTGAAAATTTTGGTTTTAAAGGTGCTGCAGGTATAAAATTTTTTAAATACACAGTGTCACCAAGTTTTAGTTCATATGATCTTGCAGCTTTAAAATATTTCTTTTGCGTTGAATTGGCTTCTGCCTGATTTTTGTAAACTTTTTGAATTATCTCTTGATGTGCTTTCTTAGCTTCCTCTACAAATTGCTTTAAGGTTAAATTAGTGAATTTAGTATCCATATGCATATCAAAAGGTGTTCTCACTTCACGGTTGAAAAAAATTTGTGCTGGAGTATATCCTGTGATAATGTGTTTTGAATTATTATATTCATTTTTGAAAACTAGAATTTGCTTGTCCCAGTTGAATGACTCATTAGCTAAGCATGCGATTGAATTCTTGAGTAAAAAGTGGCATTTTTCTAATAATCCATTGCTCATTGGTCGATATAAACTGCTGCGATGGTGGGAAATGTTCATATCCTTCAGGAAGTCTGTAAATTCCTTAGCGGTAAATTGAGACCCGTTATCTGAGATCAAAATTTTAGGCGCTCCAAATCTACTAATATACTGAGACAGTACATTGATAATGCTCTGTGCAGTAATTGATCTTACTGGTATTGCTTCCAGATACCTGCTTAGGTGGTCGACGATGGTCACAATGTAATGGTGTTGACCAGATGATCTAACTAGCTTTCCAACCAGGTCTATAGCTATTTGCTCTCCTACTTGTATATTTTTGTTCTGTAATTGAATTTCTTGTCTTTTGATTTGTTTAGCTTTAAATTTAAGGCATCTCTCACAATTTAAGCAAAAATTCTTAGTGTCTGAGAACATTCCACTCCAGAAGTAAAGTCTTTTGATTTTGTTGTAAGTCTTGCTTATGCCAAAGTGGGCAACATGAGCAGCTTGTATAGTAATTCTTTGTAAGCTTCTTGGAATTACAATCTTTATTGCATTAGGTGCTTTGCTTTTGGCTTTAAGTTTGAATTTTAATAGATTATCATTTGAGTCAATTTTATAATTCTCATATCTTGAGTTCAAATCATTATCTTCCAATATTTTTCTTATTTTGCTTAATTTCTTATCCTTTAATTGTTCTTTTAATATATTTTCATGGTTTAATTTATTTTCAGTTTCAAATATATGATTAATTAGTTCATTTACTGTGTTTTGTTGAAATATTTCTCTGGACATATAATCAGCAGGGTTATCTTTTCCTTGGATGTACTTTACTTTAAATTTGAAGGATTGCAGAAAAAGTAACCATCTGCTCTCTATATCATTAGCTTTTTCCAATGCTAAATGATAAGATAATGCCTTTGCATCGCTTTGGATTTCAAATTCTGCACCAACCAAGTAATCCTGGAAATGTTTCACTCCCTCATAAATTGCAAGCAGTTCTCTTTTTATACTAGGATATCTCGATTCTGTATCTCTGAGTTTTCTCGAGAAAAATTTTACAGGGTGCATTTGTCCATTATATTCCTGAGATAGAATGGCAGATACGGCCTGTAATGAGGCATCACAAATTAGAACAAAAGGTTTTTTGAAGTTGGCATTCTTGACTATAGGCTCTTTTAAAATAATGTTTTGTAGCTTTTCTAGTGCTTCCTGGCATTCTTGAGACCAAATAAATTTTTGACTTTTTTTTGTTAAATTAATTAGAGGTTGCACAATACCTGCATAATTATCAATCAGTGATCTAAAATAGTTAGTCATGCCTAAAAGAGTTTTGACTTGTTTGGCTGACTTTGGTACAGGAAAATTTTGAATCTTTTGAATATTTTTGTCAGAAGGTGAATATCCTCTAGTATTAATTTTGAATCCTAAGTATTCTATCTCTGACTTGAAAAGCTGCACTTTCTTTGGATCGAGAGTCAAGTTGTAAGATATCAACCTGTCGAACACTAATTGTAGGGTTTCGAGTACTTGTTGAAAAGTATCGCCTGCAACAATTATGTCGTCCAAGAAATATCTTACTCCTTTATCTCTAATATCACCCAGGCATTTATGTATTAATTTTGCAAAGTAGCTAGTGCTGTTAGCAGTCCCGAAAGGAAGTCTTGTAGGTAAAAAATTACCCCACTCGGTTGTGAAGCTGAGGAGGTTTTTGTCAACATCTCTTAATTTGATTTGGAAAAAGGCACTTTTAAGGTCCAGAACACAGTATAACTTCTTGCCTGATACTTCTTGCAGTATATCATGTATTTGGTCTACTGCAAAGTGATATTTTACTAGGTAACTATTTAGTAATCTGTAATCTATGGTCATTCTAAGCTTTTGATTCTCTGGTTTGTCTGATTTACTTGAATCTTTCTTTCTGATAAATAAGGCGGGAAATGCTACATTGCTGGTAGTCTCCTCAATTATGCCATTCTTAAGTAAATTTTGGATTTCTTTGTATGCTATGCTCTTTAGTAAATGTGGTACTTTATATGGCTTACATTGAATTGGATATTGATTTAGGACATGAAATTCAGGTACCACTTTTTCTGTACAGCCTAAAGTGTCATAATTTTTTGAAAAGGCGGCTGAGTTTTGTTTCAGCATTCTCTGTACAATTGCTTTTTGCTTCTTGTCTAAATGATCTAAATTGAAGTCCTCTGTAGAAAATTGCTCTTCTCTTAATTTTAAAATTTGTTCATGGGTTAAAGCATTGACTGTTTCAATATTTGTATTCATTTCCTTATTTTGTGCATTATTGACGATTTCAAAATTTTTTGAAATGTTAGCTAATTTTGTTTCTTTACTAACGGTCACTGGTTTATTTGAGTTGTTAGTTATAAAAATAAATAGTTTGTTGTCATTATTGCTCTTAATTATACCTCTCTCTACTTCAATATCTAAGTAATTCACATAAGGTTCTATTAAAAATTCAGTGTTTGCTTTGATAGATTTCTTGCTTTTGACTTCGACGATTTCTGTTGTAAAAGGTTCAAATTTTGTTTTGCTCACCAAAGTAATCGAATTATCTGCCTTCTGTTTGCTTTTAATCTGTTTTCTTGAATTCTGTTGTTTATTTGCATTTTGAATTTGACTGTTACTATTTACATTTTCTCTATTCTCCAATTCTGTATTAGATTCTGCATTCTGGTTATTTGCAATATTTTGATTTTGACTATGTTTACAATATCTGATGTTGTCATCTACTTGGATCTTATTTACATTATTAATTTCTTCTGCTATTCCCAATTGAAATTCACAGTTTGGCATTATTAATTTATTGCTGGACATATCTAATATAATTTTGTTTATTTTCAAAAAGTCAAATCCTAAAATCATATCATATGTGGTGTACCAAGAGTCATTTGTGATAAAAAAAGTGTTTTTGAAATATTTCTTATTAATTTTAAATCCTAATTCTATGGCATGTCTGAATGGAATTTTGGATCCGTTAATTGCATGTATAGATACACATTTAGAAAGATATTTGATTTTCATTCCTGATTCTTTGATTCTTTCAAAAAGGTTATTACTTATCAAACAGATTGTAGATCCTGAATCTATCATTGCATTTGCTTTAAAGTTATTAATTGAAATTTGCAGTAGAGGTAATTTGTTTACTTGCAGTAATGTTTCATTAGTTGCACATGAAGCTATTGTTTCTTCGATGTCACTCTGTGTCTGTGTATCTCTGTCCACATTAGCATTTTGAGTTTGTGTGTGTTTATTAACATTGCATTTTTCAGTTTGTACTAATTTATTTATTTTAGTACTTCGAATTTGAGTAGATTTGTCACATTTTGTTTTAAAATTATGTTTGTTGTATCTTACATTTTGAATCTTTTTATTTCTCTGCATGTTATGATATCTTACACCCATTTCACTGGAAGACAAACGGGACGTTGAGTTAAAGTGCTCATTTATCGCCTTCCCCTGAGAAAAATCCTGTTGCTGATTGCTTTGTCTAAAAAAATGTTGTTGGTTGTTATAATTATGTGCTCCTCTCCTTGAATTTTGCTGATAATTTGAATTAGATGTGAAATTTTGTTGTTGATAGTTTTGGTTTCTATCATTACTCCTTTTATAATAATTCCTCTGATTGCTATTATTCCCTCTATAGTAATTGTTTCCTCTATAATAATTGTTTCCTCTATAAAAATTGTTTCCTCTATATGGATGACTTCTAAAAGTATTCTGACTGCCCCTCTGTTGACTGTTTTGCTCTCTTATCATATTTTTATACTGCTGGCAATCAATGGTGATGTGATTCTGATTACACAATAAGCAAACAATGTTTTTATTTTCTGCATTACTGTTACCTTCTCCTAAATTCTCTTTTGTTGTGCTTTGATTTTGATTGATTGTTTTCAGAGCGTTAACCTCTGCTATCAGATTATGAATTAAAAAATTTGTGGAGTCTTGCTGCTCTCTGATTTCATTTATATGTGGCCTTTCTGAAGTATTTATATTATTTAATTTTTGCTCTTCCTCTAATACTTTCTCTATTGTTCTTGCAATATTTAATGCTTCTAAAAATGTGGAGGGTCCTCTTTTTTTTTGTTTCTATTTTGACGTCATTTCTTAGTGCGTCCAAAAATTTTGTCATTTTAAGGTTATCTATGAATTTTGATATTTCTGAATCATTTTTGTTTAGTGATTTAGTGTACTTTGCAGTGGCATTCTCAACTGCTTCAGCTATTTCGTTGATAGATTGCCTAGGTCCCTGAGATATTGCTTGAAATTCCTGCTGCAAATCTGCAAAATTTTGTGTCTTTTTGAATTTCAGAGTCAGTTTATTTTTAAATTCTTCATAATTACTAGTACTGGCTATTTCTTGATTATTGATAATAAATTGCAGTGCTTTGCCTGCTATTAAAGTTTTGATTATAATTAATTTGTTGCTGCTGTCCCATTGGGCGATTTGAGCAATCTCTTCAAACTGTTTGAAAAAAAAATCTATATCTTCCTCTGATTCTCCGTGAAATTTCTTTAAAAGTTGCAAAAGTGACATGTTTGCAAGTGTTTTGTTGCCTTGCATGGAATTTACTAATTTTTGGACTTGTTGTCTAAGTTTTTTGCCTTCACAATCATTATTATCTTTATTTTTATCATTAGCTTCCATTTTGTCACTATAAATTAGATTAAAGTTATCTATTTGGAGCTTGTCTTATTCAGATATCCCCCAAAATGCATATAAAACAGTATACACAATATAAAATGAAATTTGCAAGAATGTAAATATCCAATATCAAATATAAAATAAGTTTCTACTGTAAGATATTTTTGTACTATCATACATATAAATACACTTCTGTTCAATTCCACATAGCAAACAATTCAAATACTGCGTTTATTTGATATATTTCTATTTTCAATTTCACTATAATTATCGTTTATCATTTAAATATCAGAGTACTCTGATCTGTCCAATTTACCATAATTTTTTTTATCTAATATTTGCATTTATTATATACTTTTAAATGTGTATTTAAGTGATTTTATGATTCATCCTTTTATGCTATCACTGAGTGTTGCTTCACTCTTTCTTAACCTTTATTTATCAACTTTTTTTTTTTTTTTTTATTATTATCATTATTAATTGCAACAAAAAATTATTTAACTGGTTCACACTCTTGTTGCCTTCTTCTTCCCCGGGGGTTATATCGAAATTGCGGCAACTTCAGGTTCTATATCATAGATACTTTAAGTGTGCAATGATTCAGATTTCTAAGATCAAAGAAGGGACTTCTGGAGATTTTGAAAAGAACCCGTTTCTCCGCTCCAGGAGAGGGGGGGGGGGGGGAGCCGAGGTAAATCGAAAATCCGGCTCAGTTATTTTCTGTACCATATTTCATACTATAAATGTGCAAATATTTAATCTTCTAGATCATTGGGGGCTCTTAGAGGGCTCTATAGAAAGACAAAATCACGTTAGACACTTTATACAATTACATAGTATTTTTCAGCATAGTTATGCTTGGGCAATTCGTTTTAGATCCATACTTCCAATTTAAACATTTGTATAAAATGCATGCGAAATTATTTTATATATTGGTAGTACTTGCTAAAACAAGAAGGAGGGTCTAGTATGTTATACGATCTCTTAAGAAAAATAGGTCAATTAATAAATGTTTTGTTATGCAGAAACTAGTCTAAAGAAAGAAAATTCCTGGGCAATTATCTGCAATATTCAAAATGATATTTAAAATAGAAGTCTCGTAAAAAAAGCTACCAAAATAGGGAAAATTGGACCAAAATAGGGAAAATTGAAATCAGATTTTCCTCGATTCGATGATTTTCCCCCCAATTCGACAATTTTCCCTCGACTGTTGAGTCGTACTGCAGAGTACGAAAATTGAAAGCAAACTTCGCATAAAACGTATCTGCGCAATGTCATTTGCAGCTAACCCTATATTCATTGCGAAAAATTTTCGATTTTTTAATAAGTAATTACTCGCCAAATATTGCAGCTAATTGTATCGAGGTTTTTTTTTCGGACGAAATCATCGCAATTTTTTCTACTTAAACGTGTTTTTTTTTTCTCAAGGACCTTATAAAAATTTACGCTCCCTATTTTCCAGAAAATATCCCCTCCCCCTACACCAAAAAATAATATATGACAAATGTAGCATTTAATTTTAATAAACACTGAAATTGGAAACATGTGTTTAAAACCAATTGCCGAATCACGGAAAGCGAGTTCAATTATGCTGAAATACCCTGTATATAGTTAACAGAAATGCAGACTGTCCATGAAGTCCCCGTACCATTACAAAAATATTTTTTCTTTTTTTAGCTGAAAAGGCACTTAGACAAATACATCTATTAACCTCCATGTGTAGCGTAGTGACACATGAAGTTAGACCAATTAACGGAAAGTAGAACAATGTTCAACAACAGCCAAGCTGCTTTATAAGCTCTCTAGCTCTCCAATAGCGTGCATGTATGTCTTTCTCCGATAATGGTAAACAGAATGGTCACTATCCATCAACTACATTTATGTACACGGCATTTTTTGGGCTATTATAGATGCCAATATGATGCGAGTGTTTGGGTAGGTAATCATGTCTTGTCAATAATAACATATACAAAATGTTATTAAGCACGAATCATATAAAATAGAAAGCTGCTATTCTTTTGCAAAATGTTTCACAAGGTCTACAGTTTATGTTACTGATATGATTTGCTTATCTTGCGGGATTTGAATAACGAATTACGACTACACCACAGAAGAAGGCGCAATGTGTGTTGCGATATGCAGAGAGTAAGTCGCTCATGCTCTCCATATACCCCACCACTAGACATTTTTCTGTGAGGGTACGCCAAAGATTACACGTACCATTTCCTGACATTACGTCACTTAAAGTGAGGGTGGCACTGCGACACTTAAAGTGAAACTTAAATTATCCCTTTCTAGCCCTAAGGGTCACAAAGAAGGCGCAAGTTAAAGTTGTGGACTAAAAAAACACAAACTGTTATCAGAAAACGTATAAAAGGGGAAGGCCGTGTATGTTTCTGATACTTAAAAAAGGTGATTAACCAAGCAGCAAATATCAAAGCCTTTATCTTAAATTAACTCTGGTTATCACTCATAATAATATTATAGTATAGTGGTAAATTTAATATTAAGCTCCTTCATTCTCCAATGCTGAAATAAAAGTTAAATTAAAAATTCCAACAAGAACATAGGCAACAAAGAAGAGATTTAAATTGGCCAAAAATTTCGTTTATTATTTGTTTATGTATATATATATATATGTAATAAAATAATCCAACAAATATAGTATACAAATGGTTGTCAAATGCATAATTTAAATCATACCAATATCATTCACTATTAATATATTGAAGCAACAATTACTATTAACATTCCTTTTTGCATTTTCAAATTTTAACATTATTTATGTTCTTTCTCGTTCTGCGGAGAATTAATTCTACATTAAGTTACATGATACAAGTTCTATTATAGTTCATTAAGGTCGTAATTTTTAAGATCAAAGTTCAAATACAGCAGTTTCTGATGTCACCAAATGACTGGGGATCATCCATGATTAATAATAATAGCTCGTCTTTGTCAAATTATCAGCCTTCAGTGGCTGTCCAGATGTTATAAAATAAGAAGAGTTTGACTTACATATATTTGAAGCAGTAGCAGGAAACATTCCCCATTTTGGTGGTCCAATGGCAGGATTTTCATAAGTAATAATAATGATGCTTTATGTTGACATGTCTATATCGATTGAGATCAATTGAAGCAAGGCAGGCACTCATCATAGGAGACAACGTATTCAATTAGTTGGGTATTGGTGATCAGTCATCCGAAGACGAAGCTTAATGAAACAGTCGTTGAAGGCGAGGCTTAATTGTTCAGTCAACATGACTATTAAATTCGAGGAGCAAATTGTATGTGTAATTCCTTAAAAATTGGACACATAGTCCGAATGCTGACTATGTCTATAGGTCTCCATGGACCAAAATTAGGAGACAACCTTCATGGTTGAAGAGCAGGGCCAGAGTCTCTTATGAAAATCTGCTCAAAAAAAAGCAAGAGGACCTCAGCGGTCCGGCCCGCAGGCCGGCCGCGTCCAAGAGCGGATTCCTTTTTCTTATTTTTTTATTTTACACTTGCCGTCATATTCTCAGTGGCGCTGTACTATATTCGCGTATGATTGGCCACTCCTGTACATACAATACGTTCCTATTGGATGGTGGCCTTGTCCATGCTAAAAGGTGGGGTGCCATGTTGCATACCCCTTTTCGTAGAATTTTTTGCCCATCTGTGAAGTTTGCTGAAGTCTTTATTTTAGAGGGTGTAACTTTAGTCAGTAAATTCTTACTGTTGACAGGAATTATAGCTTCTTCTGAAAACTGCCCATGTCTATCCTGACGGGGCGTACATACAAGTTTTATATTACCAGTGGGAAAAGGTTCTCAGCAAGAAAGGAATTTTTGACCGTTGTGGTCCTGCTATGTAAAATCTGCACGTGTTCTCTAAAAAAGGAGGGGGGGGGGGGCAAGTATGCTTCCTGGGACCAAACTCCTACGTTGCAGCTGTGAGATTGTTTTTCTGCAGATGTGCAAAGAGCGTGAGAAAGTACTTTTTTTTTAAAATGGCTATTTTTGCCTAGCAACTGCCTTAATCTATATTCCAAAAGGTTTTAAAGCTAAAGTAATTTTAAATAAATAAAAGTTCTAATTCCCTTTTTAATTAAAAAAAGCATTATTAAAATTAGCGTGTGTCAGACACATTTATAAAAAAAATGTCATGTTTCTCATGACAACTGTAAGCCTTGTGAAACATTTTGCAAGAAACCGCAGCTCTCTATCATCGGGCATAATAAGATTTTGAAATGGAAACAGGACTTTATGGACACACTGCAGCAGATAATTTTTGCTTCAAGATAACCCCATATAAAAATCATATATGAAAACTGACTTTTAAACAATGAAAGAAATATATTAACATTTTTAAACATCTCGTTTTCAGGGAATGACAATATATTTGCCTTGTCAAATCAAAAACAGTATTCTGTGAGGTTTGACTTAAAAGATGTAGAATCCAACAAGAGATACGCATTGTACGATTCCTTCTGGATTGATGATGAAATTAACAAGTATACTTTGCATATTACGGAATACAGTGGAGACGCTGGTAAGTGCTCTCACGAATTACAATCGACCTCCTTCATGCAATCTTACCTAAATTAATTTCTATGTATACATTGTATTATGCACTTGGGCCCAAATGTAGATCGTGTAACACTCTTTTGAGACTTTGGTAAAATTGCAAAAGAACAAATCTGTAGAGTTTGAGCCACTGGAGATTCAGGAGGACGAATGAACTAAACGCTTGAAACAAAATAGTTATTTGATTATTGAGTTGTAGTAGTAGCTTTTAGAAAAAATATCTATCAAAAAATTTATGAAGGAGCCTTCATATGACAGCAAATGGTATGTACACTTCATTTTTGACGGAAATCACAATCCGTGTTGTTCTCTTGTGCATACTTATTTCGTACAGTCATACGAACATTTAGAAAAGCCGTAAGTGGCATCTCCAGAACAGAACATAGAAATATTTAGTGAACCGCCATACTTCTGAATGAAATTCTGAATCCATATCAGTCATCATCTAAGCTCTACGTATGGATAATTCTGAGAAATATATTTTTTCAAGGAAATGTTTTAAGCTCTAAATTAAAAAAAAAACCGAAGTCCAAATCTGCAGTAAATTCTCCACACCCCAACAATGATCATTCCTGCAACAATGATGGTAGTCTATGGGGAAATTTGTTAACTACGATACATATGGATAACTTGGGAAAATTGGTACTTAAACCACGCTTGTTATCGGAAAATTGGTGCTTGAACTGCGCTATAGATGTTATTGGTAGACAAATAAATCATATCAACGGCGATAAGCCTGTGGCAGCAGCCGATTCTGCGTCTGTTTAAAAACACCGATCGAAGATGCTAGGAATCAGTACCTGAATTACAAGTTCGGATCTGAAGCTAGCTTTCGGTCTAACCTTATAATATCGGTCTTGTGAGCTGCTGGTCTCGAGTTCGAGGCTGGCTCGGGACCAATAATATCAAATCTCTACAATGGTGAACTGGACATATAATGCACGCAACCAACACGAGATGGCAGCACTACACTGAGCCAGAGGCGCCAATCACTCCTCTCTCCAGGATGACTACGATTAACGTCACGCAGCCGCACAATAAGGTACGACACGCCTCCCAACTCCCTTTTCTGTTGGGTTGGACGGTCTGGGTCTCAACAACAACAACGCCTCCCGGCTCCGGCCGTCCAAATTGCTGCTCAGGTCTAAGGACGAGTCGGACAGTCTGGGCTTTCAACGTGTTCCGGCTATTCAGTTCTCGACTTGAGTTTCGAGCTGGGGATGCGGCGGGGGTTTTCTGGGTAGCCCCCCCTCCTTGCCAAAAATTCGACCGAGCGTCTTATCAGGGGGTGGAGTGTGTGGCAGCAACCGACTCTGCTCCTGTGGAAAAACATCGATGGAAGATGCTAAGAATCAGTACTCGAATTATAAGTTCGGATCCAAAGTTAGTTTTTGGTCTAACCCTATAATGTCGGTCTTGTAAGATCCTAGTTTCGAGTTCGAGCTTGGTTCGTGACCAATAACGTCAATATTTACAAGTCAAATAGATCCATCGGCACCATTACGTTGTTGCCAACTTGAAGCCTGAAATTTTAAAAACTTGAATAACTTAAAAATTCGAAAAATATACATTTTTTATTCAAATATTGATTGCGATACAAATGGAGTTAAAATTATGAGATATGCATATACGAAAATGTTGAGTAGATACACACTTTAAATAATGATGATTATTTTACCACAAATTCGAAATCTGTTATTTTATAGAAACGCGATTTATCATGTGTGTATCATAATATATCGGATTTTATTGCTTATCCCAAGAAACATGTTGCCATTTGCCTAAATCATATATTTCCTTCTAGGTGATTCTATGAAAGGACATAACAGCATGAAATTCACTACGAAAGACCAGGATAACGACGTCCATAAAGAGAATAACTGTGCCTTAATCTACAAAGGAGGTTGGTGGTACAGCGGATGCCACCATTCCAACCTGAATGGTTTGTATCTGAAGGGGAAACACGAAAGCTTTGCTGATGGAATGAATTGGTATTCATGGAAAGGTCATCATGAGTCAATGGAATGGACAGAAATTAAGATCAGACCAAGAAATGCCCGACAAACCACTATATCTACTCCTTTGCGTTAATTATTTTATGTCTTTACTTTAACGATATAATATTTTTACTTTTTTGTTATATTATTTCTCTACTTGAATCACGGTTTAAATCTATACAGGGTTTTTCAAACGATTGCATCAATAAATATGATTAGAACGAATGGCCAAAGACCCATAGTTCCAGTTCAAAAAATGCTTTAATTAAGGTAGATTATTACCGTATACTATTTTTGATCATGTGACACCTTTTACTAAAATGTACAAAATGTAACATTTTATATTTTCTCTTAAAAATGCCAATCGGGAACGCTTATGCCAGCGCTTTAAAATTGGTGACATTCATTTTCTAGTGAACAATTATCTATAAAATGCTTTTTTATTTAGCATTATTTAATGTTCTTACATTTTATGATTTTTCAGAAATTTATTCAAAAATTTGGGGATTTTCCAAATATTTGATTAAGTTTAAAAATAATAGCATTCCAGCAGTCACTGATTGTAATAATCGCAACAAATTTATATATTTCAAAACGATCCCTTCATTTTTTAGATATCCTTCGGAGGACCCACGGACACACATACTAACATACATATACACACATACAAACACACACCTGCACACACTAAAAAACACATATACAAACACACACCTGCACACACTAATAAACACACATACACACACACATCACCTCGAAAACGTTCGATTCGAGTTCAGGAATTCTTCAAGCACAGACGTCCGCCGAAAATGGAGGTTTAGCGAACGACAGAGAGCAGGGGGCAGTAGCCCCTAGGATATATATGTATAATCCCATTATTGTAAGATAGTTAAAAATGAGTCTAATATTCAGCCTCGCTCCTCTCTCTCTATATATATAAAAGAGAACATTTTTAATACATGATACTGCTCATGTCTAGTTATACAAGGTGAGTCAGAACTCTTGGGCCAAACTTGAAGGGGTGATAAATTACATCTAAACAAGCAATTTTTGTCATACAAAGCAGGATCGTAACGTAAGAGGTAAACCGCTAGACGTCGCTGACATTGAACGCAGTGACGATTGAGTCAGAACTAGTCAGGGCTTAAGCTGATCTCCTGTCTCGACTTTTTCTTATGGGGCCATATGAAAAGTCTCATCTACTATAGCCCCATCGATTCCGACGAGGACCTTGTTGCTAGGATTGCTGTTGCTGCCGACGGTGTCCAAGATATGTCGGGTGTTTTTGCTAACGTGCGCCGCTCGCTACGTCGGTCGCAGGCGTGAAGCCTGCATTACTGCTGGTGGTCGTACTTTTGAGCAGTTTCTATTTGTCCATGCATTCTGCAATCTCTGTCAGTATAACGTACTTCTTGCCTACTCTGTCATTTTTGTGTTTTCCCTTTTTACGAGAGAGTCTTCATTTCCTCATTTCATGAGCTAGCACCTCATGGAATAAATGCGAATAGGGAGATCACCAAGACAATTGCCAGACTAAGAATTAGACACCTAGATAGTATGAAAATTAATGCGGATGGCAACAGAACATACAAATACTGTAGAAACTGCCCAGATGAAGAGCTTACACTGGAACACATATTTGACTGTCCAACAATACTTGCGGCTTTGCAAAGCATTGGCGAATTCCCTTTCCAGGGAGATCTTTATAATGAGAAGATCGTGGATCTCGCTAAGACAGTAATATCTGCACATGGTTCAATCTGACCTCTTTGTATGACAAAAATAGCGAGCGGCTCACGTTAGCAAAAACACCCGGCATATCTTGGACAACGCCGTCAGTAACAGCAATCCTAGAAACAAGGTCCTCATCGGAGTCGACAGGGCTATCGTAGATGAGACTTTTCATATGGCCCCATAAGAAAAAGTCGAGACAGGAGAGATCAGGCGATCAGCTTAAACCCTGGCTAGTTCTAACGTAGTCGTCACTGCGTTCAATGTCAGAGACGTCTAGCAGTTCACCTCTTGTGTTACGACCCTGCTTTAGATGTTAAAATTGCTTATTTAGATGTTATTTATCACCCCTTAAAGTTCGGCCCAACAGTTCTGACTCACCCTGTATACATTGATGTTTTTATATATAAAAACCCTCTATACATGTATTATTATAAAAAACTTTGATTTAATATCTGATACAATATTGATTACAATATCGCAGGTGCGGGACAGCCCAGTCGTTAGAGCATGGAGATTTCACTCGGAGGACCCGAATTTGATTCCCGGCTCAGCCGAGACTGACCCCGTGTTCACGCGGAGTACTGACACGTTAAACATGTTGATTTGTAAGTCTTTCCAAGAGATCGGTGGTAGGAGAAGCGAGGGTACGGTTTATGTGGATGTCGCACTAACTGGGTTACGGTGTAAATTAGGTAGCACTATCTCGTTCGTCCAAACAGATACCTTACATCTTCGGGTAAGTCGGATGGTTTGGGTCGAGAGAAAAATAAGATTACAGAATCGAAAAAAAAAAGAAAAAGTATAAAATAAATTATATAAAGAAATAAGTTACACGGCTTTAGTAAAATGCAATTAAGAGTAATAAATAATTTTTAGTAATCCCAACATTCTTGGTCATATGTTACTATTACGAAACATATCCTCTAGAATCGTGGGTGTATAGGCAAGATAGAACGAGTCCAAGTTTCTAGATAACTTGCATTTATTCACACGCACAAAGTAAACAGGAACAATACACAATCAAACAGCACTTAAATGCTCCACTAATTTCAAAGAATAAGCGATATTATTCTCAAAATGTTGACTAAAGCACTTTCACGAAACAGCAGCTACTATTCTCAAAACATTGACAAAAATCACAATCCAATGTAGTTCGTGTCACGTCCATTCGTCAACAGTGATGAGTCTTATTTATAGTCTCTCCATAGAAATTTCTGGAAATCTCTATATCTCAAAGAATAATTGCTCTACCGAGAAGTTTCTGGAACATTCCGGAAATCACCAAATATCGCCAAATTGGTGATAAATTGTCAACTCTGGCAACCCTTCTTCGAACTGGGAAATCCGGGAAACCCTGGGCTCACGTCATCCTTAAGACATACTGACGTCACTGACTGTGTTTTTTTCGCCTGGTTTTCGAGACAGACGAAGGATGAGGAGCCAAAGGGAAAATTCCGCGTTTGCAATATGACTAAAAGTAAAATCGTGGGGCCCCCATAAAAGGATTTTTTTTTTTATCAAATGGCCAGGCACTTGACTTCCATCATTCGCCTATATATCGGACAGGAACGTGATCCATTAGCAGTTCTAGGACGTTGCCCCAGGCGCACCAGAGGGGGGCGGAACACATTGCGCTCAACAACACAAACATCCATGCCTTACGTGGGACTCGAACCCACAACGCGGAGGTTGAACGATCGCTTGGAAACGCTCGCCTTGACTGTTCGACCGCCGCGTCGGCTAAAAGGATTGTATTTGAGCATTGACAAAATTTGAAGGAACAATAGAAGTGATAACATAGAAATGACATATATAACAGTATTTACATCCAATTCATTTGAATTTCTCTTTGACAATTTGATTTAAAAATATGTCTTTATATGTGTTAACACATTCAATATTACATAAACCAATGACTATTCCAAAAATAAATCCATATGTTATTTTTATAATTACTTTTCTCTTTAAAATTACTTTTCTTTTTTATATGCAAATAATATATTTAATCAACAATAGTTTCATTTCCACTAATCTCTTTACCTTTCATACACTGCTTATGTGTCATTACTCTTCAATTTAATTATATTTGCTTAAGAGACTTGTGTTTTCCGCTATTACGTCGTTAGTAAGATTCATTACTGAACGTGGAATGGCTCTATCTGGATCGATTTTGAAAGTCGTGCAAGAATTTAATTTCATTAATGGCGATTCTCTCCACTTTTATCTGGAGTCATTACGAATGAAGCAAAATGAGATTGCATGCAGAAGAAAACTCGCTGATATTTCCTTTAATATTTGTGTTCAGATATTTTAAAGAAATAAAATAATTTAATTTGCACCGAAGCTTGCGTGTATTAAACTTACCTCATTTCAAGATTTTTTTTTTCGTGGTGGTCTCTGCTCCCGAGAAGAAGTCAAAATGTTGCATCAAGTTGCATCGCGACTTGAGGGATGTATTAGACAACGAATGATCGAATTATTATGATCACCAGGTAATTTTAGGAAAAGCAGATATGCAGCAGACATTGCTGAAGTTAAATCGCTGAATCACTATAAGAATGGAAAGCTCAAGACATATGCAGAACAAATTGTATTTCTCAAGAGATAATGATTGAAAATTCGAACTGGCGAAGTTAGAATTATGTGGACTGATCATAGGTGCTCAAAGCAGAGGGGTGCAAGCAAAATAGACCTATACTAATGAATTGTTGGAGGGCATAAGTTTATCTATGTAAATAAAATAGAAAATTCATCTGATTTTCTCGTCATCACGGGAGAACGACTGTAACATATTTCATAAAGTTTTGATGAGTGCCCTTGGTAGGGTCCCATTTAAAATCTAGGCGTTTGTCTGTTCATTTTGTCTGTCTTCATGTCGGTTTGGCTGTTTCCCCACTTACCGCTCGATCCAATCGCTATATAAGCCTCCAAACAAATGGGACCCAAGTGTTATTTAAGTCTCCGACTTAATATGATCTAATCGTTTTTTGAACCTCTAGAATACATAACATTGAACATCCGGTAACGTAGCCTGGTCGTTGTTATGTGTCTCTAAAAGTATGGAAGCTTTATAGATTTAAGGAAATAAAGAATAAACCTTTTAATCTGCACACAATATTGAAAGAATGAAAATTGTGTTCATTTCATTTTAGTTTTTTATCGTCTGCCAAATATTATTATTACATATTTGCATGTATTTTTTTTAGCAACAGCAACATTTTAATTTCTTGTCTTTTATTTTCCCTACAGTACATGTTTATGCATGGAGAAAGTATTGGAATCATGTCGAAAATCGGAATTCGAGTTGTCGACTGATTTACACTTTCAAGCCCCCTAGAACCCCAAAAAATATTTTTAGCGTGACGTCTGTATACACTCATGTTCAAAAGTTAAACATAATTCGTAAAATGCGAAAAATTCGGAGTTAATATGGATACAATGGTTCACAATCAGTTGTGAAAAGTCGTGGGATGAAGATAAATCATTGTGAAAATGCAAAACAGTTCAGTTGACGTCGACATGCGCAAAGCACCGGCACACGTCGGAACGAGTATGAAACGGACTCGAGTGGCATGGCCAGTTGAGGCAGAATTTCGCAATTGGTGAATTTCGCAAGCGTTTTTAACAATCAAAAAGGGCGAAAGATGTTACAAAGATGCCAACTGGACATGTTTTGGAAGGGACGAATTATTGGAATGCTGGAATCAGTTCGATCCCAAACCGAAGCGTCTCGAATTCTGAATGCGCCTCAGTGTGTGATCTCCAGACTGTGGCAGAGGTTTAAAACCGCTGGATATGTTACCCGACGACCAGTAATCAGTCGGCCATGGGTAACAATCGCTCGGCAAGACCGATATTTGTTGATAACTGCTCGACGTCAGAGGAACCGTTCTGCCAGACAACTGGGTTCAGCCCTGACAGCCGTCACAGGAGTCACTGGTTTGAGACAAACTGTTTACAGGAGACTCGGACACGCTGGTCTCTATGCCAGACGACCAGCAGTTTGCATCCCCCTGACGTCTGCACAGAAACGTGTGTTTACGGCGGAGTTTGGAACATCGTCAGTGGAGTGGACGACAGTGGAGCAATGTTATGTTCAGTGACCAGTCCAGGCTTAGCCTGCAAACTGATTCTCGTCGTACTACGATCTGGAGAGAACGTGGAATGCATTTTCACCCGGGAAACATCACAGAAAGACATCGTTCTCCGTTTGGGGGGGTCTTAGTCTGGACAGGCATCATGATGGACGGCCGTACAGACTTCCATATCTTTGGCACGGGGTCAGTTACCGGTCAAATATACAGAGACGAAAGTCCTTGATCCTAGCGTTCGATTGTTTCGAGGTGCTGTTGGTCCTGATTTCATATTCATGGATTATAACGCCCCTCCTCACCGTGCGGCATTGGTCGGCGACATTTTTCAAACTGAAGATATCCAGCACATGCAGTGGCCTGCCAACTCTCCTGATCTGAATCCAATAGAGCATGTGTGAGGTATTCTCGGGAGACATCTTGCAGCCCTCCGCTACCCACCAAACTCCGTTCCAGGATTGAAAACTGCTCTTCGTGAGGCTTGGAACTCTTTCAGCAGACAACTCATCCAAACCCTCATCGAAAGTACGGGAAATCGTTGTGCAGTATGCGTGGCTCTCACACACCGTATTAAACTGCAGCATCACATTGTTTTAATCATTCTGTTTCACTGAGGTTGACACTCGTATTGTGATCCCTTTTCATTCAACCCTTTTCTTTGGATAATAAAAGTCGTTATTATCCTTGTTTTGCATTGTCTTCTTCTTCTATAACCCTATTTCACCCGCATACCGCGTTTCCTTCCATTCCGGTGTAGATTTCCTAAAATTTTCACATAAACAGCAACTATGCTTAACTTTTGAACATGAGTACATGTGCCTGTATGTGTGTCTGCCTCTGTATGTGCAATGTATGAACGTATCCACAATATCTCGAAACCAACTTGACGAAATTTAATAACATTTGGTAGATAAGTCTCTTGTAGGTTACACTGATGCTGAATAGATTTTAGTAGAATTAAAAAAAAAAAATCCTGCTTTTTTTTTCGAAATGGTTATTAAAATTGTATGTATCTACTCTAGCTGAAAACTAATTGACCAAATTTCACAAAATGTGGTAGATAAGTGGGTTACCCTGATAGTGATTAGATTTTAGTATGAATTGAGTCATGTTGCTTATGTTGCGGACATTTATGACCCATGCATTCTTGTACTGGACGCTTTAAAAAACCATGGATTTGGCATGAACTTCAAAAACAACGAATTACGAACAGCTACCGAAGAGATTCCTTAGTTTGGTGCAAAAACGGTAGACATCTTAGATTGTAACATAGTCACTACAGAAGGTGTTTCATTGCCGGCATATAGCGAGTGATGAAAAGAATCCGGTAAGATCCAAGATCATATGGAATGACAGTAAACATATTTCCCATCTCCGGAGTATAAGGAAAAGGGGATTCCTGTGGCCGAGGCTTTATGGATGTAGAGACTACGCACTTGTCAGAATCGCTAACATTATCAATAGACCCAAAATAATTCATAAAGGGCAGCAGTTCGCTTCATGCTCTGCGGTAACCTGCATAATGCGTGATTGTCCTGAAGATAGCTGTTCCGATCTTCTTAAGCAATCCCGCAGGACTAAATAATGCAGAACAGGAGGCGTCGAAAACCCAGACCACTCGACTGACCCTAGTAGGGCTTACAGCAGCTATTTGAGTGGCCGGTGAACAGGAAGCGTGTAAAACCTCAATTATAAATTCAGTTCAATCTTCTCCACTGCCCTCCACATTGGGCGCACCGGATTAACTAGAATAACCAGGTAACCTGTTCCCAGTTAAACAAGTTTATCAAAGACTTCTACTTGCTAAGAAAGAAGAAGTATATAAACTTTTAAAAGACATGCAGGAAAACGATGTGATCAAACCATCATCAAGTTTCTGGGCCTCACCAAGATAATTCTATGAGATTTTGCTTTAACTATAGGAGGCTCAACTCCTTGATAAAGAAATATACCTATCCGTTGCCAAGAATTGATGATACATTAGATACCCTCAGGGAGTAACTGATTTTTGACTCTAGATCTTAAGAGTGGTTACTGACAAGTGGACATTTATATATTTGACAGCATTTACCACCACCAGACAAGGACTCTAGCAGTTTAAAGTGGTGGTTTGGGACTTTGTAATACATCCTTAACATTTGAACATCCAGTGGAGACCTTGTTGGAAGGACTCTCCTCTGAATCCTGCCTCGCCTATTTGGAGGACGTAATTATTGTTGTACGCTCATTTGACGAATATCTACAAAAAATCTCAAGTATTTGAACAATTGAAATCTTATATAACAGAACAATTGTAGATCTTATACAACAATTTTTTATTGTGGAAGAAGTAAATTCTTTGCATTATGTTGGAAAAATCATGTATCGCCAACATCAGATTTTTTAAAAATAATTTAATTTTTTTCTTCTCTTTAAGATATAAATGCAATGTACGCTTAAATTTAATTCTCAAATATAATGTCTACCATTCTTACTTTCAACGAGTGCAAAGAAAAACATCACATTCTTGAGAAACAGAAATTTCTTTCTTCTTGGAAAGTTTATCTTGACACCTCTGCGAATTTGCATTTTATGTTAATTAGAACAAACAAAGATTTAAATTTACTAGAAATTTTAGAACCAGACATTTCTGAACAAAAACGCTCTTTTAGAAGTAACCCACGTTCGCTTAATTGCATTCTCTAATTACAGTGTTATTTTAACTGTGTTATCTTTGCGTTGAAGCACCGATGCATCATATTTGTCTTTCAGTGAATGCGGAAAACAATTGCTAAGAGTGCCATATTTGGCGCGATTTCGCTACATCAATTCAAGGGCCATTTTTGACAATTGACAAAGTAGGTAGATACTGGGTTGGCTCCCGGGCGAAGCTTTGGGAGTCAACCCATCTTCTGTACTAGATGTATCTTTTTATTATAAAAATTTTATCGAGGGGGCCTGGAATTTACTTTTGCCTAAGGGCTATGGTAAGGGTTAAGGAGTGGGACAGCCTAGTGGTTAGCGCGCGGGGAATGCACTCGGACTGCCCACAGTCGATTCCCGCCTCTTCCCAAACTGTGCTCACGCGGAGTACGGGCACGTTAAATATGTAGGTCCGTAAGTCCTTCCGAGAGGTTGGTGGTAGGGGAAGGAGGGTACGGCTTATGTGGATGCTGTCCCCAATGGGTTCTGGTCTAAATTGGGTGGCACTTTCCGGCCGCTCAAACAGACACCTTACACTTTCGGGTAAGTCAGACGTTATAGGTCGGAGAAGAAGGGTTAAGGCGGCCCTGGTTAATTTCCGAATATTTCATAATGTTTTCAGGAAGTTTTATACACTTTGCTCACACAATACCCTCTAATATAGAATTATTTTTTGACATGTCCTTTATGTCTTTTTAGTCTTTCCAATGGATTTTATGAAACATGGGCCGATCCGGTGGTCGAGCGGTCAGGGGCATGCGTTTTCGTCTGATTGCCGGGTTGCGGGTTCGAATCCCGCCAGCGGGCATGAATGTGTTTTGTCGAGACCAATCCAGACTTCCGTCATTCTGGGAGTCTCTGTAAAAGTGAAGTTGCAAATTCTCCCCCCTTCGCCATGGGACAAGGGGGTCTTGTGGACGTGGTGCGTAGGCGCCCCTTCACCACGGGGGAATTAGTAACGAACGAAAGAAACGTGCACATTTTATTATAATAAAACATGGTGATTTTATCAATTATTTTATAAAATATAAATTGTGACATCGTTTTCGTGGGACTGTGTGTGTGTGTGTGATTGCGTGAGTGTAGAAACCCCCCTCAAAAACCAACCAATTGGCCAAGGCCAACAGATACAAGCCAATATTCCACCATATACAAATATGTAATCTAAAGCCATAAATCAGTGCTTTTATAATCAGGTCATTTGTTGATGGTTCTAGGGTTTAATCCTTACAGCTCAAGCATCTCTATAACAATTTAGACAGACAAGCGACTATTTCGACAGAAAAACAGCAATATTCGATTTTCTTATTTAGTACGATTAATTCATGTGAAGAGTACCACAAATAATAAGAGTACTGTCATGATTACTTTGCATTTCAGAGAGATATTTTGTTCAGTGAAAGCATTAAGATATATTTAAGAATTTCGTTTTGGACATTCACTACTGAATACTAAAAATTGATGAACATATCAACGTATATCTAGATATTTAAAAATTATCTACATTCCAGCATTCCACGTCCAGTATTTCACATGCAGCGTTAAATTCTTTGTTGTACAGGATAAATGTGTCAGAGCCACAGAACAGTTACTTTACCCAAAACAAGAAAATATGTGTTGCAGATAAGACATACTTGTACACAAAGAATCTAAATACACAATTCAATTTTTCTAACAATTTAACATAACTGTCTTTTAGGACATTTTATCAATTTTAGAAATATGACATTTGAATAATCTAGTGACCTAATCTCTTGCCAGAGTTTCCTGAAACTCAATAGGCTTATTACGTTTACCGATACGAAATTTATAATCGGACTTGTTCAATTTTCAACATATAGCCTGCCCACAGATATGATTGAAAACAAAAATGGCTCAATCGATTGGATTCAATTTTGCTTCAGTCACGAAAATCTCCCAAAATCCATATAAGCAGTTTTATGACTCGCAATATTTTCCCTGCTAACTACAAAAAATACTTTTCCTGCTAACTACGAACAATATTTTCCTTACAAACTACGAATTTTGTAAAGTCCACTTCAACGATAAGAGCTTGCAATTTCGTCCCAATAGCTCAACGGTAGAGTGTCGGCTGGCCAGTTCGGAGATCCTGGTTTCGATTCCTGGTTGGGGCAGCAAGGTTCTGTACAGTGGCGCCCGAACAGGGATTAACCCTGTAGGTTAGTGCAAAGATGTAGGAGGTCTGAAGACCCCAGATCGTGCGACTCACATAGTGGATTTAGAGTAGTTAGCTGCACGGTCGGGAAAGGATACCTCCTGCACTCAGGAGGCACCCGAGGTCTACCATCCCGCCAAACGAACTTTTATTTAGGTCTAAAAATATAACAATTGATGAAAAATATTGTGATTAAACAGACAGTTTTACATTATATTTGAACTTGACAAGTACGTCCATTTTACAAAAATGGGAAAAGGGTTATTGCGAATATAGATAAAAAGATGTCGGAGGTCTGAAGACCCCAGACCGTGCGACTCACATATTGGGTTTAGAGTAGCTATATGCACGGTCGGGAAAGGATACCTCCTGCATTCAGGAGGCACCCAAGGTCTACCATCCCACCAAACGAACTTTTATTAAGGTCTAAAAATATTACAATTTATAATACATATTGTGATTAAACAGACAGTTTTACAATATATTTGAACTTGACAAGTACGTCCATTTTACAAAAATGGGAAAATGGTTATTGCGAATATAGATAGAAAGATTGAAAACTAATATTTAGAGTGAGGTATAATAAAATATAGATTAAAATGAAAGAAAATAATAAAATTTTAAAAGTAAAATTTAGAAAATATATAAAAGAAAATATATGAAAAGGAGAAAAAAAATTTGCCGTATGAAAACAAAAACAGAAATTTAGAATAAAATTTAGAAAAGAAAAATAAGAAAAAATACAAATAAAAAGTGTCAAAAGAAAAAGAAAGATTCAAAAAATAAGAACAGTTAACATAGTTTTTTTTTTTTTTTTTATGTCGGAGGTCTGAAACTGACCCTACTATGACTAGCACAGATACAGTGGAATCTGGAATATGGAGCCCTGATTTCAAAACGAGAAGACAACGACCACGCAGGATAATAACCTGGGTAAAAATAGTACTATCAGGAGGCTAACCTGGGGTAAAAATAGAAGGTGGTCAATCAGATTGTCAGTAACTCGCATTAGAGGGTGGAAATGCAGAGTCCACTTCAACAATAAGATTTTGCAATTTCGTCCGAATAGCTCAACGGCATAGCGTCTGCTGGCCATTTCGGAGATCCAGGGTTCGATTCCTGATTGGGGCAGAAGGTTCTTCACAACTTCTTGTAAACTCGCCATAACTTCTCACCAAAGAGCACCTTTAGAGCAACAATTACCCTCAGTTGAAGAATATAAAATGTAAGTGGTGTTAATTGAAGCCAAAATCATTATGCCGTGTATTCTGTACACCATTATGTCATTGCATTATGTAGGGAAAGTTACATCTTCCCACATCAGATATTTTTATTACGTATATAGTGTGGTAGGAAATTATGCAAAGTGGATCGAATGAGTCTGGTCCACGTTGCACAATTGCCTCACTAGAACCTTTAAACAATTTGGCAACCAGGAAGCGATTCAAAAAAGGCAATTTATCATTAATACAATAATGAATATCGATATATGAGTAAGATTAAATATTAGACATGTATCATTGATACAATAACAACTATCGATATATCAGCATTAAATATTGGACATGTATATATAAGAAATCATGTCCATAGTACATTCCACGGTGATCTCTGATTGTTGCATTTCTTATGGACAATCAAGATAAATTTCGAAATCCGTCAGAAATACTTGTTTGCTTTCATTTGTCCTTTTCGTCTATAGCAACCTTTTTGCAATTTTTACTCTCTCACACTAAAAATATAGAGAAAGTACTGTTTTCACAAAAATTTTCGATTACGAGATTGTTTTAGTGCCTCTTGAACACGTTTTGACTATTTTTAATATAATGTTCATCCGTCTGTGTGTCTGCGGTCGATTTTTTGTGTATACAATAGCTGCCACAAATAGTTATGAATTTCCACGAAACTTTTCATCTGGCTTTGTTAACGAGAAATCTAGAACAGGATAAAATTTTTTGAAATTCAGTAGAAAACTTTGAAATTTATTCGAAATTTTATATTTTCTTAACGTGGCATCATAGGACAAAATGTGGCATAATTGTACATAAAAGGAGTTACTTATGGCTCAATGATTACGAAACTCAACAGGTTTAATCACTGTAGTGAGAAATAGCCGCGATAAAATTTTTGTGCTCGCGGTTTGATTAGCCCCCGAGGTGATTTGTCAAACTTAGTGTGTCAATTGAAATAATCCATCAAATCTTTGAAATGAAGGGCAACATGTTATAGTTGCGATCATTTGAACCAACAATACAAAAGCAAAATTTTGAAGAAAAAAAAAATCACAAGCCATTTAAAAACGATTTTTAATGTGAGACAATCGAGTTGAGTCGCGCAGTTAATTTCTTTGAAATGGAAATGTTGAAATATTTATATTTATATCATTAACCGTAACGGTTATGTGGACTGGACGTCTGCATATAGGAAAATGTTATATCCTCCCTTTTCAAATTTAAGATGCATCATTGTTTTTTCATACAATGTCAAGAGAAACATTGATGTATTCAAATATAATTCCTTTGAAATAATTCTGAATTATGAGTGCATCACGCCAATTATTACTTTCCCTACATGTATATTATGCCGGAGTAAAAAGTTCGAAATCTAAAATAAAAAACTATACATATGCTCAAACGTATCAATTAAATGCTTGATTTATATGACAAAAATAATAAGTCTAAACCCATTAATCTAGAACTAACCGTACTCGAGGTATTTTAATTTTTCCTATTTCGCCACGTCGTCTTTGAAAATAGTCGCTAAATGAAAACGAAAATTAAATTACATCTGCAAATTTGGTGAAAATTCAAATAATTATCCGTATTTTTTTGTGCAATTAAACTCAATGTGATGAATTATGAAAGAAAGAAAGTGAAAATAAATTTGAGTCTGTATAGTGAAAATCATGTTATACCCACAACAGATTTGCTTTTAATTAGAATTATGTACACAATTTTGTAATATGTACTATTTGAATGTCCATTAAAGGTTTTATAAATATTATTATACGAGTATATGCTAAATTTTTTTCTTTTCCTAAGGTATAGGAAAATGCTGTAATAGTGTCGAAAATAATAATTCGAGTTTTCGACGGATCTACACGTTTCGAGTACTTGGAAACACGAAAAACTATTTTCAACGTGATAACTGTGCATATATGCGTGTCTTTGTAATGCTCTAACTCAAAAACTATTCAACTAAATTACACAAAATTTGGTTGGCGGGTCTCTTGCAAGTTGCCCTGGTGCTGATTAGATTTTGGTAGGATTCGGAAAAACAGTACTTGCTTTTTCTTATGACATGAATCTCAATTATTGAGAAAATATTAAATGAACAACTAAATTGGCTTAAATGTATTGTTTAAACGCTTATCTTATACGTAATATTTCACGAAGAAAAAATAAAAATAAAATAACCGCTCTAATATAAACCATTCTTGGGATATTTCAGTTTTTTTTTGCGATTTAGACGATTTAGAGATTTTCATGGATCTACACTTTTAAAACACTCTAGAACCCGAAAAAGATATTTTTAATTTGACGTATGTGTAAATGTGTGTCTGCGCAATGTATGTTCGTAAAGAACCCTGCTGCTCCAAACGGGAATCAGGCCTTGGATCTTCAAACTGGTCAGCCGACGCTCCACCGCTGAGCTACTGGGATGGAATTAATTGCAAGCTCTTATTGTCGAAGTGGGTTCTGCATTTTCCACTCTTTAATACCAGATTGGCGAGCAACTGAGAATCTGACTGAACACCTCTTGCTGTTTTTAGCTCAAGTTAGTCACCTGATGCTATTTGTATCCTCCAAATTAGCTTCCGGCATGATCTATATCCTCTGGATTTGAAATAGACTCTCAATCTGCCAGAGTCCACTGAATCCGTGCTAGTCGTACTGGGGACACTTTCAGACCTCCGACATCTTTACATAAACCTACAGGGTTGATTTGTTCGGGTGACATTCTAAAGAATCCTGCTGCCCCAGACCGGCAATTGCTGGATCTTCGAACTGGCCAGTCGAATCTCTACTGTTGAGCTAATGGGACGAAATTTCAAGCTCTTATTATCGAAGTGGACTCTACAATGTATCCATTGTAGCACAAAAACTATTCAACGAAATTTCCCAACATTTTTGGTAGATATGTAATTTGTGGGTTCCCCAAATGGTGCTTATTAGAATTTGGTACGATTACGGCAAAATAGAACCTACTTTTTTTTTTTTTTTGCAAAATGGTCGCAAAGACAGTCAACATTTTAAATATAACATGCTGAAATATATGTATTACATGTTTGTTTTACATATAATTTATAACGAAAAAACGAATAAAATCAACCTCATTATCCTAGGATGGACCATTCTAAGGACATTAAGGTTTGGGGGATCTTGAGAAGCTGCCAATATTTTTTAATGTAGTTAAAATCCTATTCCATGAAATCTCTTAAAATTTGAAGGGCAACTCGCTTGTGGGCCACTCTGCAGCTTATTAGATTTTAATACAAATCGGAAGAATATACTATCATTTATTTTTATTTATTTATTTATTATTTTATTTATTTATTTATTATTTTATTTATTTATTTATTTATTTATTTTTTATTTAATTTGCGAAAGGATCGGCAAACATATCAAAATTAAAAATTAAAACAAAGTATGCTTAAAAGTTGTAAAGAACCTATCTGCCTCAACCGGGAATTGAACTTCTTATCTTCGTACTGCCCAGTCCACGCTCGACCGTTGAACTACTGGGGCGGAATTGCAAGCTCTTATCGTTAAACTGAACTCTGCATTCTCCACCCTTTAATGCAGTGTTTCCCAAACCGTGCGCCGAGGCGCACTGGTGAGCCGCGAAGTATAGTTGGGTGCGCCGCGAAAGAATTAAATTTATATTACACATGAGTAAAATATGCAATAAAACTCTTAATATAAATCATTAATATTAAAATAATATAAATGGTGGTATAATTAGTGGTTGTGTAATTAGTTTCTTTCCACTTACCACTTTGCGAATTTTGGCTAGTTTTCCTCTTGGATGTTTCATTATTTTTCATCGGACGGAAAAATGCTTCGGGAAGGCAGAGGTACCGGGAGTGTTTCCATGGAATAAAAGCGCTTTAACCGGGAACGGGGGGTCACAATCCTCTCCGGCTTTTTTACTGCCGTTCCTGTATGCACTCTCTAAACTCCCCCCCTCCTCTTTCCAATCTTTTTCAACGATTTTCTAACTTATTTTGCCTTTTATTGAAAGTGCGGCATTGCGCCTTACAATACTTTGCTTTTAAGTCTTGGTTTACTTGTTCATATGTTTTTTAAATATTTTATACCGTATATATATATATATATATATATATATATATATATATATATATATATATATATATATATATAATTAGTGCGCCGAAAAATTTTCATTTGTTGTAAAGTGCGCCGCGAGTTAAAAAAGTTTGGGAAACACTGCTTTAATGTCAGCTGGACGTACAATTGACAATCTAACTGACCACCTCCTGCTCTTTTTACCCCAGGTTAGCCTCATGATGCTATTTTTACCCTCCAGACTAGCTTCCTACGTGGCCGTTAAGCTCCCGATTTTGAAATCGTCGCTCAATATACCAGTCCAATAAATTCGTGCCAGTCGTACTAGGGTCACTTTCAGACCTCCGACATCTTTGCACTAACCTACAGGGTTAATTCATTCAGACGCTATTGTAAACTGCTTTGCTGCCCCAACTGGGAATCGAAGGACAGATCTTCGTGCTATGCTCAGCCGACTCTACCGTTGAACTACTGAGACGAAATTGCAAGCTCTTATCATCGAAATGGACTCTTCTAAGTATTCATTAAATAATCAAGATTGGCACCACGTCTGCATACAATAGACAAAACCAAGAACAAAACGCTTTTAAAAAACGAAAGGTCTTTAATTAACATCCTAAAAGACGTACAAAAATTGTTAAAAACAGCCAGAGCGCTTTCGGACGTATACACGCCCTTCATCAGTGGCAACGTGAGAGTAAAAGCATGGAATGTTTATATATAGAGAGACCATTTTAAAACAAATTTGCATAAAATATTAAATGATAAATGGACTTACTAAAATAATACAAGAAATATACACTGAAATTGCACAATAAGTTTAAACGCTTACGAATTTTAAATATTACAAGAAAAGAACCAATACAAATTTTAGAAAAGCGTCAAGCATGATATTCCTGAGAATGACGTCACAAAAAAAAAAACTTTTAAGAGATTTGAATTGCATGGAGTCGAGAAGGAGCCAAGCATAACTTTAAATTTGAACAGGATCAAAATTACAAATTGATTCACGGTAAATATAAATAAACAGGGATTCATAAAGAAGAATACTACGTGGATTGTTACAACGAACCAAAAGGAAAGTCTTTTCAAAAACGGGAAGAAATTTATCATTAGCCACATATTGAGCAAGAGCCGTAGAAAGTTTACCAGATTTAACATCGCGAGCATGTTCTGCTAAACGGATGCCAACAGTACGTTTTGTACTACCAATGTAAAATTTATAATCACCAGCAGGGGGTAACAGGAGAACGACATACACCCTAGCAAAGCTTTTAAAGTCATCAAAATTTCCAAGTTTATCGGATCGAATACGATTAAATAAAGTGGTAATATTAGAGTGAGCGGGTTTGAAACCAAATTCATGGCAGAAAAAAATAAAAGGACGGAAAATCCTAGGATGGTAGGAAACGCTAGATTCATTAAATGCTTGTTCAAAATGCAATTTTCAACAACAAAACGAATAAGATACAAACTCTATTACTCGATCAGAGAGAATAATTTCGAGATATTTAAGTTTTTTTGGAGCTGGCGACGTTTAAAAATGCGCAAAGTTGCCTATTGAGAAAGAAGATTTATTAAAACTTTCCGCTTTGGATGTTCCATACCTATCGGTTGTTTGCATGCATATACAACCTTGTAGGTCTTCCTTAGCTGTTGTTAAGATAAAACACTGTTTTCGGCCTGGAGAAGAGGGCTATAAAACGCCCTCAAAACAATTGTAGTCAGCTGTTGTCTGTTTTCTTCAAGAAAGTATCGAAAGTTTTATTCTTACAGCAGTTTTATGTATCGTGATCATCCAATACGTTTACTGTCTAAATGCAATATTATGCAACAAATCTGCCAACACTTTTTCCGTGAATCTAGTTCGTTCCTTTCAAGAGATAAGTTTTTTTTGTTTTGTTTTGTTTTTTGTTTTTTGTTTTGTTTTGTTTTTTGTTTTTTGTTTTTTGTAATATTTTTGGCATTTTGACGAAAAAGAATTTGTTAATAGTTATTTATTTTACGGAATATTAATTAAATAGTAATTTCTTTTTTTATAAAGATTTTCCACGTGAGTACGAACAAGTCATTCTATTTGAACTCATAAGTTGACAAAGGAACTTAATTTCAATTTACGTGGTACTAATTCTATGCTAAACTCATAGTGTTGTGGATCTTGCAAACCATTATTTCACCGTGAAAGAAACCATGACATTGACGATGGAAATATATAATATCTTATAAAAAGGAATACAAGTTGTACTTTTTTCACAAGCTTTTGCAAATTCTCGCGAAACCCCAATGTTCCAAGACCCTGTGAAGAATCACTACATCTAGACTCGAAGTAAAAGGGGGGGAGGGGAAGAGAAGCAATTTTCTTGCAATGCCCAGGTATGTATTAATGAAGAACAGTTTCTATATACACGCAGTTATATTTTTTGTGTCATCGGCACCTGAATTGTTGTTTTCCATGGGTTCGGGCCCGCTCTCAGAGTTAACCGAACACGGCCCCGGTCCCCACCGGGACCTGGTGCTGGGGGACTAGTGCTCTGACCACAGCAAACTATACAAGAAAATTATAGTTTTACTGTAAGGATTTTAACTTATAAAAGTTAAAAAATGAATCTTCTTTGGTACAACTTAATCGCCTTTACTTATACGTCGCCAACTTTAAAAAGATCATTTTTGAAGCGGTTTTTTAAGTTATTTACTTAGCAACAAAAGTTCAGATAAACAAGTAGTTGTTGCAATTGTGCAAGCAATGGTTTAATATGGTCAGTTATATATAAAGCTGCTTAAAATGTTAATATAGTAAACAAGAAAAATCAATAATGCATAAAGCATTGGTTATGAAACACTTTCCAACTTCAATGCAATTTTATTTAAACATCTCTAAAATGCGATACATTCTTCGGTAATATTTTTAAAATTATCATATTACTGCAATAATTTATTATATTTGAAAACTTCATCGAAAACAAATGAACTTTATTCAAATGACGTCATCGAAATATAAATCGCCTCGATATAAAGCAGCATTTCATTCATAAACATTTTTCCAATCCTTTCATTTATCACAATACTATAATAATTCATTTTATTTAAAAACTTAAAACCATGGAGGTACAAGTAATTTACTCTATGTTTAAAACTTCATCGAAAAAATCTTCTGGTTCTCTGAGTAAAATCAATGAATGTTTCATTCATATCAACTATATTGCAGACTCCATGAACTAAATAATTTTACGTTAAAGAAATGCAGCAAATCTTATACAACTCATTCTACATCTTTTGGTGTTTACATTTTCCATAATTGAAAATTACGCTTCGTTGTAGAAATAATGTTTTAAACTCAAATATATTATAATTGCGTAGTTTCAATATGTAGATGCACAGAATTTAAGCAAAAATAAAGCGGTTTTAGGACGGATACAACACTAAATAAGAATTAAAAAGAATTTTAAAAATCACGCTTTTGAGACAAGATGAGTGCCATATTTTATTTTGAAGTGGGTCACGTGATCTCTTCATATAATGGTCACGGGATCTATTCATATAAATAGTGAAATTATTATTTTAATTTTTATTTAAAAAACTACTAAATATATTTTGCTGAAATTTTTTTTATACTCATATATTTTATGGGACAATTTGAATATTTCCTTAAATTTTCGAAGCAATTTGTGAATTTTAAATTCGCTTAAAAAATGTTTGAAAAATTAGGTCCCATAGGGTTCAATGTATTTCATTTTTTCAACCCGGGTTCAATCCAAAACTAATTGGGTGATATTATTCATTTATATTCCCATAGGTCCCACAGACCGTCTGAACAACATACTAAAATTTCATTTTGATAAAGTCACTTTTACGGCAGTTATCGTGCTAACGGACAGACAGACAGACAGAATGAACAAAGTCATAAACACTTTCCAACTATGTTGTAAAGTGTTAAAAATTGTAAAAGCAAAATGCATATTAATTGGATAACATTTTTACTTTCTCATAATAAGTAATTATAGAAAAAGTATTGTTTTCATGTAAATTATCGAATTCGATATTTTGATGCCACTATATGTTTTAAGACCTCCTGAACACGTTTTGAATATTTTGGAGTGATGTCTGTCTGTCTGTATGCCTGTGAGTGATTTCCTGTGTGCACGATAGCGGCCACAATGATTAATAGAATTTCACGAAACTTTATATCCGGCTTTAATCCAAAAATCTAGAAATAGATAGAATTTTAAAAATTCGTACCATACTAAAACTTCGAAATTTACTCGAAATTTTATATTTTTTTAATATGGCACCGTAGAACAAAATTTGACATAATCATGCATAAAAGGGTTTATTCATGCGTCAATGATCACGAGGTGTTTGAGGCATATGATCAATGATCATTCAATCATTGTGAGAAATAGCTGCAATACAATTTTGCTTATTCGTGACGTCATTAGTCCCCTTGGGGGTGAAGTCCCTCCCCCTTCCGAGGTTTGCACTGTCAAGTGTACATTGCAGCTGCTGCAGCAGGTGCAATGTTTCTGTCGGCGATTTCCATGGACGCCAATCTCTGCAAAGGAGGGTCGAACTGTTTGGGATAGGGTATGTCAAATACCAGCCTTTTTGAGAGGTTCTTCGTTTGGGATTGCGCTGTCCCACCCGTAACCAAAAGGTTGAGTGTATCGGTTGCTAACATTTTGGCAGTTCACCACTGCCTTACAGCCTCATGCACTTCTACGCATTCGAAGTCAGTTGCGTGACTGATTTTTCGTCTTTTGCATGTTTGTCTGTTTATCTTCTAAATCGAATGAGATATTCAGGAAAACAAAAATTAATTAAATAAGTATATAACACAACTTCGACGGCATCCTTAATAGCTGATGCATTTCAAATATAATTGTAGAGCAGATTTCGAATTTTTATTACTATTATCTAAAGCGTTTTTGTATTTCCAGACCCTCCATGAAGCTCCGGCGAGAAACCTACAAGGCTGAAATTTTACATACTAATATTATCGACCAGGTAACTAAACTTAACGGAACCAATTTTCTTTCAAAACTACTATTTCCGACACTAAGAGCGATAAATAATTACACAAAATAAAAATTAAAAAAAATAGCAACTTGGCTTTTAAAGGGTACCAGTTCCTTTGACTTAAATCCATCCTATACAGGGTGTCCCAAAAAGATTGAAACGCCCTTTAATTCTTTACCTGTTGGAAATAAGTGGGCAGTGTAAATTGAAAAAATGTTGAAAGTAAGGTAGGAAATAAGACTACGTTAATGAAATAGTCCTCCCATTCATTTTCAAAAAGTTACACTTTTTAAATTTTTATACGATCCCCTTAGACAAATTTGGTCGATCAGAATTTTTTTATTTTTAATGCAACAAGATCATTAAAAAAACCGCATATCTGTATCTTTAAAAGTGAGCGAGTTATATTTAATTCAAAATTGAACATTGTGATTGGGGTCCATATATCGAATTAGAAATGTAAATCTGTGACATATCACAAAAAAGGTAAAACTGGATGATAATACATAGGATACCCAACCGCGTAGTGAGTACCACTGTTTTATGATCTCTGTCTGTGTAATGCTTTATTTAAATGCATCTGTGATAAAAAAATTTGACACATATTACCGTATTTTTGATCTAAACAATTTCCATCGTCAATTTGTTTATGATCCCTATTTTCACTGATGAAACAGCCTTTCACATGATACGGAAAAGTGGCATAAGTCAGATTTTTACCTTTATCATAATTCAATTGATTTTAAAGATACAGATATGCGTTTTTTAATGATCGTGTTGCATTAAAAATAAACATTTTCTGATAGACCAAATTTGTCTGAGGGGGTCGTATAAAAATTTAAAAAGTGTAACTTTTTGAAAATTAATGGGAGGACTGTTTCATCAGCGTACTCTTTATTGCCAACCTTACTTTCAACATTTTTGCAATTTACATTGCCTACTTATCACCAACGGGTAAAGAATTAAAGCGCGTTTCAATCTTTTTACGACAACCTGTATAGTGTCATTTATGTATAAATACCAAATCAATATTTTTTCTTCTTCTGCTATTCAATGCCGATGAGCTCTAACGAGAGCGAAGCCGATGTTAATTGCTGCACTGTGAATAATAATTCCAAGTTTAAATTATTTTATTACTTTATTAAAATAATATTTTGACATTTTTTTAGAAATCCGATCAACGTGTTTTCACCCTAAAAAGGAATACTAGCAAATGTGGTCCCCCAATTCCAACGGAACGCAATCATTTGGCTCCAAAATTATCCTTCTGTTGGCGAACATATAATTCACCAAAATTTTGCAACCCTGACTGGAGAAACTCTCGCCAAGGCTGATCTTGAATCCCGCTATTAGACATTGGGCCGGTTCAGAGTGAGGGTTATGGTGATTTCAGGGAGCTGAGGATGAACGAAAGTGCGTGTTGATGTTACGTTTGGAGTTTTGAGAGCCAGACTCTTTATTTTCTTTGACGTTTGGATTATTAAAATGCAACTGGAAGTTTTATTATGATGCTGCCGCAATTTTGGATTGTGCCGCGGCGTGGGACAAAGTGACAATTGAACAATGACTGTGACTACAAGACTAGGTGTTCTCTGTAGTCTGACAAGGATTTTGTTGTTTTTCGCGCTGCTGGAGATCTCTTTAACAGGTAAATGATATATTTTACCTTTAAGTTGAGCAGCGTTGGGGAAATTTTGAATACGATCTAAATTAACGTATTATTTTATTTTTTATTTTATCTGATCTGTACAATTTTACGTATTTTATTATTTTTTTTAATGTCTTTATATGCGTGTAAACATAATTAAATATATGGATAGGATTAATCTTGGGTTGACATTTTCTCCACTACCTACAAATATCATTATACATTGATCAGATTTTCTCATATTGTATTGTGAAAATGTATTATGTTTTCGAATTCAAGATTTTGACGTAAAACAGCAAGCCGGGCCGTCAACAAGGGAGGGGGGGTTACATTACATAGAGGCGTTGGAGACTTGGGGACCTGGGTCAAATAAGCAGTTTATGATAAAAGATCATTAGCTTGTAAAGGGGGATGGGGCTTCGCATTTGCTGCATAGGGACCCGAGAATTCTGCCAGGTAGTACAATAGTTCATGTAGAAAATGATGTAAACTAAGTTTAATGGATGTGCAGTATATGGTATTAAAATTGCACATAGTAGTACTAATCGAGCGAATACATCAAATCGAGCAAATACAAATCGGCGCGGCTGACCTATTGTCAAGTAGTAAAATAAAGTTTTGGGAAGGTTTTGAAAATAATGTGCAAACGAAATTCTAAAAGATGCACTTTTCCATTTTAATACTGATTCTGGTGTTTAAGTAATTATTTTTACGAAAAGTTATAAACATTATTAGTTTTAGAATCCATGTTATGTTCTGTTAAATATATTTAAAGTATTATTTTTACTGTAGTGCTGTTACTGCAGTTATTGGCTATTTTGTGTTGCTGAGCAAAGCTTAAAACCAGCCCGCTAATGCTAGTCGCTGCAGTGGGAGCAAGATTTTACTAAAAGTCGTTTTTATAACAACTGTAGTTTTAACTTGCATAACTTAAATAGTATGCACTGAAAAATGTGTATAACTTTAACACACGGGATTAATTTGAAATATATTTAGAGCGATAAACTTGCTTGCAAGTAAGCTTAAAAATCATTCCAGTCGAAGATGTACGTATATCAGTTGATCCCTTACTGAGTTATAAGTGGTCATCACACACAGTAGGAAACAGTTTTCTTTTACTTCGCGATATTTCGCGGGTTGTTGTAAGGGGGGGATTTGAATCTATTTATTGGGACATTGGATTGAATCTATTGGAACATTTCCTAGACTCTGCTTCATTTCTGGTAAAAGTGTTATTAAAATCAGATGCACAGTTCAAAAGATATTTCACCGATAAATATGATTTCAAATTTCCTCCTGTAATATGATATATTAGGCTTCTTCTGAGCAGTTCATCTAACTATGAATATTAATAGAAAAATGCATATATCTTAATTTTTAAATGTTGAAAATAAATTTGTATGAGCCGCATGGATTATTCTGTGCGTAGAAAGTTATTTACAAAATGTCAGGATACAAAAATGCCGCTTCCGTCTAATTAAATGCCTTTTTAAAGTAACTCTTTCGATAAACACCTTCAGGTATGGATTTTTACACTTATTGAGTGCACATTTTGGAAGAAATTAATCACTTATCCCTAGCTCAAAAATTTGCAGAGTTGTATTATAAGTTTTCTATCTTTTTATGTTCTTTCCAAAATTATGCTTGTTTGGGATTCCGTAGTGAAACAAAACTCGGCGGTGGTTCCAGTTTGATGGAGCTGAAATGGTTTTGCGTGAATTTCAAAGTAAAATTCCATTAAGTTCAATTAGTTTATTCGTTGTTATTTCCAGTCTCATTTGTTTTGTTTGCAACATAATATGGTAACTAAAGTAAGGTATATAATTGAAACAAGTAATTTTTCTAAGTTACAAGCGAATATCAATTCTATGCATGTTTGACAGTACTTAATACATTTTACAGGATCAGATGTATAATCAGATCCATGATCAGAAGTTTTGAGTTGAACATTGGTAGCATAAAATCTAATAATTTTACATTTTCTGTTTCCCGATGTCTATCTTAAATAAAATCTCTTTAACTAATAGGATGGGGACATTCTGATTACAGAAGTTTATCGCTAGTATTACTACTACGTTTCGAAAATTCGTTCTGAAATGCAATGATATAGCCTTGTAAAACTTTTAAAGGGCTATAAGTTAGCTGCTTATTGGTTATAGCTAGCACCCTTCGTTTCCAAAATGCTTTACAAAATGTTAAAACCGAAAATTTTCATCTTCTTCAATTTGATCGGACGATTGATCTGAAACTTTCAGATCTTTGTAAAAAGAACAATTATTTATCTTTAACCTTGATTTCCTGTTAAAATTTTTATCGTTTGCAGCTTACATTTATCTTTAATAGTTTGGATGATATTTGGAATGAAAGTTAGCAAAAAAGCGCACGGACGTAAACTTTTCTTTTTTAAATAAAAAATCTTTCTTGAAATATTGAAACTTTTTTGCATGTTCATAAATAATACCCTATTTCCGACATGACGAGCATGAATTGTATATTTTATCTAATAGGTATTTTATCTAATAGGAATATTATCTAATAGGATAATCTCTTCGGAGATATAAGCGTCAAAAGTGTACACTTTTCGTAACGCTCCGATTTTAGCCGGATACAACGATTGGAAACGTAACTCACGTCAAAAAAGTCCTCCATCTCTCTTCTGGATGTCATAATTTAGGATTTTGTTTCGAGAACATAGCGGCAAAAGACTCTGGAAAAAAATAAAATGTTCGTGCAAGTAGACATAAAATAAAAGCAACCAAACGTACTTTATTTTGCTATGATTACCATTGTTCGTAATAACACGAAACACCGCATGAAAGTTTCTAATCTGACGTGTGTACGTACATGTTTACACCATGAAGTGAAAAATTGTTTATTTTGAACACGAGCCGATTTACGCAGTATGGTTGGTCACTTACTTTAAGAATTAGAAAAATGTGTCACCCAGATTTGTTTGAGATAAATCCTATACGTGGTGGAATTAAGTTCTCATAACAAATCGGATATACGTAACTCCAAAATAAGATATTTCCGAGTAGGATAAGTTAAATCTGTTTATGAAAAAGGTTACTATATCCGATCGAATGCAGGTGATTACAGCACCCATATCGGAGAGTTAAAGAAGTCAACAACGCGAACTCGCCAACAGAACGAGATAGAAAAAAAATATCAATAATATAGTTGTAGAGCGTTGCTGATTTAATAAGAATCTGCATTAATAATGTACGCAACGCGTATATAGAAAACAATACACATCTGTCCTACTTTCACAACCCTTAATTATAAATAATTATTATGCAATATTGTTTCTCGAATTCAAATGTGCATTAGTGATGGTAGAAAGCATTTTAAACAGGTTCAACACAATATTCCTGTTAATATATCATTCCTAAATATAATAGCAATTTGCATATATCCATATTGTGTCACAGCCGACGTGGTTGGCGAGTGGTCAAGACAAGCGTTTCCGTAGCAATCGCTCGACCGCCATGTTGTGGGTTCGAGCCCCACGTAAGGCATGGATGTTTGTGCTGTGGGCGCAATGTGATTCCCCCCCCCCCTCTGGTGCGCCTGGGGCAACGTTAACGGACGGCTAAATGGTTCACACTCTGGTCGCTGTAATAAAGGCGAATGACGAAGGTCAAAGTGCCTGGCAATTTGAAAAAAATATATATATTGTGTCACATAAATGTCTGTAGTCATCAATTTCGTGGTTATTCTTACGAATTAAGCGGTGATCCACAACTTTGAACATTTTACTTCTATCTCGCTTTATTGGCGAATTCCTGTTACTAACTTCTTAAAATATCTGCTAGGGGCGCTGCAATCACTTCTATTCGACCGGGCATGTCATTTTACTATAGACGTACCCAACGTGTATATACTCGGGACCTTTTTTTTTTTTTGAAGTTATTGGGAGGTGTTGAAGGACGATGTCCTATATAAATGCAGGGCAAAAACATCAATAATTTCTTATATTATAATACAATAGATGAAGTATTGTTTTCTTTGAAATTGTCGAATTCCAGATTTTGCTGAAAGAGCACGCTTTAGGTCGTCTGGAATACATTTTTAACACATTTCAGAATACGATCTCCTATATGTGTATGTTTGAGCGTTTGTTCGTATGATGTGAACGCGATGACCTCAGAAAGAATGCAAAAATCGCTACTAAACTTTATGCGTAGGTAAATGATGTAAATTAAAGACTAGAAATATTCAATTGTAATTTGCATGATTAAAACACGAAAAAATTTGAAATTTATAATCTGATTACGTTGATTTTCTATGATGAAACAGTGATAATTCAGGAACATTGATATCCATACAGTGTCCCCTCTAGATCTCAGCCCCCCCCTCCCCCCTACTTGAATGGTGTCAGTCCATCTAACGTGCGGCCCTTCCCTAAAATCTTGAAGTAAGTAATTAAGCAATTAATCTTGGCGTTAAGTACTTAATGTTAGCCTTACTTACCTACTGCCAACTTAGAAAAAAAAAAACATCTCAAACAATATAAAATAAAATAACAGAAAATAACTTAAAGATCAAGTCTCTTGGAAAGATGCATTTTGTTGTGTCATCGATGGTGATGCATATAATGTTGGTATAATAATTGAGTCTATGTTGGCAATATATCCTTAAGCTACCACGAGAATGCCAGAAGTTTTCGCCAATTTTTTTCCGCCAACTCTACACTAGAAATATCTAAGCGTATTTTCTTTATGTATATATATTCTAACATATATTAATCTCACGAAACTCCTATTTGCTTACTCCGAATAAATACATATTTTTCGTGCAACATGTGTTGAAGTGAGGGTCTTCAGCGCTACTCTGGCGGGAAACGTGAAAATAGCGGGCTGGGGGAGGACCCTTGACTGCAGATGGAATCGTCTGCTCAAAACAGCGTCCTGGGACAGATGCCCCCTTCTCCCCGGCCGACTGACAGCTGCGATGGGGAACTAATAAGAGTGGAACCATGGGGATGGAATAAAAAAATATGAAAAAGATGAGTCTCTAGGTGCTGTTAGAAATAAGTGGTGGTGCGGAGAATTTTTTTTTATTTTCTTTTAATTGGAGATCGGCGGCGAACATGTGCGGTATGTCAAACGCATGAATGGGAATGAGGTTTTCAGAAGTAAATTAATTTTAAACGTAGGTACTGTGTGAGCAGAATTATTCAAATTTTGGATTTGCACAGTGACAAATTTCACAATATGCCGCAAGACTATACCTTGAAATCGGCAAATGTTTTAATGGACGCAAAGACTCATTTTAATAGACTGCAAAGGGCGGCAAATATTCTAACATTTTTTCTACAATTTTCTACAATTTTTTCTACAATTTCTACTCTAACATGTTTCTACAATTTCGAAGTTTTGCTCGAATTAAAAAAAAAAAATCTATCTAGTTCTAGGTTTTTAGCAATTAATCCAAATATAAAGTTTTGTGAAAATCCATTATTATATGAGGCAGCTATAATGTACACAAGGAATCGACCACATACGGACGGACACCACTCTAAAAATAGTAAAAACGTGTTCAGGAGGTCCTAAAACATATGTTGGCATTAAAATATCGAAATCGAAAATTTTCATGAAAACAGTACTTTTTCCATGCTATATTATATAGCAAGAGAAAGTAAAAATAAAATTCCTACAATAAGTGATTCCTACAAAAAAAAGGGAAATATACCACTATTAGTAATCAATAGATGGCAGTAAGATCAATAAGGATTGCTCCTAGAAAGGTGGTACGAAATAAAGTGACTAAATAATCCAGTGGGTAACACGTCTATTTAAACTTGAATAAAACACAAGGACACAACACAAATTAAAATATGAAGGTTATTTATTGAATTTCCTACAAGACGTACAAAATAGTTATAAAAGCCAGAGCGCTTTATAACTATTTTGTACAAAACTGTTAAGTTTTACCTGGCGACTCATTCTCGACTCTATGCAATTCAAGCCTCTTCACAGTTACCGTAATTTTTTTTTTATAAAAAAAATTATTTGTATTTTCGGACTTGCAGTTTTGTCGTATTTGTATTTTGCTTGTAATCGACCTGCTTTAAATAATCGGTGCATGTCTGTTTATTTGGATTTTAGAGATTTATTATTAATTAATAGCCTTATACATTACCATTTTATTTATGCAAATGTTGCCGTGCGTTTGGTCGCTATATATGAACGATTGAAGTTTTACATCTTATGTTCCCGCTGATGAAGGGCGTTTATATGCTTGAAAACGCTCTGGCTTTTATAACTATTTTGTACGTCTTTTAGGAAATTCAATAAATTACCTTCATATTTTAATTTGTGTTGGGTTCTTGTGTTTTATTAAAGTGACTAACTTTGTTAAAACTTCTTAATGGTTTGTTTGATTGGCGATGTTGTTAATTTAGCTGCCGATATTGGATTGTTTTAGAAATTGTGTATCAAAGAAATGCAACTTACTTTTTAACTTCATTTGATCATTTTCTTTGATATCAACTTAAAAAAAAATTTCTAGAATACGGGATTTCTAAAAAAAAAAACAGATACCGTGTCATTAGTTTTTAGATGAAGGTAAGCTCAAAATGGGTTGTTTCTAGAAGGTATGTGTGAATTAAAGTGAGTTACTCTGTAAAAAGTACTTTAAAATCATTAATGCTTTATTTAGCTGAATATATTGAATTGTTATTAAAGTTCTATATTAATGAAAATCAACTTACTTTTGGATATCATTGGCATACTCACTTTAATATCATCTTCATAAAAACAAAAGCACAGAATACCGTGGATACGGGATTTTTAAAGAAAGGAATGGAAAACTTTTATCAACGACAGACGGCGGTAAGTTCGATGAAGGTTGCTCCTAGAATGTTTGTGTCAATTAACGGATTCCTTTAATAAAATTACTTTAAACCCTTAAAATATATTAAGCCTATTAAGATGCACCATTCGTCACATATTGAGTTCCTTAGAAACTTCCGCTGTAGAAACTTCCTGGATGTAGTAAATTGATTAAAGCAAATCTAGAAAAATTTTTACTTTCTCATATGTAGTATTGAGAAAGTATTGTTTTCACGAAAATTGTCGATTTTGAGATTTTAGACCTGCTGAACACGTTTTGACTATTTTTAGAGTGATGTCCGTCCGTCTGATGTCTGTGTTCGATTTCTTGTGTATGCTATAGCAGCCACAAATATTAATGAATTTTCACGAAACTTTATTTCCGGCTTTGTTACAAAAAAAAAAAAAAAAAAAAAAAAAAATCTAGAACTAGATAGAATTTTTTTTTTTAATTCGAGGGAAAACTTAGAAATGTATTCGAAATTTTATATTTTTTTACATGGCAGCATAGGACAAAATTTGATATAATCATACATAAAAGGGTTTATTTATGGTACAATGATCAATAGACTTAAACGGTTTAGCCCTTGTTGTGAAACATAGCCGTGATACATTTTTTTTTTGTCGTGACATCATTAGCCTTGGGGGCAAGCCCCCCCCCCCCATCCAGGGAATACATTGTCAAGTATGGTATCAATAGAAATATTTTTTCAAGCATTTTAACGTGAAGGGTAAGACGCTATAGTTGCAATCATTTGGACTTACGATACCGATATTTAAAATTTGTCTTTTAAATTTTGAAAAAAATAATGAATTCTGGTATGCGAAAATCGAGCTGAGCCACACTTCAGTTAATTTTTACAGTGATTCTTTTAAAGTGTATAAAGATTATGAATTAAACCTGATTTGTTTCATGCGGACTCATGTCTCTCAATCTTTATATTATTTTCTAACCCAAATACTTTTTTGTTTGATTTCCATGAAACCATTCACGAAAATACGTTCATGTGGATGATATGTATTTTACTTATTTGTTCAAATATTAATCTAGCAAATCCGCTGAAAAAAGTATGCGGCTTTCCGTTTAGGGCGGGGGGGGGGGGGTGATAATTTAAGAGGGATAAGCTACTTTAAAGGGGTAAGTATTGGAAAATAGCATTTTGATCATTTTACCGTTTTCATGGTGTTTAGGAATATTTTATTATATATATATATATATATATATATATATAGTAAGAAATTTAATTACTTGTATTTTAATACATGTAACTTCACATTTATTGAAAGTCGTCAGATGACTATATGTAAAAATAAAATTAAAATAAAATAGAACCAACGTTAGGCTTGAGAATAATTCCTTTATAAATAAAACAGGTACTAAATAGGTATGAAATGCTCCTCGTTCCCTGTTCCATATATAAGCTCAGCAGTTGAAAACTGGATCTCATGTTGTGAAAGCCTGGTAATTATATATATATATATATATATATATATATATATATATATATATATATATATATACACACACAGGGTGTATATAAACTGTTTTGACAAAATAAGAGGGGCGATAGTACCCATCACGGCGAACAATATTACTTTCCTTATATACATAATGTATAAGGAAAGTATTGTGACGGGATCGAAAATTCGAATTTGAGTTTTCGACGGGAGAGCACGTTTCAAGCATCCCTGATCACGAATCAGACATTTTTGAAGTGATGTGAGTAAGTGAGTGAGTGAGTGAGTGAGTGAGTGTGTGTGTCGAGACAATAACTGACGAACGAATGGACCGATTCGAACAAAATTTGGTACAAAAATCACAATCCGTAAACACTGGAAGCCTATTGTTTTTATACGCAATCGAATGTTCAGAACCCCCCTAAATTTTCGAATGAAATTTTGAAAAAATTGTCAAATAATCAAAACCGCTAATAAAGTTACGCAAATAGACACTTTTTATGTAATTTTCATTAGAAAACGATTGACATAAATTTTAGAGCGCTAACATGAACCGTTCTCGAGATATTGTACATTTTAAAAAAAAATTATCAAAAAGTTATATAAAATAGAAAAAAATATTTCCTATTGAGAAACATGTTCACTTTTCATATGTAATACCATGCGATAAATTGGGTGACATCATTCTCGTGGATCTAGGTCGTTCCATTCATGAAAAAAGGTACTTTAAGTAATACTTTTGTATTTGAAAGCCTATAGTCATTTATCAACTGTGAGAATAACTTATTTCTTCGTCCATAATGCTTGGCGAGATTTTGGCGACGAATTTGGCGGAATGTCGTCAACTTGGCGACTTTTTGAAATGTTGCCAAATTAACGAAAATCTCGCCAAATCTATAAAAATGACGACTAATTGTCGAAAACTCAATATCTTGGAAAGAATGTTAGTATCTACTATAAGAAAAACCTATTGTTTTTACTGTAAAAGTAGTAAATTCATTACATTATATAAGGAAAGTCATGTGTTGCCCACATCAGATTTTTTAGTATGGAACCTAGGGTCGCATTCCACTCTGAGTGCCAGAAAAGAGCAACTTTGAAACACGTCCAACGAACACAGGTCGCCACTTCGAACGACATAGCTGTCGTGCGGGAAATCACATCTCCAGAACATCGCCGTCACTTCTAGTCATCCGACACTTCTTGAATGCCGCATATCCCGGAAGATGTATTGGACGTAGTGGACCTGTGGCTTGGCCTCCACGCTCACCGGAGCTCAACCCACTGGACTTCTTCTGGCGGCACATAAAATCATTGGTGTACGAGACGTCCGTGGACTCTGTAGAAAATCTCGTCGCGAGAATGTTGTTTCAGGGGACAGGATAAACACGACACTAGGTGCCTTCGAGAGGTTGAGCCAGTCGTTCATTCGCCGGTGTGAATTGTGCAACGGCACCCTTGGCCGTCATTTTGAGTATCTACTTTGAGTCTTTCTCTGGTGTAAATAAATGGTGTAATCATAAGTTGCACAATAATTCCATTGTGCAACTTATGGTTACGTTAATTCTCCTTATTTTCACTGTTGAAAGTTCAACTTTACGCTTTTCTGACACTTAGAGTGGAATGCGACCCTAGGTTCTGTTGTAAATATTGTTCATATTAATGGGTGCTATCATCCCTCTTATTTTGTCAAAACAGTTTATATACACCCTGTATATATATTATTATTTCAAGTTATTAAAATATGTATTATATTTTAAATTCGTTTTCTCTTCCATTGCCCTTTTTTCGTTTATATTGACGTCTACCGTATCTAATCTATTTTTACATTTCTTGCAATGCATAGCATATGTAAATATAGGGATAATTATATAGTATAGGGAAAATATTTCAATTACCAAGTTATTGATTGTTCCCCATTTAGTGTGGAAAGACGGGCGGTTTGCACATAACAGTGACACATGCAATAAAAAGGGATAATTATTGTAGTGCATCGTTTGTCTCTTATTTTTATACAACATTTATTTTGTAATGAAAAAAAAACATTAAAATTAGTTTATTACATGGATTAATATTTTTCCATACATATTTCTGACCATTTTCTTCAGAAATACTTTAGAATAACGCGACATTTGCATAATTACCGCTTTTCATTGACCTCATTATTTATTGTCTGTGTACATATTGTATGTAAACATGCATATTTCCATACTAAATGGAGAATTCTCTACAACTTTGTAATTGGAAATTTTCATCTATCTTGCTTCGTTTCTGAGATTAGAATTCTAACTTCTTCGATTCGCCGCTAGAGGCGTTGCAAACTCTCTCAATCGATAGCGCATAGTCGCTTTCCTATTAGCAAGTCTTGCTTTTGCAGCTCTAGAATGCTTCCATCGGAAGTTAAAGGGATTCATAAGGACTTAATGAGATAATCCTATATATCTCACAGAAGTTTGAGCAAATCGAATAAAATTTGGTAAGGTTGTTCCATTTGATAAATTCCAAAAAGTTTTCTTTAGGTACAGGGAGATTATACAAGATGGATATATATTTTCAAATTTTCAAATAAAAATGGAAAATAATAAACTAAAATTTGTTACGAAAATTGACGTTTTATAAGTCAACCGACGCAAGGCTGATCTTCTCAGAGTACAGAGAGTGCCAAAAGTAATGGACAGCTGTCAATTTTGACCTCTCCCTATTGATTATTCTCTAATGTCCCCTGTCTTTCCCCTTTGGGTGATCATGATAAAGTTAATCAGTGTTAATTGACTTAGCAAATATTTCTAGCAAAATTACAATTTGCAAAGGCTAGAACGCCCACTATATTGGATGATTTTAAATGTTTATGCAATGACTGTATATATAATTGTAAATACTTTAACATGTGAATAAAATTATTCATTTAAACTAGAAAAACAATTGGTTAATACACTATTAAACATTTGCAAGCATGTTACTGAAAATTTCAGGGGGAATAAACTGTTCATAATGGGGAGAAATGCTTCTGATAGTTATGATATATATATATATATATATATACAACCTTATTTAAATACCTTCATCAACATAACCAATAACAGAAAACATAGCCTTCGGCGCCAAGCAGCTCAACCAAGTATATCTATATAAAATTAAAATATAATAGAAGAAAAGCAATGTATCAAAAACCAAGTACTCAATACTTAAAGTATTGAGTACTTTGTTCTGGCTTCCAGGAGTGTCGTTATGACATAAAGCTAGCTTAACCGGGAAGTGGTGGTCACAATCCCTCCCAACTAATTTTGATACATTGCGTTTCTTCTATTATATTTTAATTATATATATATATATATACACAAAATAACGCTTCGGCAGACAATAATTAGCTGAATATTTCAGAAATGAAGCTTAGGATTATCATGAAAGCCTGTAATTGTGGCTTTTCTTATCAATTTGCCGAGATTATTAACAAAGTATCTGAAAAAATGAGCAAAGGTTGCAGAATGTTTTAAAGTGCACCTGCGTTGGATTTTCACGTCTACCTTGTTTGAATGTTTATGTGTTACCTTTCAGCGGCCTACAGGTAAGTGGAAAATCAATGCTACATTAGCTAAACAAATCCAATTTATCATCGTTATTAAGCTGTTGCTAACTTAAAAAAATAAACATTTAAAGAATTTTTACGAAATATTTTAAAACTAGAACTAGAAACTCGGTCTTGTGTACACAATATGTTTAAAAGATATTTATTTTATTCTGATAATGATTGCAATACCAATGGAACTAAACACTATGAAATATGAATGTATGAGAAAGTAGAGTGGAGACTCATTATCCAGATATTTATTACTGAAATGCACTATTTAAAAATGATGATCTACAAAAGATATGAAATCTAAAATTAATTCCATCAATTTTTAATCGTATTAAACCAGAAACACAAAACACAAATGCACAATAACCAGACACATAAAACACAAAAACATAATGACCAAAAACGTGAAACACAGAAATATAATAACTAAGAACATAAAATAGAAAAACATAATAACCAAAAACATACGACACAAAAACATAAAACACAAAAGAATAATAACCAAAAGCATTAAACATAGAAACATAAGAATAATAACCAAAAACATTAAACACAAAAACATAAGAATAAGAGCATAATAATAAACAACTTCAACTGCCCTACATTTTCGAATGCATTAAGTCCGGTGACTAGGCCTAGGATTACAGAGAAATCGCTTGCGTATCGACACACTGATCACATTTCGAACTAATTGCTTAAAATATCGTTTTGAGACTATCCTTCATCAGAACGCCATTAGATGAAGGGCGAGGGAGAGGGAAGGGGTCTCAAAGTTGCCATTTGAGAACGTATCGTAATTAAGTTAACCCTGAGGTATTTGATTTTCTTTCGAATTTCGAATGTTTCGGGAAAATAAATGACGCGATTTTCGATCAAGGCATTCGAAACTTTTGTTTGATGTAATTGTTTGAAAGATACGCAGTCTAAATTAAATTTTCCTTCAACAAAGATTTTCGGTATGGGAGATAATTACAAAGTTATAAAATGTATCCTTGGATCGAACAGAAAAGCTTTGCCATAAAGAGTGCTGCTTTCATCAAGAGCATCATTTTGTTAATTAAATATTTTGTTATTTTATATTTAGTTGTTTAATCAATAACACAGCCCAATAGATAGTATTTTTATTTCCTGGTACCTTGAAAGTAAGACGTATTCTTGGGGTATACGTGGGCAACTGATTACAAAAATGGCATAGGTTTGTTCGTATTAGCTCTAGTTTTAGATATACGCCATGGCCAAAGTTAAATATATAGATCCGAACATGGCCACTGCATAAGAAAAGAGTGGCTTTTGAGAAAAGTTTTGGTAGTTGGAAAATAAAACGTAATTAGTGAACTTTTGCAAATAATCCTGCCACCATTACGTATATAAAGCTATAGGTTTGATAAACATTGGCGGATTCGTAAAATAAATTCTACCAAACTGATTCACAATGGCATAAAATACTAATAATAAATACTGTAAGCTACACAATAGGGCGCCATAGTTATTAACATAATATTTATTATTAATATTATCATATGCATACACATACACACAGATAACGTATAACACTGTCTCAGCTGCTTATAAATCTCCATGAAAATGAAGCTTAGGAAATTTCATTGAATCAGTCGTACATAAAAAAAAAAACTACACACACCCTGTCAGAAGAGCTTTCAAATTCTCTCTCATCTTCGCGCTCATAGATACATAACAAACTAATGTTAAACAAAGAAAATTTCAAAACTAAATATCTTACTGTTATTATGCGAGGCAGGGCTCACCCTGGTTACATAAAAATTGTACAACGATACGTTTGTGCGCCCTGGTACAACTATACCACTGCTGATAAAGCAAAAATGTTTTGTGCTTTGGATACTTCTAAGTAAATTCCCTGGACTGAGCATGGAAAAACACAAAGCAATATTTTTTTATAGTTTTCAAATAAGACTGCTTTTAAAAAAAATTCAAAGACTGCTTATAAACAAATTTCAAAGGTTCAATGAATAAGATTGAGTCTTGTGCCTAAGTTTGTTCTATTTGTAAAAAACTCTCTTGGAAAACGTAAAGCGTGCAACGACTTTAAATTAGTAGAGACATGTTCTCCAATTATAATAAGTTTGGCGGCAATATGAACTTAAAAGGTCCATTACCTACACAGCCCCTTAGGTCGCTTTTCAAAAAATGTTGATTTCAGTGAAGAGCAAGGGGAAATATATCCCCAGGATATAAAATCTACAGACAGAAATACCAAGGATGGTCGGGTCTGCTCTGGTGGATTTCACTCTTGAAATCCCTTTAATAGAAGCTTTCTATATATATATATATGTTGAATGACTCGGAGTTATGGGTCTAGTTTTACGGGTTGAAATAAAATGATTTAGTAATGTATGGTTGTTTTAATTGTATGTAATATTAACAACATCAATATTTTTAATCATATCAAAAAGAGAAAAATTATGCGATAATGGATCCCGAATTTTGACGGACTACCGGTTGAATCAGCAAATAATATGGCTATTCCTTATCTCCAAAACTATAGCTGATAGGGCAGAACTGTTGCCTTTGGAATCTGGGGCACATTATATCCGAGAAAAGGTTAAACTTTCAAGGCATTAAAATGTGTGTTTTCCAATGAATGTTTCTAATACGTACAGCTCAAACTGCTCTGCTAATGTAATAAAACTAAAAAAAAAAGTTTAACGTAGTATAACATAAATTTAATAGTGTCGACCATCTTTTGAAAGTATCCAGCCTCCGTCGTTAGGGCAAACAAGAAAGTAACCTTCACTCGTCAGAGCAAAATCGGCAACTGATGTTAGAGCATAAAACATGAAAGCTAGGAAAGATGATTCCCAACGACGAGAGGGGAGTAAAAGGAAGAATCCATGGAGAAAGGAAGTAGTATGACCCTATGAATAAATCGTAAAATCCCAAAGAGTAAAGTAAACATCTAACACAGCATTCAAAGCACCCAAAAACCGGTTAGTTGATTTTTCAATTTAATTACAGTTATATTCGTTGTTTTACTCACTGAACAAGTGCTTTGAATATTCTGTTGGACGTCCACTTTCTTCTTTGGTATTTTATCGATCATTTACAGTGTTTTACTACACGTTCCTTCCTCCATGTTTTTTTTACTTCTTTTACTTTCGTCGCTGATAATCCTCTTTATCCGCTTCGGCCACGACTTCTGCTCCAACTAACCTTAATTGCCGTTTTTGCTCTGACGATTGAAGTTTTTTTTTTCCCCTTTTTTTTCTTTCTTTAACGAAGAAGGTTGTTTCTTACCTTCGAAACTGGTCGACACTTATAATTTTGTGCTGTATGTTGCTTTAAACGAAGTTTTTTTTAATTTTATTCCAATTATTCTAATATTTAAAATATAAAAAAAAAATCCAAATATAACACCTAATGTTCGTCCTCTACAAATCTTAAATCCCATCGAGTCCATCACATCTTACATGATATAATAAATGAAAAAAAAAATGTTTTTAAATAAGATAAAAAAAAAAAATCAATTCCCTAAGCTACAACCAACATGCCATTTTAAAAATTTCATGTATGAAATGCTATTGTCAGCGAAATTCAATACTTCTCATCTATAATGAATTCTACTCCACAGCAAGAAGAAATTTCCTGTAAAATTCAATTTAAAAGGTATGACTTGCACATTTATCCACCAAATTAGATTTGCCTAACAATGTTATTGAAAATTAGTTTTCCACGGCGAGGTTTTCTCTAGAACATTAAATCCTGCAAAACAACCAGTTACGGTAATTTCGCAGGGATATTTGATAAATATTTAAATGGGTGGATATTTTTGCGTAAGTTTAAATTTTATATTACGACGTAAAACTATTTTCGAAATAAGTTATGGTATATTTAATATATTACGAAGCACTTTGAATATCAAAATGGCGAAAGTAAATATATATTTACATTGCAATTGCATAAATATTTCTATTCCCTGAAGGTATAAAGTGCATATATAACGAGAATATTGAATAATAATTCTGATTTAAGTTTCTCAAATGCGGTGTTTGCACATTTGTTTCAGAGAAAATTCTGAAGGACTCATAGATTTAAATAAAATGTAAATCATTATAATCTTTATAAATAAAATTGAAAATCTGTTTTATGTGTCTGTGTTTGTTCGTAGATTTTGTGGGTAGCCTTAAAATTTCGAGTTTTTAGGACCAGGAGTTGTGAAGAAATTAATAAAAAACGGACCTTCCATAGAAATAGTATTATACAGACGATATATTCCCAGCAAATTTATTTAAAGGAAATTATATCATATTACTTAGCGAAGCAATTAAATCAAATGTGTTTATACGAGAGACGATTTTTATTGAATTTTCTCCAATGTAAATGAATATAAATAATAATAAATTTCATAAATGAAATTTGAATTTTTTACTAGATTTCATCAATTATGGCCTTCCGGTTTAATGATTACACGAAAAATTGATATTTTTAAGTTTTTACCTCTTCGGTTTTATTTTGGTAAAGATATTTCTAACTCATTATTGTGTTTAGCCAATTATTTGATATTGTGTTTGGCCAATTGTTCAAACACAATAAAAGTGGTACAGGTATATCTTCTAATACCATTTTATCTCTTTCATTTTGGCATATATTGATCAAATTGTATATTTTTTGCAAATTTGTTTACAAATGGGTTTAGGATGTTATTGCATATTTTTTTTTATAAAAGAATGTTTTGTTTTTTCTAGAATGTTTTTAAAATACCTAAGCTGTACCAAATTTAATGTGATGTAATTTCCATTATTTAATTTTATTTCCGGAAAGGTATGTTCGTAAAGAAAATACATTCATACCCAAGATCCAAACCCAGTACTTATTCTCAGGCACGAGCAATAAGCGATCGACAACAGGTATACTTTGCCCCTCACTAGAAGTCCACAATAGGTATACAATTTCTGTGTTAAATCCACAATAGGTATACAATTTCTGTGTAAAATACACAACAGGTATATAATTGCTGTGTTAAATACTCAATAGATACCCAAATTCTGTTTTAAATACACAATAAGTATGCAATTTCTGTGTTAAATCCTCAGTGGGTATACAATTTCTGTGTTATATCCACAATGGGTGTACAACTTCTATGTGAAATCCACAATAGGTGTACAATTTCTTTGTTAACTAGTACAGGGAGTTTTATGTTAAAAGTTATTTTTGACTTAGCTTAGTGTTTTCTGTCATGAAGCTTTATGAAAATGGAAATGTTTTTCTTAATAGATAAAGAATCTTAAGGATTGTTTACGGTACATTATATGTTGTAAAAAAAATAAAATGCTTACAATGATATGAAATGTATATATAAGTCTTGTTCCAGTGGCGATTCAAACTGCAGCTCTAATACAGCCAGTGGTTCTATCTACTAGCGTTTTAAATTTTAGAACGCTAGCATGAACCGTTCTCGAGATATTGCACATTTTTCAAATAAATTTATCAAAAAATCCCATAAATTATAAAAAAAAATATTAACTGTTGAGAAACATGTTCACTTTTCATATGTAATATCGTGCAATAAATTGGGTGACATCATTCTCGTGGATCTAGCTCGTTTCATTCATGAGAAAATATACTTTAAGTAATATTTTTATATTTAAACACCAATAATCATTTATATGCTATAAGAATGACTTATTTCTCCGTCCATAACGCTTGGCGATATTTTGGCGCCGAATTTGGCGGAATATCGCCAACTTGGCAACTTTTTAAAATGTTGCCAAATTAACGAAAATCTCGTCGAATGGATAAAAATAACGCTAAATCAATGGAAATGACGACTCATTGACGAAAATTCAATATCTTGGAAAGAATATAAGTATCTACTAGAAGAAAAATCTTTTTTTTTTTACTGTAAAAGTAGTAAATGCATTGCATTATATAAGGAAAGTCATGAGTTGCCCACATCAGATTTTTTTTTTTAATTGGACCACGAAAAGGCAAAAAAACGTATCAGAGTCAGCTTTGTTATTGTGTTGCCATAGTGCATATTTGTTACATTTCGAACTCCGAAAAATTTTATCTTTCGCCCATTAATACGTTAATTATCTAGGCCATTATCCAAATACATAACTGGAAAAGTCCCACTTTTTCTCTCGTCAGAATGGAATTTTGATTAAAAATTGCCTCAAAACAAAAGAAGACGGCACAAGAACGACACGAAATGTCATTAATTTTTCCTGTCTCGCAAATCATTCGTCCGACTTAATGGTACTTTATATTAGAATCCCGGCCGGTCTCATAAAAAGGTGCCATTATGTTTACCATATATTTCTACAATCACCCCCGTCAACAAGGGAAGGCGCACAAATTGAATCCTAACTCTATACTTAGCTGAAATGGAAACTGCTCAATTTATGCCAATGGCGTACATTGAATTGTGTATCTTATTTTCAAATAAGATACACAATTCAATGTACTTCTGTATCAAAGCTGCGTGAGAGTGACTGACTAAAGGATTGCTGAAGGTAGGAACTCGAAACTTTGCATTCACGTTAAATTTGATCTACAAGTAGTTGTTGTTGAAACCCAGACCGTTCGACCTACCAGAAAGGTGTAAGGTAACTGTTTGGATGACCGGGAAGTGCCCCCCAATTTAGACCGGAGCCCAGTGGGGGAGGCATCCACAGGGACCGTACTGTCACATGGTGATTTCCAAAATATGTGACATTGTGTAATTTTGGAGAAGAAGGCGACCTGCAAATGACGGTCCCTAGCCCTGGTACAAATATGTATAGGGTCCCCCTCTGGCCACCTGCAAAAGAGAGGGTCAGTGAAGCTGCCTGGGTGGTCTTACACAAGAGGAAGACAGAACGGGGGGAAAGCGGTCGTTGGGGCCGCAATTAAGCCCAGAGGTTCGCACGGGAGCTGGGACTCCTGACCACCTGCAAGCGATAATTCAGGGGCTAGTGGGCAAGCCCTGCTGTCATGGACTGGCCACTGAGAGTGGAAGCTAAGTGTCCACCAGTAATATTTAGGGGGGCTTAAGTCCTGTCAGCAAATAATATTTGAGAGGGAGGAGACTTCATATTACAAGTTTTTGGAGAGAGTTTTTTGCAAAAAGAGGAATCGGGAGTGCCTTTTGAAATTTTGTGGAGTGAGGTTGGTTTTTGAATAGATGACGGAGCAAAAAGATGCTCCTTCCGAACTCCAAGATAGCATCGCAGCCGAGCCCTTGCTGACCCGGAGCCGAAGGTAGGCCTATGGAATTTCATGCATGACTCTGATGTTGAAATCGCTCTCTCTCTCTCCCCTCTCTTTTAATATTTGCTTTCTAAGGGAAAATATGTTTTACGACAAATTGATGATTTATGAAGTGTGTAGAATATTCGAATAGAATTAATTTTAAGAGGTTTTATGATGTTTTTTGATACTTGGCTATGTCTTCGTATTTTAAGGGAGTAACTTACAAGCTCATGTGTTTTGAGCATAACTATTTCATGCTTTTTATTTTAAATGTTAATTTTGTAAATAAACTTATTATTTTGTTATTTTAAAAAAAAAAATAGCATTGGGGAAAAGGAGTAAATGTCACATGGTGATTTCCAAAATATGTGACATTGTGTAATTTTGGAGAAGAAGGCGACCTGCAAATGACGGTCCCTAGCCCTGGTACAAATATGTATAGGGTCCCCCTCTGGCCACCTGCAAAAGAGAGGGTCAGTGAAGCTGCCTGGGTGGTCTTACACAAGAGGAAGACAGAACGGGGGGAAAGCGGTCGTTGGGGCCGCAATTAAGCCCAGAGGTTCGCACGGGAGCTGGGACTCCTGACCACCTGCAAGCGATAATTCAGGGGCTAGTGGGCAAGCCCTGCTGTCATGGACTGGCCACTGAGAGTGGAAGCTAAGTGTCCACCAGTAATATTTAGGGGGGCTTAAGTCCTGTCAGCAAATAATATTTGAGAGGGAGGAGACTTCATATTACAAGTTTTTGGAGAGAGTTTTTTGCAAAAAGAGGAATCGGGAGTGCCTTTTGAAATTTTGTGGAGTGAGGTTGGTTTTTGAATAGATGACGGAGCAAAAAGATGCTCCTTCCGAACTCCAAGATAGCATCGCAGCCGAGCCCTTGCTGACCCGGAGCCGAAGGTAGGCCTATGGAATTTCATGCATGACTCTGATGTTGAAATCGCTCTCTCTCTCTCCCCTCTCTTTTAATATTTGCTTTCTAAGGGAAAATATGTTTTACGACAAATTGATGATTTATGAAGTGTGTAGAATATTCGAATAGAATTAATTTTAAGAGGTTTTATGATGTTTTTTGATACTTGGCTATGTCTTCGTATTTTAAGGGAGTAACTTACAAGCTCATGTGTTTTGAGCATAACTATTTCATGCTTTTTATTTTAAATGTTAATTTTGTAAATAAACTTATTATTTTGTTATTTTAAAAAAAAAAATAGCATTGGGGAAAAGGAGTAAATGTCACATGGTGATTTCCAAAATATGTGACATTGTGTAATTTTGGAGAAGAAGGCGACCTGCAAATGACGGTCCCTAGCCCTGGTACAAATATGTATAGGGTCCCCCTCTGGCCACCTGCAAAAGAGAGGGTCAGTGAAGCTGCCTGGGTGGTCTTACACAAGAGGAAGACAGAACGGGGGGAAAGCGGTCGTTGGGGCCGCAATTAAGCCCAGAGGTTCGCACGGGAGCTGGGACTCCTGACCACCTGCAAGCGATAATTCAGGGGCTAGTGGGCAAGCCCTGCTGTCATGGACTGGCCACTGAGAGTGGAAGCTAAGTGTCCACCAGTAATATTTAGGGGGGCTTAAGTCCTGTCAGCAAATAATATTTGAGAGGGAGGAGACTTCATATTACAAGTTTTTGGAGAGAGTTTTTTGCAAAAAGAGGAATCGGGAGTGCCTTTTGAAATTTTGTGGAGTGAGGTTGGTTTTTGAATAGATGACGGAGCAAAAAGATGCTCCTTCCGAACTCCAAGATAGCATCGCAGCCGAGCCCTTGCTGACCCGGAGCCGAAGGTAGGCCTATGGAATTTCATGCATGACTCTGATGTTGAAATCGCTCTCTCTCTCTCCCCTCTCTTTTAATATTTGCTTTCTAAGGGAAAATATGTTTTACGACAAATTGATGATTTATGAAGTGTGTAGAATATTCGAATAGAATTAATTTTAAGAGGTTTTATGATGTTTTTTGATACTTGGCTATGTCTTCGTATTTTAAGGGAGTAACTTACAAGCTCATGTGTTTTGAGCATAACTATTTCATGCTTTTTATTTTAAATGTTAATTTTGTAAATAAACTTATTATTTTGTTATTTTAAAAAAAAAAATAGCATTGGGGAAAAGGAGTAAATGTCACATGGTGATTTCCAAAATATGTGACATTGTGTAATTTTGGAGAAGAAGGCGACCTGCAAATGACGGTCCCTAGCCCTGGTACAAATATGTATAGGGTCCCCCTCTGGCCACCTGCAAAAGAGAGGGTCAGTGAAGCTGCCTGGGTGGTCTTACACAAGAGGAAGACAGAACGGGGGGAAAGCGGTCGTTGGGGCCGCAATTAAGCCCAGAGGTTCGCACGGGAGCTGGGACTCCTGACCACCTGCAAGCGATAATTCAGGGGCTAGTGGGCAAGCCCTGCTGTCATGGACTGGCCACTGAGAGTGGAAACTAAGTGTCCACCAGTAATATTTAGGGGGGCTTAAGTCCTGTCAGCAAATAATATTTGAGAGGGAGGAGACTTCATATTACAAGTTTTTGGAGAGAGTTTTTTGCAAAAAGAGGAATCGGGAGTGCCTTTTGAAATTTTGTGGAGTGAGGTTGGTTTTTGAATAGATGACGGAGCAAAAAGATGCTCCTTCCGAACTCCAAGATAGCATCGCAGCCGAGCCCTTGCTGACCCGGAGCCGAAGGTAGGCCTATGGAATTTCATGCATGACTCTGATGTTGAAATCGCTCTCTCTCTCTCCCCTCTCTTTTAATATTTGCTTTCTAAGGGAAAATATGTTTTACGACAAATTGATGATTTATGAAGTGTGTAGAATATTCGAATAGAATTAATTTTAAGAGGTTTTATGATGTTTTTTGATACTTGGCTATGTCTTCGTATTTTAAGGGAGTAACTTACAAGCTCATGTGTTTTGAGCATAACTATTTCATGCTTTTTATTTTAAATGTTAATTTTGTAAATAAACTTATTATTTTGTTATTTTAAATCTAATCCGTGTCCTCATTTCAAATCTTATTAATTACTTCTTAATTTTCAGTTTTAACCACTTGAGATCAATTATAGGCCTTATTTTAGCGTTCAAATCGAACGTGAGGTGAATTACCTCGTAACACGTACTCTCCTTCTCCTACCACCAACCTCTCGGAAGGACTTACGGACCCACATGTTTAACGGGATCGTACTTCAAGCGAACACGGCGGCAGTATTGGCAGTGCGGGAATCGAACCCGAGCCTACCGAGTGATCTACAAGTAGTGAAAAAATTCAAAACTTCGAATTTTGTTCGAAAAATTTATAAATCTCGGAATTAATATTTTGTTCCAGCAACCTTAGAAAGGCTAGACACACAAATTCGTTTTTCCTACCATCATGCGTAGAAGAAAATATCCTAAATTTTCAGAATTAACTCTTAACAACCCATAGTATGTAATTTATATTTTCAGCAGACGATTTTTTTATTACATTTTAAAATTCAATTTTTGATACAGATGTTAATTCCATTTGCAATCATAATAAAAGTTATTCTCCGAAATCGTCTGCTAATCGTCTAGTACCGAAATCGTCTGCTAGCTATTCTCCTGGTTTTTTTTTTTAATAAGTTGATTATTTATAGTAATAAGGTGATAGTTTTTTTTTTTTGACCAAGATCCAAGGAAGATATATACTTCCTTGTTTGTATGGATATTTGATCCCCACCATATGTTGGCGCAGCATATCCTCCTTGGATCGTACACCATAAAGAACCTAATCAACATAATCAAATTATTAAAAAATAATGTGTTAATTAACTGATTTTTAGATTAAAATATCTGAAAATGTTGAAAATAAGGCAACATATATTGATTGGGTATGAAATATTGTTTTACTGCAATTTCTATGTTGACAGAATCTTGGAATTCGGCAAATGATTGGAACACCGCAAGCAACTATGATCCGAAATCGCAAGATGTAGAAAACCCACTATTTCTCTCCAAGTTAAAATGCATTTTCGCTCACTGGGACTGGAAAACAAAACAGGAAATTGTTTAAAGACGTCCCCTAAGTTTCGTTCCCACCCCCCTCGGAAACGGCACGTCAATAACAATAAAATCCAACACCACCGCAAGTATTATTTAATTCTTTTGTACTCGGAACGGCAAAGAGCTGCGAGATGTGGAACCTTGACCGCCCTTTTCGATGATCGATGCTGGCGTGTTTCTCTACGATCTGTCTTTTTTTTTCCCTTTTTTCATTTTTTTCCCTGTTTTCTCCCCCATCTTGACAACTGCACGCGACTGAGATGCGCGCATGCGCTGAAATTTCACACACGTTTGTGGATCAATGAGAATGTGGTGTGGATAGCTTTCAGGGGGGGGCCACGGGGATTCTTGTTAGGTTGTTTTCCCCAGATTTGACTGCGGAAACGTTAACAATTTGGTATTTGATTAAAAAACGGCATAGCAGTATATTTTGTAGAAAGCAGTTGAAGTATGCACATAAATTCCTCACAGTAAACATGGTAAAAATATGTGTGTAACCCATTAGTTTTTCTATAAACTAACATTTTGAGGAACATAGGTGGGAGGGGGCAGTAACAGAATATATATTTTCTTGTGTTTTAATGTGTCTGAAAATCAATAATAGCCGTGTGGATCAACATTGAAATCATCATGGCAAAGTTCATCTTGAGCTCTCAATGTTTTCGATATATATCGTGCCTGTGGTAGGAGAAATAAAATGTTTATATCCCGAGAACTGCTCATGATGGCATTTAAGTTTTTAAGTCAACCAATTATTGGTAAAAAATGCATATGAAACGTCAGATTTGAATATTTTATTATTTTTGACACTTTAGCAGAAAACCTTGTCAGAACATACGATATTAGCCTGAGAACTATGACATTAGCCTGATCCAATTAATTTTCGACTTTTATTCAGTTTCGGAGAAAAATAATTGTTAATGCAATAATCTTTGTAGTACATTCTATATGTGTACTAAACTTGATTTCAATCGGTGAAGTAATTTCGGAGAAAAAGCAATTACATCGAGACCAATCGGCTGGATAAAAAACGAACGAACAGATAGATGATTGTTTAACATTAATTTATCGTAATCTCTCGAAAACTCCAAGATTGCAAATTCTGCCAAAAAGCGTTTTCAACTCTGGCACAATACTTTTCTTTAGCGATTAAAGTAAAAGTTTTCGTTATACTTGTAAACTTTCATTATTTTTGTAATTTTATTATGTAATAGTTCTATAGGAAATAAAACATTTTCAGTATTTTGTACTTGGGTATACCTTTTAATTACGGCCATTTTGTTTCTTGCGATGGTTTTCTTAACCGGGATCCTCTTGTCATGACATGGTGTATATTTCAGTTCAAGCCTCAAAATGAGATCTGTTACACTTGGCTTCCAACCGGGGGGGGGGGGGGGGCACTCCTAGGTGGTGGTGTACGGATCTTAGCTCCTGATATAGCTATGGTCCTCCTTTAATGGGGGGGGGGTGAACACAAATCTGCAGAGTGTTCCCACGAAGCAGATTCTTTACAGGTTGCGGGGAAAGACTGGCCTTTATGACCATAGCCCCAGATCCGTAGACGACTGGAGTCGAGTCTTCTCGGGACCACCTTCCGGCTCTCGTTTAGTGAATGGCCTCGTTGACTTCGCTCCCCTGATCGCAATCTCGCCTGATTGCGGATATAACCCCTTTAGGATCTTCATTCCCCAGTTGGCGTAAACCTTTCAATGTCGCTCAGAGGTGCTGGTTAATCTGTTACTCTTAACTGTAATATTAAATCACACTTTAAACGCAAAGAGGCTTCATTCCAGGTTAGAGTTGCAAAAAACCTAGGAATTTTGAGAAGCGATAATAAACCCGGGAATTGTTAAAATATTGGACCCGTTGATTGGAACTATAAAAAAGAAACTATAATTCACGTGTTTCTTATACGCTCTGGCTAACCCGACACATTAAGCAGTTTAGGCCAACGGCCGTACCGTGCTGAAAACACCGGTTCTCGTTAGATCACCGAAGTCAAGCAGCATCGGGCGCGGTTAGTACTTGGTGGGTGACCACCTCGGAACACCGCGTGCTGTTGGCCATCTCGGGTGCGGTATCCCCGTGGTTTGCGCGCTAGATTTGCACGCTACCACAAATGCCGCCGTGTTCATGCGGAGTACGATCACGTTAAACATGTGGGTCCGTAAGTCCTTCCGAGAGGTTGGTGGTAGGGGAAGGAGGGTACGGTCCCTGTGGATGCCTCCCCCACTGGGTTCCGGTCTAAATTGGGTGGCACTTCCCGGCCGTCCATACAGTTACCTTACACCTTTCTGGTAGGTCGGACGGTCTGGGTCTCAACAACAATCAACATCAAGCAGTTTAGACGTTAATGATGGATCACCATTTAGATAAATTTACTAAATCTTTGCATTAGTTTTAAGGCAAAGTCTATCGAAATAAAATTTTGAAATTACAAAAATTTTGAATGTGCAAATCATATACGTCACAGAATTATTAATATTTTATTGAGACTAATATAGATTTCTTATTATTTTTTGTATTTTTTCATTCGAGTGTTTTTACTTTTAAAGCATTGACGAATTAAATTACAATTTATTTGTGGAATTAATTTTTATTATTTCTTATATATATAATAAGAAAGTTACGTACTTTAAATATTTTTCTTAGATCTAACAAATTCCTCTCATTTCAGCTAGATTTATAATTCCGAATGCAAAAAAATAAATATTAGTTTTGGATCACACACATTTTTTTTTTACAGTTAGAAATGTAAGACTGAAGGACCGAAAATTGCCAATACAAGGACTGAAAATTCCCACATTTTGGAAACTTTCAAAATTTCCACTTTTTTTTTCCCCCAAAAATTCTCCCAGTTTATTTCCGTCTTCACAACTCTATTGCAGGTAAAAATCAAATTCGAAACTGTAGCTGGAATCAAAACTAGAATTTAACCGTAATCTCCATTAAAATTCTCTCACTTAAACAAATAGTTGCATCGATCAATCAGATTAATCATTTTAGTATAATGCTGTAGCTGCAACCATTCACTTTCCGGGCAATATTTGGAAAAAATATTTCGACGTAAAAAGGGGCCTTACGTGATTGGCCAAATTGGCGATAAATCGCCAAATGTAGAAACCCTTCTTAGACTTATAGCAACCCTAGAATTACGTCATAGGAAAGGGTGCTTTTACCGGTGTTTTCTCAGTCTGGTTTTCAAAATATACTTCAGTGAGAGGGAGAAAAAGAGACGCCAGAGCATTTTTACACTTTCGTAACAATATGAACTATATTCAGGAATTTTACTATAACTTGTTTAAACGGCTGTTAAAAATGTCTGCAGGCAAACTTTTGTTAGTAAACAAAAATGTAAGGGTATCAACAGGCTTCAAGATGAAATGAACCTCCTTTTAGAAAAAGAGACAAAAGTTTGGTACAAACAGTAAGTAAGCAAAAAGCGTCTTACTTTGGCTGATGTAGCTGCTCTCTTTTTATCTTGAAGAAAGATGCTGGATTTGCTTTCATAAGCAATTGATGCCTTTACATTTTTTGTTCTATAATGTTTACTAATGGAGATTTTTACACACGTGTAAATTTACAAAGTAAATTAAGGCATCTTGGACTAAAGTGATCCGAGAACAAGGAATTTTGATACACCCGCCAAAAATTTGAATAAATAGAAATTATATAAACTTTTTTGCTTATTTATACTTCGAAAATCATAAATTTTACTTCAAGATTTCCATTTAACTAATGAAGAAAATAAATAGTTTTTTTATGGAGAAGCATAGAAAAATCACATGGGAATAAATTGTTATTCTAAGTTTGAACAGTTTTTGATTTTTTCGTGGATACTATTATTACTTTATTTTCGTATTATTTAAATTAGAAAATGCTGCTTTCATTTATTTGAATATAATTTACTTTTTTTCAAAGTTATTTTATTTAAAAAAATATATAAATGTCAAAGAACATTTGATTTTTAAAAATAATTACTTTTATATGTTCGTCAAGAGTTTGACTATATATCTTTTAGAGTGTTTATAAATACGTAGTTCATAATCGAAATTTTCTAACTTTTGGATCCTATGCAAAAATGACGTTTAAAATACAATGGGACGGAATGTCAAAAATTCTTAATTCTTCGCTGTTTATCTTTGACTTTGTCCCATGTCTATGATGTTTTCGAGCAACAGTTGTATATCTCATAAAAATAATAAAACATTTATTTGCGTATCGTGAATTACCTCAAACATTTTATCGACTACAAAAAATTGTCAAATAGAAGGTAATGCCAAAATATAAAGCAATATAATTTTACTAAATAGCTTCAAAACTTGAAAATTTCATATTTCATTTTCGGTAAAAGAGTCTTTCTGAATTTATTTGAGGATTTTACCTTGAACCTGAAGTGCTGACAAATTCTTAATATTTTGACTGCCACTTCTCAAAATTATGAATGGGAAATTAAACACATTTCTACGCTGCCAAACTCATTAAAACTCTGCATAAAAATTCCATCCGCCTACTCTCAGATTAAAAATGGATGCTCAAATATTCCTTTGCTAGAAAAAAAATTAAATAAATAAATAAAGGAATAAGTAAAGCCTTTTTAATTTATGTCTTTCAGATCTTGTGCTTGTTCTCCTGAAAAAAGAGCGTAACTGAAAGGGGAAAAGAGACAGAAAAAATCTTCCATTAATCTCACACGCAGGAACCGCCATAACACGTGCACTCTCGAAACCCGATATTCTGTGACGTCAAATATCCAAGATGGCGGTTGAAAGAATATACTTTTTAAAAGCTCGAATGGTTTAGATTTTTGTCTTAGAATTTCTTTTATAAGCAGGCGTGAAGTGCTTCCGTCTACTTTCATCTTATTTTTATTATATTTTTCTGCCTGTCATGCATTTGGATTTTCCAGTCAGTGTTTGTAACATTTTTTTAATGACAAAATATGACAGATTATAAATAAAAGAATGTTTAACCCGTGTTTAAGCTTTCAAAAATGCAGATTCGATTTTTAAAATTCTTTTAAAATAGTGTCAAAAATGTATTTTAGAAGCTGAATATTTTAGCCATCTGATTTGAATATTTTTTGAAATTTATCCATTTTTTATTAAAAAAAAATATAGGCGAAAAGTTTTTAAAATATCCAAATATTCTTTTGATTTATTAGGTCAAGGATTAGAATTCTGTCAGCAACATCTTTTTTTTCTTCAAACAATTTACACTGCATATACCAATATTGATCAACATGTACCGAAATGAAGACTCTATACTAGCATATACTCAAGTACCATTTTTTTTCCTACTGCAATAATCAGTTAAACACAATCGGAAATATATGAATAATACAATCGGAAATATATAGTGAAAAACCTTTCTTAAAACTGAGCAGATGTCATTAAGTAAAAAACACTGTGCAGAGGATACGGGAACTTGAGTAACGTAATTAAACACAAATAAAATAACATTTTTATTTATATTGTGTTTGGGCGCACGCCAATCTTGTGTTCGACACAAGATTGGCTCCTCGTTTTGGATTGGATGGACTTTTATTCGTTCTGCTTTCTGATTGACTCTCTCAGATGGACCCTTAATCCGAAAATTGGGCATATAAACCCCTCTGTTACTTTTATTCGTGCCCAATTCATCTTTTTGACTTTGGGTTTGTTGGTTCTCTTGCACTGACAAAGGAGATCGAACGCATCCTCGTAACAGCTGCATTCTACATTTTTATTTTATTTTTACTTAAATGCGTTGATCAAGTTTTCCTTACTGAACAGATACCTCAAAAATTTATGCGAATAGTTCCCGTAAGCTTTCTTTTATCCCGAGACAGCAGCCAACAAAATATAATACATTCTATTTAGGAAGTATTTTCCCATCAATTCCATTTTTAATACAGCAGTTAAATTAAAATTGTCTGCCTTATCTACGCATTTGACTAATACATATTTTTTAAAGAATAAAAATTGTTGAATTTCGTTGCTAAGTAACACGATATTTTCTTGAAGCAAAATTTTTACAATATCGTTAGTTCTTATTTCCATGTAAGAATTATATTTTTTAATTGATATCTCGACATTTTTTCGGCCTGAAAATTTAACCCATGTGCAGGATTGACGGTAGTAAAGTAAAAAATAAACATACGAACTTTGAAAAACAAAACGAATAAAAACTAGATTGGCATAGGGAACAAAAAAAGTCATATTTTCAATTCAGTACATATAGTTAGTTAGGATTCAGTACCTTTCCGTATTTAGATCATTTCGGTTTTCAGAATGCCGGATTATAGATTCGGTTCTGTATATTGTCCAAAAATTGAAACTCAAAAGCATTGTTCCAAATGCTACTTTGTGAAATGTACTCGGAGTAATTCCCCTCTGCATCTAAATCATATGATCTAAATGACGATTTACCGACCCCTCTAGAATCCGTTTGCAACATTTTCGACACTATATCCTTCCCACATCCGCTTCGCAAATGACACACCGCGACGCGAGGGAAAATTAACTGCAGTAGATTCGCGGTGTAACGCCATTATCTTAAAATAAGGAAGTTCTAATGTGCCTTTAAAATGCGGAATACAAATATATCGTCTTCAATGTCTTGCCCCATATTTTTATTGTTGAAGTTATGGGAATGTAATGATAGTTTTTAGCTTCCAATTTAATTTTAATATTTTCTTATTGATAAAAAATCCGACAAGATTTGAAAATTATACTCTAAATAAACTATTGATATAACTTGAATGAAACAATATAAAAAATAGAATTTAAATATAATTTTTGTAATATATTTGAATAAGAATAAATTATTAAAGATTCCTTTCACTACACTTTGTTCGATAGTATAACAATCGTATTATCAGATAATTATAATTGTACGTTCGTTATGCTTTATAATTCTATTGATATACCAATGAGGTAGTGCATATGTTTAATCATAAGAAATGAATTCCGTTTCGAATATTTAACACGTGCATTTTTATTACATTTCTATCAATCTAAAAATTCATATTGATAAAAATAAAATAAGGAATTATGTTTTTTATTAAAACATAAAACATACATTAATGCATGATAACAAAATACCTACTGCATAATCAAGTTATACATAGGTTCAACAGAATAAAAAATCTGATGTGGGCAGCACATAACTTTCCCTGCAGACTTATATTAACTTTCTCTATATTTTAATTAAATTTATTTCACTTTTAATTCAATTTTCGTTCGCATTCGGTAACCAGACTTATTTTCAAAAGTGGCGTAGAGAAAATTCGGAAAACTAAAATATCTGGAGAACGGCTAGTCCTAGTATGATGGGGTTGGTCTTATTATTTTCGTCGTTAAAAATTACGTATTAAACGAGCATTTAAGGGATATATTTGAGTATACCTAGTTCTTTAGTTTAGATTTTGACGATTTTTGCGGGTCATTTTGCAAAAAAAGGCAGGTTATTTTTTTCGAATCGTACCAAAATCTAATCAGCACCAGGGTTACCCACAAGTGACTCTTCTACCGAATTTTATGAAATTCGGTCCATTTGTTTTTCAGTTAGAGTGGATACAAGCTTTTGCGGGCCATATTCCAAATCGTACCCAAAACTAATCAGCACCAGACTCGCTCACAAGTGACTTACCTATCAAATTTTGTGAAATTCGGTCCATTAGTTTTTTAGTTAGAGTGGATACAAAATCTGCACAGACAGACACACACACACAGACGTCACGCTAAAAATGGTTTTTTCGTATTCTAGAGGTCTTGAAACGTGTAGATCCGTCGAAATCTCGAGTTGCGATTTTCGACATGATTCCAATACTTTCCCTATACATTACCATGTATTGCAAGGAAAGTAAATATACATTACCATGTATTGCAGGGAAAGTAAAAGAAATGAATTGAAAAACAGAATCAGTTCATAAAATTTCAACTTTTTTACTGTACTGAGTTTTTGCTCTCATATTAAACAATCCTTACTCTTTCTGAATGATAATTATACTTGAAGAAGGAGGTGATAAGATTTCTAATGGTTGAAATTTTCTCCATCTTATGCACCGTTGCATATTTGTCATCGTTTTCACTTAAAATGTTATTTTAGGAACACGGTAACGTTCCACCCCACTAAGTCGTAGTGTCCGAATCCGTAGCAGACAAGTGTTTATTATACTTGACAAACTCAGATTTCTAGGGGGTCTGTAGTTTAGTAGAAAGTTTAATACTTTATTCTTTTTCTCTGTAAAAGCGTTTCAAAGTTGGGAAAAACAAAACAGAAAACAATTACAATTGGTGAGGTAGCATCTCAGAAAAAAAAAATCTGAGGTGGCATTTTGCAAAAATAAAAAGGCAGGTTCTTTTATCCCGAATCGTATCAAAATCTAATCAGCACCAGGGTCACCCACAAAGGAACTTACCTACCAAATTTTATAAAATTCGGTTAATTAATTTTTCAGTTAGAGTGGATACATACATTGAACACACACACACACACGCATACAGACGTCACGCTAACTATAGTTTTTTATTGTTCTAGAGGTCTCAAAACGTATAGATTCGTCAAAAACTCGAGTTGCGATTTTCGACACAATTCCAATACTTTCCCTATACATTACCATGTACTGCAGAGAAAGTAATATATCTTTAAAATGGCACTTTTACTATTATCACTTTATCCTTTTTTTTTTTGGTCCAGTGTTAACGAACACACAGCCTTAACTACTGAACTTATTTTTCTAATTGATGGCTTGATTATTAAGAAATGTTTTTCTACCGTAGATTGGGGTTAAATTCTCAAGCGCGGTGGGAAATATTTCTGTTTTAAAAGCTATTTTAGTCTCCAAGCTGGTTTTCGTAATTTCACCCAGAAAAGCAAAATCAATCTTAAAAAAATCTGATGTGGGCAACACATGACTTTCCTTATATAATGCAATGAATTTACTACTTTTACAGTTAAAAAATAGGTTTTTCTTCTAGTAGATACTAATATTCTTTCCAAGATATTGAATTTTCGACAATTTGTCGTCATTTTCATTGATTTGGCATCATTTTTATCCATTTGGCGAGATTTTCATTAATTTGGCAACATTTCAAAAAAGTCGCCATGTTGGCGACATTCCGCCAAATTCGTCGCCAAAATCTCGCCAAGCGTTATGCACTAAGAAAAAAGTTATTCTTACAGCAGATAAATGACTATTGGCGTTCAAATACAAAAGTATTATTCAAAGTATATTTTTTCATGAATGGAACGAGCTAGATCCACGAGAATGATGTCACTCAATTTATCGCATGGTATTACATATGAAAAGTGAACATGTTTCTCAATAGGAATTTTTTTTTTATGTGACTTTTTCATAATTTTTTTGAAAAATGTACAATATCTCGAGAACGGTTCATGTTAGCGTTCTAAAATTTATGCCAATCGTTTTCTAATGAAAAATTACATAAGAAATATCTATTTGCGTACCTTTATTAGCGGTTTTGATTTTTTGACGATTTTTTCAAAATTTCATTCGAAAATTTAGGGGGGTTCTGGACATTCGATTACGTATAAAAACAATAGGCTTCCAGTGTTTATGGATTGTGATTTTTGTACCAAATTTGGTTCGAATCGGTCCATTCGTTCGTCAGTTATCGTCTCCACAGACTCACTGACACACACACACACACACACACATACTTTCACACACACACACACACACACACACACACAGACATCACTTCAAAAATGTTTGATTCGTGATCAGGGATGCTTGAAACGTGCTCTCCCGTCGAAAACTCGAATTCGAATTTTCGACCCCGTCACAATACTTTCCTTATACATTATGTATATAAGGAAAGTAATAGGGCTTAAAATTTCGCACATAATGCCTCATTTTCCTTTTAGTAGTGGACCTAATAATTAGTTTCAAATCAATTGAAATTTGAAATGAAAAATACTAATTTTGCATGTTATGCTTAATTTTCGAACATCCGTTCGAAAATTTTTACCGTCATTTTTGGAAATTATACAAAAGCATTATTTAGAAAATATCGACAAGATTTTATTGTAAGAAGCCGGGTCAACTTGTATCAATAGTTTATTTGGCCACACCCATTTTTATTAAATTTGAGTTCTCTTGAGGTATTGAAATAGTTTTTACTTTCAATAAATATGAAAGAGGAGGAGGATCTGTGTAAAATTTTAATCAGATTACACTCAAACCTATTTTTGTGCGATGGATAGGGACCGCTTAAAAAAAAAACGCATAAAAAAAAATTGCACAAAACTTCACGAGTAGCTATAAAAAATAGTTTTCGCAACACAATTAAAAGGTGTTTTTTTTATGCGGTGAATAGGGACCTCATAAAAAAAGTCTCACGTAGAAAATAACTCAAAACCTTACGAAATAACTAGGAATTACTTTTTTAAACGAAATCAAGACACGAGGCTTGGCAAGTACTTGGAATCTCGCCAAACCTGTTGGAATCTGATTTAGAAAATACATATGCGAACATTTTTAATTTATTTTATTTACATATGTACTTATTTTACACATACAAAACTTTTCAAAACGTATAACCATTATCCTTCGTAGTCTGACAATACGCGAACTTTCTTGTGGTAAACTGGTTCAAAATCGCTTTCGTCACTTGAAGATGCTACCTCGCACTCGTTCAGAGTTGACTTTTTTTCAGTTACCATGGAGTCGGTGATCAGTTTTTGCGACGACTGTTGTTTCACTAGACGCTTGTATATGTCTCGGTAGCCAGATATACAAGATTGAAGCTCCTTTTGGAATTTTGAAGTTCTTTCAGAATTGGCATCGATTGCAAGAAAATGACATTCTAATTTATGGCAAAGCTGGAGTCCTGCATAGATTTTATCTGCTGTCATGTTCCAATTTGATTGAAATTTTCATATACCGCACAAAAAAAATCGCAGAAATAAAAAATCGCACAAAAGAAGACGACCGTACAAAAACAGGTTTGAGTGTATTTCATTTCGAGTCCCTGTTTATGAAAGTAAAAAAGAGGCCAGAGATAATTTCAAAAATTGAAATAACGTTTCGGTGTGTATTTTGTATTGTCAAAAAGCTGCCATGCTAAGTCTAAAATTTCATTTTATATTATTTATGGCTCAAAGGGGCACGGGTCAATTTTACTTAGCGGCAGTCATTTGGAAAGTTTATCGTTAAACCAAAAATAGACAACATTATTCTATCGCCCCCCCCCCCCCCCCCACCCCACACACACAACTTGAATTGCTAAAAATATAAAATAAAATATTTTTATTTATGCGATCGTAAATAGGTACCGATAATATTTTGATATATTCTATATTAAAAATGGTTTTGTTTAATCATTAGAAAGACCATAGAAGATGTTCTTTCAAGAACGCTGCACCGTATAGAAGGCGCAGCTAGTTGAAATAATCAGGAAAACCATACTTGGACTTGATACGTAAATCCTTAAACAACGTAATTAAACACAAATAAGTAAAAATGCAGCATGTAGCTCTGTCTGGAGGATACATTGGATCGCTTTTTTTTGTTTGTTTGTTGTTTACGAGGATACGCGTTTTTGCATATGGGACTGACGAGCCTTTATATAACTAACTCTTATATGGCACGCGGTTCAACAAATTGAAGACCGCTAGTATTATCATACATTACATTATCAAAAGCGTTGCTTCACTGAAAAAATATTTTAGGACTGCAAGGTAGTTGATTTTTCAACTGAAGAATTAATAAGTCGGTGAAAACAGAATAGCTGGCTCGGGTAACACGGAACACCGGATAACCGGGACTCGGATAATCGAAACTCTGGTGTATATCCTTTCTATAAAGTCTTCGTATATTTCACACATGTATGTTCAAGAGTCCATGCATGTCTTAATACTATTACTTCTCTTCCCGAGTAATCAATCCAATTTTCCTTCATTTTCCCTACATGTACTTGGCAGCATGGATATTTAGATGACGTATGTTATAATTTAAGCAATCACTCTATGATCTAAATGGCACATGTATAGGATATTTACAATTCCACATATGACTATCTCTGTAATCTCCCTCATCTCCCCAGAGCTCATTGTCATATACAACATTTGTGAGCCAGCGGGTACTAATGAATGTGAATTTATAATGTACAAGTAATCCAGTATAGGTGTGTTTCTTAAGCAGTGTTTGGGCCCCGGTCCTCAGAGTATTTTGTACCATTTTACGAACATTTCAATCCAAAGAAATTTGAAGGAAACATAGATATATTTTTATTGAAATAAATCTTTCGACTAATAGCCATGCAAATATAAACATGAAGAACCAATTATACTCGAGAATAAATTATATAAAAACAAATCGGTTGTGGATTCAGTCCGTTAGAGCCGAAATGGTTTTGCTTGAATAACATTTTGCAATGTGAAACTCAACTTTTGTAGTAATATTGAAAAAAAAAACCTCTATCCTAAATCTGATTATACACACTTAAAGGGCTTTCAAAGAGATACAGATGCGTGATTATTGTTTAAAGCTATCACTTTAGTTTTAAGTTATAAGCATTACAAACTTGAAAAAAGAAAATGTTTCATACTCCTTCAACTTGGCAAAACTATTACTTGAAAATTATAACACCTATTTCTTTTAAATATATATTTGTAAACTAAATTTCTTCGTACATATTTTTGTCGCTTACTATTTATATCTATCTTTTATAATCTCAGAGATATTTCGAGTGAAAATATGAAAAATGAAAAAATCGTTAGGATAGATACATTTTTCAGTTTTTTTTTCTAAAACAGATTGAGTTCGATTCAAAATCCAATTATATGCATTTGTTGTGTTTTCAAAGAGCTACGACTTTTTGCTTATTGTTCAAAATTAACTCTTTTAGTTATTGAGATGTAAGCATGACACGAAAATAACTTGAAACACGAAAATGTTCAACCTTGAACTTGACGATTACTCGATAAATAAAAGAGCTTTTTTAAATAATAAATATAGATTTTAATACTAAATTTTCTATTACACATTTTTTATGTTTACTATTTATATCTATCCTTTATTGTTTACTATATACACACTTGCAAAAAAAGTATATGCCCCTATAAAGTGTCGAGCTACAGTCGCGAAACTCGGCATACACATGTCGTTTAAAGAATTATGCAAATGATCAAACTGTTAGCATCTATGATGTTATAGAGCTCATGCAACGTGCATGAGAACGACGCATCGTGCAGCCTTTTAAATGACCGGTGTTCACACTCATGTGAAATTGTAACTCGATTTTCTGCTTTTATACTGCAAGTTATGTACAAAGATGGCTTTGAGACATATTCGACGGTGCTACGGACAATTGTCGGATTTAGAGGGAGGTCCAATCATTGGCCTAAATGGAGCTGGTTGGTGCAACAGACGTATCTGTCGACCTATTGGTTGGAGCGATATGGTAGTTGCTCTATGTTGGCCATAGTTGATCAGAATCAGAGAAGATACATATAACTGCCGCAGATGCTCAGGGCACCCCAGACAGACAGATTACATTCAACTGGCAGGGGCGACCTGGGAGTTTATACCCATATGCTGTCAGGGAAACGTCCCAGATAGACAGCTGCCATCTCCAGGGACGGGACAGCTGATCCCTTCTAGTTGTACTTCAGCCAATCTGACGGCTCGCTTATATACCTCGACGATATTGTGCAGTCGATTATTCTGCCTAAGCAGTCAAGCCGTCCAGGTTCTATTTACCCATAGAACAACTCTCTATCACATACTGCATCACTTTCTTATGAAAGTCGAGTGTCGTACAAAACAGAGCACCAGGATGTGGTTCTTATCGTCAAACTGTGACATTAATTCAGTGACCCTAATTGGAGGTTCGAGGTTTTTATTTACTACTTTTTATTATTTGTCCTAGCTCCTAGTGTGGCAGTTTGTTGCACATTTAGAGTTTCAGCAGTTTGGGGGGTTGATGCAGATCTGAAGGTTACCTAGCATTTTAGCAGCTTAGAGTTTTGAACATTAGTCGCGAGTTTTATTTGATATCAGATGTTTGAGGTTGGATATTTAAATCTGATTATCGATGTTTAGAACAGCGCGGGGTCTCTTACGCGATTTGGCCTTGCGATGATCATAGTCGTGCAGATTGAATAACAGTTCATTTGGAACGGATGGCAATTTTTTGTAAAATTTAAGTGCTAGCTTTTGGGGCTCTAACAGTTTTTATTTTGAAGTCATTCCTAATTACCGAGTTCCTTAAATACCTGGGAGCTTTCCTGATAATCCGTAGGATTTTGTTTTGTTTTGTCTCTAGGAGGTCTATTGTAGTTTTACAGGCATATTCCCATACGGGTGCTGCATACAGCATACCCGGGCGGATGACCGATTTACACATAAATTAGCAGTTTGTTTTGATGACTGAGATTTCCGTTTCCTATCATTGGGTATAAGGCTCCTGTAGTTATATACGCTTTTTTGATTAAGTTCGTTACGTGCTGTTTCCAGGTTAGGTGGGAATCTATCGTTACACCTAGGTATTTAGTAGATTTTTCCGCGCGTAAGGCATGATTGTTTATATACAGTGGCGGCGGCGGTTTGTTTTTCCTCGAGAAATAGATCCAATGACATTTATTGGGGTTTAATTTTATTCACCATTTTTCCAGCCATGTTTGGAGTATGTCTAAGTGTTGTTGTAGCTGTCTGTGCAATACTGAGACATAGGGGTGTTTTGTAAGTATCGCACTGTCGTCTGCATAGAGTGCCAGCTCTGTGTTTGGAGTCCTGGGGATGTCGTACAGGTATATGTTAAAGAGTGTCGGGACCAGCATAGAACCTTGCGGTACACTACTTTTAATGAGCTTGGGTGTTGATAAGTTACCTCCTACTCTGACTTGAAAGTGTCTGTTATTTAAGAATGAGATTAAAAGTTTGACAAGAGCGTCAGGGACTTTTAAATTGATCAATTTGTACGCTAATCTACAGTGCCATACTTTATCAAAGGCTTTTTGTATGTCCAGAAAAATCGCAGCTGTGGGTGTCTTACTATTAAGTCCAGAAGATATGTACTCTACCACTCTCAGCAATTGATGAGTGGTGGAGTGCTTTGGCCGAAATCCAAACTGCTCCGGAATGATGATGTCATTCTCACTAAGGTGCGTGTTCAGTCTCTTAAGAATTATTTTCTCAGTAATTTTACTAAGTGTCGGTAGCAAGCTAATTGGTCTGTAGTTGGCTGGAGTTGTGGCATCCTCACCTGGCTTAGGGATTGTTATGATTATCGCTTCCTTCCATTCTTTGGGAAAAAGTAGTTTAGTTTTAATATTTTATTTATTAAGATAGTCAAGTAACATATTACGTTTAGGGGTAGGTTTTTAACCGCAATATTTCTGATTTTGTCGTGCCCTGGGCTTTTACGGTTTTTGATAATTTCTACTATCTCCTGCGGGGTGGCTGGGTTAATCTCAGCCGTTACCGGGGGATTCCTGAAGTTATTTAAAGTTTGTCTAACCATTCTTAGGGTGTCCTGACACATTAGATCGTGGTTTGGTTGGAATTGTTTTTCATAATGGCTTGCGAGCGCCTCGGCTTTTTCCTCGTCTGAGTACGCGATTTTAGCGCCATCCATTAGAGGCGGGAGCTTAATTTGAGGTTTCCTGAGTCTTTTTGCGAATTGCCAGAGCGATACATCTTCTGGGCTAAGGGATTCGATTAGTTCTTTATACTGTTGCTGCTTTTATGCGACAATTTTTTCCCTTACTTTGCACGTGAGTCTGTTAAGCTCCCTTTTAAGGGCGGGGTCTCTGTTAGCCTGCCATGTCTTACGTATTCTATTCCTTTGCCTGACTAATTGTTTGGCATGATGGGAAAGTGTGGGCATTTTTGGAGACTCACGATGTGTTGTGGCAGAGGCAATTGCTCTCTTGATTTCTGTTGTGAGTGTGTGCGTGGCAGAGTCAATATCCGCCGTGCTCATTATGTTAGGTACTGCTAAGTGCGGCTAGAAGAGTGCTCTTTTGAATACTTCCCAGTTGACCCTCTCTTGTCCCAAAGAGGCTGGAAGAGGTGTGTTCAGGTCGAATGTCTCCAGTACCGGTAGATGATCCGAGTCGAATTCATCCAGGGTACTAATAGTGTGAGCGTAGTCTATGTTTCGCGTCAGGACAAAATCTATGAATGTGCCGCTGGCGCCTGAGAAGCAGGTTGGTGTCGACGGTGCAATAATGTTAGTGTTTGTGGTGTTCAGCAGTCTATGTATCTGTGTACCACGTGCATTGGCTCTCCTACAGCCCCACGCTCGGTGATGTGCGTTGAAGTCGCCTGAGAGTATCGTGTTTGGATATCGCGAGAAAAGCAGTTCCAGTTCCGCAGCTACGTCTACTCTACTCATATTTTTGACATATGTTGAGGTTAGGATAAACGGGCTAGTATTATTAATTTAAATTTTTATACTAGTATTTTCTATACTTTGAAGATTTATGCTTTTTAGTTCCTCGTGGGGAATATTTCTTTTAATGTATATTGCTGTTCCTCCATGCGGCGTTCTAGCATTAGTATTTGAGCTAAGATTATGATAACCAGAGTAGTTGGCTATGTTTAGTTTTTTACTTTCTCTAACTCTAGTCTAACTCTAGTAACACTTTCTTATTAATGTCTTCGTGGATTTAATACCATCCCATGGCTATCCACTCCCTAAACCTATCACCAATAGAACACCTTAGGATTCTAAGATAGACGCCTCAGAATCCTCACCAATATTTCGTATAATTCTTAAAAATAACGTTTATTAATTTTTACCGTCACTTTTGGATTTGGCAAATATTTGTCTGAACTGAGAACATATAGAAATTTAAATGGGTTTTAATATTTTGGAGTCCATATAATCCTATTAGAAATTAAACAAATTGAAAATTCTGGAAAATATGTTCAATTATACAAAAATACAATACTTAGAAAATATCGACAAGATTTTATTGCAAGATGCCGGGTCAACATGTACGAATAGTTTATTTGGCCACGTCTATTTTTTAACGCTTTACAACATAGTTGAAAGTATTTATGACTTTTTTCATTATGTCTTGTCTGTCTGTCCAAGGACGTATCAAGAAATTTACTTCGGGGAGGGTATAGTGAACTTTCAATCCAAAAAAAAAGTTTATTTCACACACATACACACACCTATATACACTCGAAAGCCGGAAATCCAGAACACACGGGACTTCATATTTTCTGGATTATGAGTCATGTTTTTTTAAACAACAGGGAAATACTTTTTATTGAAATCATAAACAAAAAATGCGAAAATGTATATAAACATCATGCCCTTACAGATATATTTAGTAGAAATTCGTTTAGAGAATTTGAAAACTCATGGGTATTGAAAATTTTCTGGACAGTTATCGATAATCGTATAGCTTTCTCTGGAAATTATCAATAATTGCAACGATTAATCGGAAATCGTTCATCTCTAAAAAATTTCCGGATTACAGATCATTTCGATTTTTAAGCGTCCGGATTTACTGCTTTCTACTGTATACAATATATTACGCATGTAGAATAAAAAGAAAAACGATTAAAAAAATTCGAAAGTTAATTTAGTTTCAACATCATGACACATTCTTTAATTTTTTCCACAAAATCTCTTACGTATTGCACTTATATATCGCAAATCGCATCATAATCGAACACCAAAGATATATAACCAGTAAGCACGCATATACAGTATACAATATTGTTTTCCTCTCTCTTTGTAACTACGAGAAATTTTTAACGTTAAGTAATTTAATATCTATCCACTGTTTCATAATAATAGATTAATTTTTTTGGCTTTTAAAGCCCTCTTGTTCAAAACAGACAGTTGATTCAGCCAATCTGACGGCTTATATACGTCGACCATATTGTGCAGTCGATTGTTTTGCTATGCTGTCAAGCCGTCTAGGTTCTATTTACTAACAGTACAACGCGCTACTACATACTGCTCCACTATCTCATTAATGTCTTCGTGGAATTAATACCATCCCATAGCTATCAAATCTCCAAACCTATCACCTCCAGGCCGGGATAGACGTCAAAGAATCCGCATCAATATTTCGTATAATTTTAAAAAATAACTTGGATTAATTCTTACCGTCACCTTTGGATTTGGCAAATATTCGTCTGAACTGAAAACATATAGAAATTTAATTGGGTTTTAATATTTTGGAACCCGTACAATCCTATTAGAAATTAAACAAATTGAATATTCTGGAAAATATGTTCAATTATACAAAAAGCAATACTTAGAAAATATCGAAAAGATTTTACAGTAAGAAGCCAGGTCAACAGGTACGAATAGTTTATTTGGCCACTTCTATTTTTTTTTTAATTCTGAGTTCTCTTGAGTTATTGAAATATTTTTTATTTTTAATAAATATGAAGGAGATATCTGTGTGAAATTTTAATCAGATTATTTAAATTCGAATCCCTATTTATGAATGTAAAAAATCTGATGTAGGCAACACATGACTTTCCTTATATAATGCAATGAATTTACTACTATTACAGTTAAAAAATAGGTTTTTCTTCTAGTAGATACTTATATTCTTTCCAAGATATGGAATTTTCGTCAATCAGTTGTCATTTTCATTGATTTAGCGTCATTTTTATCCATTTGTGGAGATTTTCGTTAATTTGGCAACATTTTAAAAAGTCGCCAAGTTGGCGACATTCCGCCAAATTCGTCGCCAAAATCTCGCCAAGCGTTATGGACGGAGAAATAAGTTATTCTTATAGTATATAAATGATTATTGGCGTTCAAATGCAAAAGTATTACTCAAAGTACCTTTTCTCATGAATGGAACGAGCTAGATTCACGAGAATGATGTCACCCAATATATCGCATGATATTACATATGAAAAGTGAACATGTTTCTCAACAGTTAATAGATCTTATTTAATTTATGGGATTTTTTGATAAATTTATTTTAAAAATGTGCAATATCTCAAGAACGGTTCATACTACCGATCTAAAGTTTATATCAATCGTCTTCTAATGAAACATTACATAAGAAATGTCTATTTGCGTAATTTTTTTAAAGGTATTGATTTTTTGATGATTTTTTCAAAATTTCACTAGAAAATTTAGGGGGTTCTGAACATTCGATTACGTATAAAAACAATAGGCTTCCAGTATTCACGGATTGGGATTTTTGTACCAAATTTCATTCGAATCGCTCTATTCGTTCGTGAGATATCGTCTCCACAGACTCACTGACACACACATCACCTAAAAAGGTTTGATTCGTGATCAGGGATGCTTGAAACGTGCTTTCCCGTCGAAAACTCGAATTCGAATTTTCGACCCAGTCACAATACTTTCCTTATACATTATGAATATAAGGAAAGTAAAAAGTGGACAGAGATAATTTAAAAATTTGAAATAACTTTTCGGTGTGCATTTCATATTACCAAATATGCTGCCATAACAAGTCGAAATTTTCATTTTCAGTTATTTATAACCCCCAAAGGTCATGAGTCTATTTTATTCAACGGCCGTCATTTGGAAAGTTATTCGTTAAGCCATAAGTAGACAACAGTATTATATCGCCCCACAGAGTGTGCAATTGCTAAAATTAAGAAATGAAATATTTTAATTTTTGCAAATGCCAATAAATATCGATAATTTTTTAATGATATATTCTATATTAAAAATGATTTCGCTTAATCAGCTATCTATGATAATATCTGATTTTTTCTCCAGAATGCTGCACCGGATAGAGGACGCAGCTAGTTGAAATAAGCAGAAAAAAACCCATCTTGAACTTGATACGTAAAAACTTAAGCAACTTAATTAAGCACAAATAAGAGATCGAGCTAGAATTTTTCCAGAAGACTAAAAATACTTCCTGGTTTGAAGGAGTATTTTGCTTTTCAGAGGAGTAAATTTTAACAAATTTAAAATTACTCTCAAATTTCCAGATATTTATTAAATGTATTGGAATTTATGTAAAAAATAAATAAATGCACTATACTCATCACTTGTGTTAATAATCAAAATACATTCTATATCTGACAACACAATTAATATACCTTATAAACATTATGAAATGAGTTTTAAAACGTTTAATTTGCGATTCTAAAAATATATATTTTTTCTTTTTTGTTTACAAATCAGTGCGTAAAAATATGCATTATTTAATTTATAAAGCGCATTTACTTATTTTATAGCGTGAAATACGCGTATAGATGCGTTATCTCGATCTCTGCTTGGACTTGATAAGTAAGAACCTAAACAGCATAGTTTGGAATACATAAGTAAAAATACAACATGTTTCCGGGCTACAACATGTTTTCGGTCTACAAGCTGTTTCCGGGATACAATATATCACGTTTTATTAACACTTTCCGACATAGTTGAAAAGTGTTTATGACTTCAGTCATGCTAACTATCTGTCTTTCCGCACGATCACTGCCCTAAAAATGACTTTATAAAAAATGAAATTTTTGTATGTTATTGAGATGGTGTGTGGGATATCTGAAAATGAAAATGAATAATATCAGCCAATTTGTCTTGGATTTAACCCAGGTTGAAAGAATGAAATTTCAAACCTTATGGAACTTAATTTTTCAAACATTAAGCGGTTTTAAAATTTACAAATTGCTTCGAAAGTTTTAGGCAATATTCAAATCACCATACAAAAAGTGTAAAAATAAATTCAACAAAATAAATTGTGTAATTTTTTAAATAAATTAAAATAATAATTGCACCCATATTATTTGAAGAGATCGTGACTTATTGCAAAAAGTAAAATATAGCTACCATTTCCCGCTGTTACGGTAGATGTTTAAATTTATATTTAGTGTTGCATCTGTCATAAAACCGCTTTATTTTTGCTTATTATTTGTGTATCTAAATTATGTGTTAACGGAATTACAATATTTTTTATTTTAAATAATCACTAAATTTTGAATATTAATTTCCACTGGCAGGGGCGAAATGGGGGTTTACGCCCATGCAATATTTTTTATTTTAAATTATCACTAAACTTTGAAGATTAATTTCCACTGACAGGGGCGAAATGGGGATTTACGCCCATGTTGCCCATGTTTTGCTAAGGAAACGCCCCCAGACAGATAGCTGCCATCTCCAGGGACAGCTGATCTTCTCTTGTTGTGCTGGAGCAAATCTGACGGCTCCGTAGCTTTCATTTTGCCACTTGGAAACGCAACTTTTATTACTTTCCTTATATACATAATGTATAAGGAAAGTATTGTGACGGGGCCGAAAATTCGAATTCGAGTTTTCGACGGGAGAGCACGTTTCAAGCATCCCTGATCACGAATCAAACATTTTTGAATTGATGTCTGTGTGTGTGTGTGTGAAAGTATGTGTGTGTGTCAGTGAGTCTGTGGAGACGATAACTGACGAATGAATGGACCGATTCGAACGAAATTTGGTACAAAAATCACAATCCGTAAGCATTGGAAGCCTATTGTTTTTATACGCAATCGAATGTTCAGAACCCCCTAAATTTTCGAGTGAAATTTTGAAAAAATCGTCAAAAAATCAAAACCTCTTATAAAGTTACTCAAGTAGACATTTCTTATGTAATTTTTCATTAGAAAAATATTGCCATAAATTTTAGAACGCTAACATGAACCGTTCTCGAGATATTGCACTTTTTTCAAAAAAATTATCAAAAAGTCAAAAAAAAAATTTCCTATTGAGAAACATGTTCACTTTTCATATGTAATACCATGCGATAAATTGGGTGACATCATTCTCGTGGATCAAGCTCGTTCCATTCATGAAAAAAGATACTTTGAGTAATACTTTTGTATTTGAACGCCAATAGTCATTTATCTGCTATAAGAATAACTTATTTCTCCGTCCATAACGCTTGGCGAGATTTTGGCGACGAATTTGGCGGAATGTCGCCTACTTGGCGACATTTTTAATAGTTGCTAAATTAACAAAAATCTCGCCAAATTGATAAAAATGACGCTAAATCAATGAAAATGACGACTAATTGTAGAAAATTCAATATCTTGGAAAGAATATAAGTATCTACTATAAGAATAACATTATTTTAACTGTAAAAGTAGTAAATTCATTGCATTATATAAGGAAAGTCATGTGTTGCCCACATCAGATTTTTTTATCGTGGTATTAAACAGGTTTTAAGTTTGCTAAGAAAGATCCACTAGGTATATACATTAGGTTTATCTATAGTACCGTGACCATACCCGATCAAATGTAAGAGATTGCAGAGGCGAATTCAATAAGTAAGGACAACGAATTCGGCAACAAAGTGAAATAGACGAAACGTGTTAATTGTAAAGTTGGATAGTAGTACTTAATTAATGCTACTATCCAACAGCATCAGGAACGCATGGAATTCGTTTCCCAAACAAAGTTATCGGGATGCTTAAGGACTTAGGAACAGTGTGTGCAATATACAGATATCAATAAATGACATGCATTAAACTCTACATGTCCTCAATATTCTCATCTGGTAAGTCAGTTTTGTAGAGATACCAAGTATTCAATAATCATGCTTAATGTTTCTGACACTAAAACGATTTCTCGTCACTGACTTTCATAATACTTTGTGCAGTTTAACGTTTATGATAACTCTTTACTTGATAAGCACCCTTACAAACTATCTTACCATTATTGATCCAAATTTATCGACTACCTGTCTCTACCTGAATACCATGAAAGATTAAATTTCGTGTAATGATGTTTTAATGACATTAATGTGGCCATTGTCATTATTGTAAATCAATAAAGGGTCTTTTGACTAGTGAGTGTAAGGAGTTGTGCAAAATGCTGGTTAATTTTTTTTTTTGCACTATATTCTAGCCTTAGTTACATACACGTAGGAAAACACGACATCGTTATAATAAGAAACTTATGAAAGAACCTTATTGTAGTAGCAAATGAATCTAATAAAAAGATGATGTTACAAAGAAAACATTTGAACTTGAAATAGGAAAAAAAACCGAAAGCCCATATTCTATGAGTTCCCAACCTTTTCTGAAATTTAGTGCTGAATTCATATCAGTCATCATCTATCTATGGCAGATCTTGATTCATAGATATTTCAAGGAAAATTTATAAGGAGAATTTAATAGTATGGCAAAATTTTTGTCACCAATATGTCCAGTACATTTTCCATTATATATATATATATAACGTATATATATATATATATATATATATATATATATATATATATATATAAAAATTCCCAAAAAGGACAAGTAGCAATGTACTCGTTCAGATTCTAGATGTGTGACAGAAGTACCGGCCGGGGGGAGTTGCGACCCCCAGCACTCCGGTTAAAGCTTTTCCGCCATGGCAAACGCTCCCGGTAACCGATACTCCCTACACGATTTCCTTCATGACCCTTTATACTTCCGTAAAAATTACACACATATACAATTTCAATAACATGTAAAAAGCTAAAAGTTTACTTTTCCACGCTAAAACTATCCATGAATCATGTTGTAAAAATATAACAATTAATTTAAAATACAAAATATTCAAGACTATTAAAATCCCAGTCTGAGAGGATCAAAACTAATGTTTGAAATACAATCAGAGTGTCTGTATTTTTAAATATGGACTCAAGACCTATTGGCTACTCCATCGCCATCTATATACTAATGTTTGAAATCATTTAACTCATGGTCAATTATTACTGTAAAAACTATATATTCAAGACTATTGAAATCCATGTTATTATTATGAAAATCCTTTTCTGGATACCAAAACCTATTGGAATAAAAATCCTAATGTCTAAATTTACTGCACTTGTGATAGTTTAATGCTCAAAAATCGATATATTCAAGTCCAAAGACATTCCAGACAGAGAGTTATTTTTAAATATTGGATACAAGACATTTAAACATTATAATAACCTTATAAATATATAGACGTGTGAAGAAATATATATGTGTCTATATATTTATAAGGTTATTATAATGTTTAAATGTCTTGTATCCAATATTTAAAAATAACTCTCTGTCTGGAATGTCTTTGGACTTGAATATATCGATTTTTGAGCATTAAACTATCACAAGTGCAGTAAATTTAGACATTAGGATTTTTATTCAAATAGGTTTTGGTATCCAGAAAAGGATTTTCATAATAATAACATGGATTTCAATAGTCTTGAATATATAGTTTTTACAGTAATAATTGACCATGAGTTAAATGATTTCAAACATTAGTATATATATGGCGATGGAGTAGCCAATAGGTCTTGAGTCCATATTTAAAAATACAGACACTCTGATTGTATTTCAAACATTAGTTTTGATCCTCTCAGACTGGGATTTTAATAGTCTTGAATATTTTGTATTTTAAATTAATTGTTATATTTTTACAACATGATTCATGGATAGTTTTAGCGTGGAAAAGTAAACTTTTAGCTTTTTACATGTTATTGAAATTGTATATGTGTGTAATTTTTACGGAAGTATAAAGGGTCATGAAGGAAATCGTGTAGGGAGTATCGGTTACCGGGAGCGTTTGCCATGGCGGAAAAGCTTTAACCGGAGTGCTGGGGGTCGCAACTCCCCCCGGCCGGTACTTCTGTCACACATCTAGAATCTGAACGAGTACATTGCTACTTGTCCTTTTTGGGAATTTTTATAGGAATACACATGTAAATATTGCAGCATAGCGCTTTACAAGTTGTATTATAAATTATTTTTTGCATTTAGCTTTTTAATCTGTTCACTAAAATTGAAAATAAATTTTTCAAGTTTTATAATGTATATATATATATATATATATATATATATATTACTCTCTGTTCTATCATTGTAATATCATATTATAATTTTATTATATATATATATATATATATATATATATTAATCTTATATCTTAAGGCAGGTATTAAGTATACAGAAAGAATAAAATATCCATATTTAATAAATATACCCAAGCTTCATAAAAATCCAAAAAGCTTTAGACCAGTAACAGTTGGATACAAAACTTACCTCACTAAAGCTAACAAAATGCTTCTCGCGATATTGAAACCTATCTTACAGAAAATTAAAGATCGGGGATCTTATATTGTCGGAAATAGCTACGAAGTTATAAAGATCTTAAAGCCTAATCAAGCAAAATTATTTTTCAGAACTTATGATTTTAAAGAACTTTTTAACAATATTGAACTCAAGGTATTATACCGAATACTTAACTCGTTGTACGGGGAATTTGAGATGCAGAAATATGTGGAAATCGAACGCTATAGATCTCTGATAAAGATTGTTGTAGAGGAAAACTACCTATATAACGGGCTGAATTTCTATAAGCAAATCAAAGGCATCCCCATGGGCGGGGGATGTTCGTCAATTTTGGCGGACATCTATCTTGATCATTTTGAAAAAATGTCCCATATTAACAATGAATTGATTTACATACGTTACGTCGATGATTTGTTAATAGCTTATGAAAACGAACATTTTCAAATGAATTTTGAATTTTATCACTCAGATTTAATATTAGAAAAAAATCCACCAACCCAGAATAATGTAATAATTTTTCTGGATCTCAGTATTGATTTCAACCATAATATACTTTCATTCTATATATATGATAAAAGAATAACTTATAATATTGCTACAGCAGGTATCATACATTGGACCTCTAATTTACACTTGAATATATTTAGAAATGTATTCATTGGTGGTCTAGCTAGAACAAAAATAATAGTAAGCAGTGACGTCACCAGACTGGAAAGTGACAAAAAATTCTTACTACAGGCATTCATGCAAAAATATCCAAAACGTTTTATGGCACATTACATCAAAAATTACTACAGAAGAAACGAAATTTATGGGTTGAATTTGTGTAGATATTTGAAGACTTTGTGAATTTGAATCGAACATCTTTATGCTTGTGACATCACAGACATCAAAACTGCTGAATTGAATATTTTGATGTTATAAATATGTAGCATGTGCAGGAATTTGGCTGTCTCTATAACTTGGTCCTTACTTTTTCATATCCAATTCCTTTATCAAGGGTCTTGTGATGATTTTGATTATCACTCCGGAGGTTGGCTAATGTCAGTGCTGGCGTCCAGGAGTGCATGCCGCGGCATTAAAGGCATGCATGTTGTTAACTGGGGAGTAAGGTCACTACCCCTTACCGCTTTTGTGTAAGCACTTTACGTTACCTCCCTTCTTTTATATTTCTATTATGTCTTTATATATTTTTGGTGTTTTATGCTGCTGTGCGCAAGTACACTAAAAACTTATTTCAATAATTTTCTTTAGAAATCTTTATTTTTACATATATTAATCACCCTGTATATATAGGCGAAGTTCGGGTAAGTTGACTAACTTAAGCAGTACTTACGTTTAAGTTGGTTGTTACAGCTTGCAATTAGAACTGCAGTTTTTTTTTTGTATTTAGTACACTATTAGTTAGCTTTAACCACGAATTATTAGATTATTTTTAGACGACAAGAAAGATGAACAAATGCATGAGGGGCAGTTTCATCATCTTACCCTCACTGGCGGATAAGCTGACTTTTAAGGCGAGGTAAGATGACGCACAATTAAATTGTACAAAAATGGAAGTTAATTTAGGGAATTTTTGAGGTATTTCAGGCCATACAAAAATCACATATGTAACGCTTAATATTGGTTTCTTTTAGATCGATATCAGAGCATTGGGCATGTGCCCATCCTTTGCAGAGAGAGCACTGCAAACATAGTTCATCTTTACCATACTCAGAACAAATGATGCATTCTTCCTCTTCTTCAGAGAGACTGTCGTCACTTTCTTGATAATCAATGTGAATTGATGAGTCAGATGATGTTTCATCTAGATATTCTTTGAAAGTTTTTTTAGATTTCTTGCTTATTGGTAATTTACGTTTAATGCCTGATTTTCTTTGTTTATTAATATATTTCTTACTTTCTGCATTTTTTCTTTTTTGTTTCTCTTCTCTTTCCTTTTCTGTTTTTCTTACTTCTAGAACTTTTTTAACAGGAGAACTTTTTATATGAAAAGAAGGCAATTTTTTTTCTTTGTTTCCGCTGTTGTGGAGTTGCATGAGGCAGAGGAGGCAAACCTGATGTTCTCTGTGTTTCTTTAGCAGCAGCAGGAGTGGATGATGTTCCAAGTATGGGAGATGGTGGCATTGATGTGGTAGAAATAACTTGTGCATTCGTTGGGGGAAGAGGAGGTCAACTTGATGTTCCAGCTATAGGGGATGATGGCCTTGGTTTGCTGAAAATCACTTCAAGATCTGCATTGTCTGTGGTTTTCGATGATGTGAAGTCTGTGTCATCTAAGATTTGGGAGTTGAGCGGCTCAATGCCAGTTGCTCTGAAACCATTGATGACATTATTCAAAGTTGCTGCTTTTTTTAACGCTATACCAGGCCTACTTACATTTTTTGATACTTTTTGACGTATCGTCTTAGAGTCGCCTCAGAAATACCAAATCGTTTGGCTCTAACATTCGTGGAAACTCCACTTCGAACTTGCCTTATCGCCTCTTTCATAGCATCTTCACACCAATTTTGTCGATTAGTCTTTCTGTTGTACGATTTTACCATCTCTGAAATGAACAAAAAGTATTCATAATTTGACTATTAGCCTAATTATTTTGAAAGAAGATTTTCTAAATTTCGGATAAGATGACGAATTCGCCATTTTGACCGCACTATGCGTTCGTCATCTTGCCTGAAAGAACCATCTCCGTCAGATGACTTCAAGTAAAAGCATCAATAAATTTATCAAAAAGAAGCTATTTTACCATGATTTACCAAGAATTTGAACCTCATTGATAAAGCAATTCAATTTTCAGAACATTAATTTTAATACCGGTTTTAAACCTATTTTAAATACGTGAAAAATTATAACAAAACGTACCTGCAGCTTCTTTGTTACGTGTCATCGAAACAATGCGGCCGGTTCTTCTCACATTCACGATGGACGCTTTGGGGGGATATTCTGCAGCTCTTACTTGTTGATGAGTGCTGTCATCTGTAGGCTTTCAGAGAAACTTTGATTTCGCCAACTTACCCGCTGCGTCAACTTACCCGAATTTCCCTTATATATATATATATATATATATATATATATATATATATATATATATATACAGAGTGATCAAAAAAAGATGGGCCAAACATTAATAGGTGGTAGTACACACCAAACTAAGCATTTTTCGCCATAGTTTACCGGGTCGTAAATGAAATGTAAAGGAGTTACAGGACGATAGATTGGGCTAGGTGGTACCATTGCTTGGCCACCCCAATCGCCCGATCTGTTGTGGCATGACTTCTTTTTGGGAGGATATCTAAAGATTGTAGTCTATGATATTCCCCTTGGATCTGAAGAGGAACTCGTCTCCATAATTTCGGCCGCTGCTTCCAAAGTACGTGACATGCCTGGTCTGTTCAAGAGACTTCACCAATCCCTCCATCGCGCTATGAGACGTATATTCAGTTTGTCGGTCGCTTTTTTGAACCATTAATGTAATTATTGTTTATTAAATGTCATTTTATAACTTCTAAATCATTCTTGTGTTTTCGCCTCACCTCATCGGTTTCACCATTAAGCGCACAATGGCACCTTTGCGTTTCATTTCCGAACCGGTAAGCTATGACGAAAAATGCTTGGTTTGGTGTTACTACCCTTGGTTACTACCTACCTCGTGAAGTTTGGTCCATCTTTTTTAAATCACTCTGTATAATGTATACAGGGTGGTTAGAATTAAAGTATCCCTGTTCAGAGCACTGTAGAGAAATGATCAGTGGTCATAAAGAGCGCCAAATCTGCATGGTATGCATTTCAGAATATGGGGAAACGAATAATGCAAAAAAATATATTAGTTCCAAATTGGCCGATAGGGAAAGAGATGGCGCTGTAAACAGTCCCTAGTAAAAACATTATTTAATGAAATGATTTGGTAGTCGTGATGCATATGAATTACGAATTGTAAGTGGTATAGGCGACCATTAACTGTCAAAAACCTTAGATATGAAATTTAGGTTAGCATTTTGCAAATGTTCCATACGACATCAATAAAAGAAGACGTCACTTTATGCAGATTGTTTACATACAATTTGCTATAAAAGCACGTTTAAAGTTTTGTGGAAGTATTCGACAATCGCTATGAGACTCTCATTGCCTGACATTGATTTATTATTAAAGTTGTTTTTTACAAGAAAGGCGAAAACGTTGTTGGCGCTCTTCGTAAGTACAGAAATTGTTGCTTACCGGTCCTCTGACAGCATGTGACGTCCGGAGAATGATTCAACGCTTTGAGGAGACTGGAAGCTTCTCAGTTCGACCAGAACGAGGCCGAAAACCTGTGCCAACGCAAGTGGCTGAAGAGGTTTCAACGGCCGTTGTTAAGCAAACCAGTCACAATAAGACAGGAATCAGGAGTGCTCGAGCTGTAGTTAGACAATTGGATTTGCCCTACGCAACAGTACGGAAGTGTTTGCGCAAACACTTTAGAAAGTTATCCGTATAAAATCCAGCGTAACCAAACATTACAAGGTTCTGAAACAAATATCCGTGAAACTTTTGCTTTGACGTTCCCTGCATGTATGCAGGTAGACGCCAACTGTACCTGGAACATCTTGTGAAGTGAAGAGGCACATTTTCCTGTGTGTGAAGCAGTAAACACCCAAAACAGCCGCATCTAGGCAATGGAAAATCCCCTCCAGTTTCAACAGATATCCTTACATTCTCCAAAACTAGCCGTTTGGATTGGGTTTACAACAGCATTTCTAATTGGTCACTATTTTTTTTAATAAAACCATTCACAGGGACCAAAGATCGATTAAATTACTGAACAGCGTTATAAGGACATGTTTCAGAGCTTCGCTATTTCTCAGCTCTACCATATTCCAGCAAGATCGAGCACTTCCCCAGATTGGCCGTCCTGTCCAACAATTGTTGCGACAGCATTTTGCAGAAAATCGAGTAATCAGTCGCACATTCCCATCTTTATGGCCACCCCGTTAACCAGATCTGAACCCTTGAGACTTCCGATTTTAGGGTTACCTGAAAAGCATGGTTTATCGGGGTATATTCGTAACCTTAAAGCGTCATCTTGTACACGCGCAACATTACAACAGATCAGTTACGTGCAGCTGTCGGAACACACTGTCACACGGTACCAGTTGCTGCTTCTTCAACACGGTGGGCACATTAAACACTGCTAATGACTTGTCTTTCTACAGCCTTTTTTCCTACTGCGTTCCATGTGTAACATGTTCTAAATGCATTAATTAAATTGACATTTATGTGTTTATAACTATTATCAGTCTCTATCGCACTCTTATACCACTTGCATTTGTAATTAATATGCATCACGACTGCGAAGCCTTTCCATTGAATTAAGTCTTCGCTAGGGTTGGCTGTTCCCAGCACCATCTATTACCCTATTGGTCAATTTTGGAATTTTTTTTTCTTTGCGTCATTCGTTTTCTCATGTTTTGAAATGCATACCACATTGATTTAGCGTTCTTATGACAACTGTTTTTTTTCTACAGTGATCTGAACAGAGGTACTAACCACCTGGTATATTATATATATATATATATATATATATATATATATATATATATATATATATATATATATATATATATATATATCAGTGAATTGCATGTATTTTACCCTAAATGTCCTCAATATTATGGACCAATACGGGTGTTTATGTTTATGACGTATTTAATAAGGTCTTTAATGTTTATAACCTGATAACAACGGCTAATATTTAAAATCTATAAGAGTCAAGCATCTTCGTAAATCTTGGTGACATTTTAACGGTTATACCATCTTACATTATTAGGTTCCAAGCAAACTATCTCCTTATTGATCCAAACGGCTCGGCCTTCCCTATTTCCCGATGATGTGTTTGTGTCGCTGTAGGGAAATAATGTTATGTATAATAACGTTTAAATATCATCAGATCGGTTTATTTGGACATGTTTATCGACGGGTTTAGAAATGGTTATGCTGATGTAGATGAAGATAAACTGAAAGAGTTGTATGTATAATCTAGAATTCTAAATACAGTTAATATTGTAAACAGGAATGTATATAGTTGAATTTGACCATTGAATAAACAAAATTTTACGAGTGTCATACTGTTTTGTAATACACATTTCTGAACAGTGTGGTCTCTAAAATCATTGCTTTTAAATTATAACTATGCCGGCGTCTCTCTAAAAGGAATATAGAATGTTTTTTGCATTCTTTACAAATACACGCATCATTGAAAAGTGCTTCATATACGCTTACGCATAATTAAAAAGAGCTTCATAGCATTCAAATTTTTGAAATAAGACTTTTTAGATGCACAATTTTAACTTTGAACTTATTTGATCCAAACAAACTGAAGAAGTTTTAGCATGTAGTTCCGCTAAAATACAGGGAAAAGTTAGTTCTTTATCACTGTAAACTTGAATTCATTTACTTTAAAACAGCATGTCGAAGAGTAGATTCTATTTGTATATATTTAACAAAACTCTGTTGTTACAGAATGGCTGTTATAATCCTCAAAACTTCAGTAACAGTTTCTCACTTTTTCATTTTCCAACATATCGAGAAAGTATTTAATTACCATTACGGATGCTGTCACAAGATGCACTATCTACGAAATTTATGACCGACTTAATTAATTTAATTCCGCACACAATACTTTCATCATTACAGCTCTTTCATATGTTACCAAGTCTCATTAGAAGCACCCCTCTACAAATGACTCTCTTTCAATCTATCAACTCTGTCCCTTCTCTAAACACTGTAGTACTAACATAGCAGCGCAATATATTCTTACTGCATTCCACCTATCCCCTAGCTACGCTAGTTGGCACTGTGGGCAATTTACGACTGTTTAATGTGGTTCTAGTTCCCTTATTTTACCACATTCCGTTTGTCCTGTGCTGTTCAATATTTGCAATGGAGGATGTACCAATAAATGATGGTGGTAATAAAAAGGGATCAGATTTTATTATACTGTGGCTTGATCTGAGAAAAAAAAGGTATAATACCATGAATGGATATGTAGTCGGGCTAATCATAGAATTTTCAGTGAAATCGTACGGAGTTCAATATGACTGAGGTCCAGTTGAAAGACCATTTTTGATTTCTTTATTATAATACTGAGATATAAAAATACCAAAGATGTAAAAATCTAAAATAACCGGGTCAATTTAATGGTTTCAGCCAGCTCTTCTTGGTACACTAAGAGGGCTTAATGTATGTAATTAAATATAAGAATATATGTGATATGAAACTTAACATAACTTGTAAAGATATAACTAGGAAGGTGGAAATTTGGAAAGATGACGTTTGTCAGCACACACCTTGCAGACTTTTGCTTATGTGGAAAAGACAATGTTAAGGATTTGGCTTCTAAGTTTAAAAATTTTCTAGATTCGAAAAGATATCATAATCTAGCTTTTACAGTAGAATAAAATAAACAAAGTAACATTGTCCTAAGTTAAAAAGAATTCTCGATTTGAGAAAAGTATAATAAATTAATCATTTAAATATAAATAAAATAAAGTGATGTTTTCATTAAAATACATATATAAACTTTTTTGCATATTCTATGATGACAAATATAACGTCTAGGCGCTAAGAATGTATGCTCATGCTCCCTCATGTATTTTTTTACGCCATCAAGTATCAGACATATAGTTGAAATTACCTGAATTAAGATTTGTAAATTTTTCAGATTGTTTTAATCTGTAGAGAAAGACAATTCAAAATTGTAATAATTCAAGAAGGACGCCTTCTGCTAACTTCCTTGACAATAAATTTAGCATATTGTGTAACGTTCCATATTTAATATACTTTTACATCATAATATGAAAATTTAATATTTGTAATTTCTAAGACACGTTCAATATGCAACACTTTGAGAATTGTAGCTCTAAGTAACCTAAAAGTTATTTCAACCATTTTTAAAGTAGTTATTTTCAAGACTACTGTATACTTTTATATGTACTACTTAGTTTGATCTGTATTCGGTAAAATCCGATGTTAATTTATATCCCACTTGTTTTCAAGGTGAATGAGACAAATTATAATTTCCACCATAACGAATGCCGTAGCATGCACTATCCTCAAAATTAATGATATTCTCAATTAATTTCCCTAATATACAGCACTTTAATGAACAAAACGCTTAAAATTGTACAGAGTACCTCATTTCAAGAACAACTCTAAAATAGATATTTTAAATTGTTAAACTCTGTCCCTCAAATACGATGCAATACAAGCATAGCAACACTATTATTAATGCATTCCATCTATGCCTAACGCTAGACTAGTTGGCAATATATGACTGCTCAGGGTTCAGCGTGGACAGAACAACACCCCTATACATCATTCCGGTTATTCTATATTGCCATGTATTTCCGTAAGGTAAGTATGATTAAATGATGAGGTCATGCAAAGGTTTTGTTACAATATTTTATAACATAAGGTATTAAAAATTATGTATAATACAATATGTATGCGGAACGTATTGATTATATTGCATATACACATTGTACGTATGATTATACAGTATATACAACTAATAGCATTTCATATGTGACACTAACATGAATTTCTAACATTGCAAAATCCATTTTACTGGCATAATGCTAATCAATAGTAAAAATAATATATATCTAAATAAAGAATATGAGATAATATAAATGTTACCAGTAATAATAATTTTTGGTATTTTTCTTAATGTTTCAGGGCTTCTATATACTATAATGAAATCACAAAGCAGAATTTCGAGAACGAATCATGATAATTCCTACTCAGTCTTCCCCCGCGAAAAATTTGGCATTTGAGACACTTCCACGGGCAGTAATATATTGCGTAACTATTTGTAAATTAAATACACTCATATTTTTTGTATGGCATCTTTATGAAGAACCAGTTTTAAACACTTGCTTCATTTAAAAAATATTAACTTTCAGCATAATTTTTATGTCTCTTCTGAAATAAGCTATTTTTAAAACTACAACTTAATTTAAACGATATTTTTGTAATACATTATAAATAGTTTTTTAATTTTGTACCTTTTTCTTTTTTCTATTTTTAAACTAACCGAAACAACACACAACTGCCACAAAGGGTGCCATAACTTGTCTTCAAAATTAATTATCTAATCAATTTAATTCTAAGCGCAACACTCTTATCATCGAAACGGTTTTAAATGTTACCCAGTCTCATTAATCCCCAACACAAAGGACTTTCTTTTAATATATCAACCATGTTCCTTCCCCAAACACAAGTGGAGAACAATTTACCAACATACCAGTGTAATAGATTTTACTGCATTCCACCTATCGCCTAAGCTACTCTAGTTGATACTGTGGGCAATTTATGGCTCTTCGTTGTGGTTCAAACACCCTTATTTTATCAGATTCCACATGTGCCAAGTTACCCAATAGTTGCTGTAGACGGATGTACTAATAAATAATGGTAGCAGTACAAATATAGTACATTCATTTGTATTGTATTATCTTTGATCCAGAAAATTAGTTTGTAATTTAATAATGCTATGCATTATGGTGTACATAGTGGAAATAAGAATATCGGAGATGTATAGTCAAATAAGGAAATATTTCGGATTGCTCCAAACGTGATTTTTTCCACATATTTAGAAGATATCAAAATCTTTTGAACGATATAATATAGTAATAAAAAGTAAAAATAAATATTTTTCACGAAAAATAATAAGAAAAAGTTGAGTAACTCGAATTTTAGTTTTGGTATCTGCATAAAAAGCCTTATAAAATATGATATCTGGAGAAATAATCGTAACACAATTAATCTCTCATATAAATCAAAGCATATAAATAATTTTCAATTGTTATATTATCTATGCATAAGAATCTGTAATAATCATGCAACATATAAAAAACGACAAGTAGGAAACCCTTGCAAAATTTGTTCCATTGTCAGAACTAATTTAAAAACTACATAATTTCCAACCAACTACATAGTTCTGAAGATTTCTGAAAATAATATTTAAATATTTTATTGAATTTATATCTATCTCACTTCTTCACTTTAATTTCTGACTCATTAAGAAAATGTTTAATAGCCATTACATGCGGTTCCTCTCCATTTGCTGTTATCTAAATTTATGGCCTTTTTGATTAATTCAATTCTACACACATCAATTTCTCCCTCAAAACGCTTTCATACATTACCAAATTGTATTAGAGGTACCTCTGTATAACTGACACTCTTTCAATGTATTAAATCTTTTCCTTCCGGAAACTCTATGTATTTTGCAGTAATAATACAAGAACCAACTATGTATTACCAACATAGAATTGCACTTATATGTTGGTAATACATAGTTGGTTCTTGTATTCTTACTGCATTCCACCTATGCCCAAAGCTACAGTAGTTGGCACACTGTGTACAATTTACGTCTACTCATTGGGGTTCAGACACCCTTATTTAATCGAGTTCCAAATATCACGTGTTGCATATTTGCTGGAGAGTATGTACTGTTAAATGATGGTGGCAGTATATAGTACATTATCATAGAAACATGAATTCTGGAGATGGATTCATACTAGAACATATATATTGAATTATTACATTATATTATAGTGAATGAAATTTAAGTCTACAGCAATTATTTGGTCATATATATCTAATAATCCATATCACAGTTTACATAAACAGACAACTAGTTAGTGGTTTCTCTCGGAAATATTTCATTTAATTGCAAGACAAGCTGAAAACAACCAAGCCAGCGACGAAAGCTGAAACCACATTCCGCCGAATTTGGAAGTTTTCGCATCTGACCTCACTTCAAAGTTATTGAGGGGACCACTAGTACATAGATGGTTACTTCAATTAATTCCTCATGCAAAATATCGGTTTCAAAGCACAGTGAATTTTATAGAAAAATTGATTAAAACATAATAGTTTTAGAATGCCAGCTAGGCACATCCCCAAAACCGGCATCCTGTTCTTCAAATTAAGCTACTTTTAAAACTACCACATACTTAAGCTACGTAATTCAAAATATTTCTGTAATAATTTATAAATGCTTTATTAAATTTATAACCCATTTTTCCCATTAATTTCTGACACTTCGAGAATGTTTAATCCCCACCACAAAGGATGCCTCAGTATCTACTATCTTTAAAATTTGAGCTTAATAATCAATTTCATTTTGCACAACATTTTTATTATGCTTATACATAGTATTGAGTATCTATCTCATCAGAAACACCTCTCTACAGCTATCTCTCCCTCAATTTATCAACTCCGCCTTCCCCAAATATGATAAAGAACCCACAAAACGCAATATATTCTTACTGCATTCCACATATCCCCAAATCAATGCAGCTGGTACTGTAGAAACTTGCATTTGTTTAATAAGGGTATAGGTAGTTTATTTTACTTCCTTCTAATTGTCATATGTTGTCCAATATTTGCAGTAGAGGATCTACCTTCAAATGATAGTGGTAATATTAAGGGATACGGTTATATTTTGGTTTGACAATTTTATGGATATTCATTGTGGTTCAAATACTCTTATTTTACTGTATTCCCAACGTTCCGTGCGTATCAATATTTTTTAGAGTATGTTATCACTCCAGATAACTGTCTTCCTATTATCAGTCGTCCAATTCTTATATTTTTATACTACTGCAATAGTTTCTTCCTGTTAATGAGCCTTAACAGTGGTTTTCTCACTGCTATTCGTTCATGAAAGCCCGCACCAGCGAGTCTGTGTTAGACAGTAGCCCTGTTCAAGTCAATCTGAGAAATGATGAGGGAAATATAAAGACTATATCAATACATTTTAATAAATTTTGTTCTACCCACAACACTCATCAGTATGATTTATCATAAGAACGATTGTCTATGGTAGCATCCACGACAAATGAGGTTTTCAACTTATCCTTTCTTCTAAACACACTGTACTAACATGACCAACATAGAGCAGCTCAATGTATTCTTAAACATTCCGACGAATTGTATATTTAGCACTGCTTGCAATTTACGGTTTGAAGATAACGAAAAATTAACAAATATTTGTGAGATAATATTTAAAATATTTTTCAAAACAATTTTAAATAAATTCAAAATCTTTATAACCAAACGAATCAGATCAAAATAATCAAATTTTTGATTTATCTATGTGCTCACCCTTTTTTATGACTGCTCTGCTAGGCATTCTCCTTCTCAATTTGTTAAGCGTTTCTGGTGATATTTACCCTCATTCTTCTCCTGACACATTCCAGCTGTTTTCAGCAGAAGTTGGGTAAACTGTTTGAAATTTCCTGTCCAGTTTATCCCAGACTTGTTCAATCGGATTCAGATCCGGAGATTGTGGTGGCCAAATAATTACTCCAGTCTTTCCCTTTTCAGTTAACTTATCTGAATACTTTTACAAATCAACTTGTTGAATGTTTTGGATCATTGTCCTTATGGAATATGGATTTGTGGATTATTGACCTAAAATGAGCAGCCCTGTTGGCAACATTTCATTTTCAATGATGTAACGGTATTTTTTTTCTCTTGTATCTTGAAGGTACTACCAACTGTATTTCTTCCAAAACAAGCATATTTCATTACAAAACATTCACCATGTTTTGCAAGGAAGAATTAAACATTTGTCAAGCATCCGTTCAGATGGAGATCTGCGAATAAAGACCATTCGTTTTGTACCAAAAGCTTCATATCTGGATTTATCACTCCGGATAACTGTTTTCCTATTATCAGTCGTCCAATTCTTATATTTTTTACACTACTGCAATAGTTTCTTCCTGTTAATGAGCCTTAACAGTGGTTTTCTCACTGCTATTCGTTCATGAAAGCCCGCACCAGCGAGTCTGTGTTAGACAGTAGCCCTGTTCAAGTCAATCTGAGAAGCTAGTTCAGGTTCGGTAGGGCGTCTGTTACATTTACTAGAAATCACTAACTTTGCATCATCAGTTGGATTTGTAATACTGGGTCTTCCAGTACGTCTTTTATTAGATAAACTTTTACCAGCTTTGAGCCTTTTAACATTATAATCGACTGTTTTCCTTGGTATGTTTAATTCACTTCCGATTTAACGATTATTTTTGCTAATTTTGTTGGGAGCAATTGGATGATCATTTGAGCACTGATCATTGATGGATGATCATTTGAGCACTTTTTTTGCTTTTATCGTAACTAAGCTATCAACTTCGATAAATATTTGTATGAATAGCTAATACACATTTTAAGACTCATACAGTTAATTCGGTATTTCACTTGCAGATTTCAATAGTAAGATCACAGCTTTAATAGTGTAGATTAAACATATTTATGAACCGGCCCACATTGATTATACGAATGCTAGCAGAGCCCTTTTAATGGAATACCCCACAATGAAAAAATTTATCTTAGAAAAATATCTATTTCATAGCGTTCTATTGTACTGAGCTAACTTTAATATCAACCTTTTACATAACTAATCTATAGCACCCACCCCAAAATCGTCCATATTCATTTCCCACTCTAATGACTTTAAATATCCTACTGACTCTAAGTATCATTGCGACACGGCACATTTATTCTCATTCAAACGTACGCACAGAATCGAATGCCATACCCCTTTTCCAAACCACCGTCTGCTGCACGTACAGGTCTTACATCAAACAACCCCTCTTCCAAGATTAAGTGTGTGGGATGAGACAGGAACGTCTGCAGTAATAGTGTTAGGGGTGTCGCGAAACAGTAGTTAATAATCCATAATTTCTGGAGACGGGCCCTCCGAGGAAAGGGGTGCTATGATATATTGCGGAGGAATATAATGACGAAAGATGCGACTGTATGAAATGATGTGCGGTATTAGAAAGTAAGAAAATATTAAATGTCTCGTAGGATACAGGCATACATTTCAGATGAAATTAATAAAAATGTCATTCGATGTGAAACAGGTGTTGCCGCTCAAGCAGCTGCTGTAAGCCTTAGGGCCTGTCGAGAGTGGTCTGGGTTTTCGACTCACATCATGTAGTCACAAAATCAGCTAACAAAGCAAACTACGCCATCATTTACCACAAGTTGGCTAAAATTGTGATATACTAACGTAAAGTTTTGATAATACTGTTATAAATACCCGATATATCTCTTTTTTCCTGTTTGAAAAGCATGTACTGGAAAACAGTATTTATAGTGTACTGTTGTAATTACTGGAAGGTTTGGATTTTTTGGTCTTACCGACAAATTTGGTGACTTATTGTTAACTTGCCAATTTTTTGCCTGAAATTTAGAAAGTTATTGCTCCAGAATTTCAAGAGTTACCTAGGTTATTCCAGGTCTTTCAATATGGGGTATATGGAGATCCTCATTGTTAAGTGATGTTGTTTGAGAAAAGAAACGGTGAATTGTGAATACGTAGGTATTTTAAGAATACGGTGTTACTGTTCGTAAAGTGGTTGAACATTTATTTGCTGTTTCACTGCATTCCACGTTTGTTTTGTGACTTTTGCTAGAAGGCTAGAAAATTGTAAATTGCATCTTTAATAACTTTTGCCTGAATATAAGCGCCTCTTCTGAAAAGTTAACACCATTTCATCTTCCATAAAATTTCTTTTTGTAACCCTTCTGTCCTGAGGTATCTACTTCTTTTAAAACATGCCCGGTAAGATCAAGAAAAAGCCGCGTGAATGATGAACACACTATTATTTACAGAAACACATGAAACTATTTACAAGAAAATATATTGACAATCACTAAACTTCATACTATTATTAGATAGTAACAAGAAAGATCAATCATGCTTAAAGCATTGATCATGAAACACTTTCCAACTTCAATGCAATTTTATTTAAACATCTCTAAAATGCAATACATTTCTCGGTAATATTTTAAAACTTATCACAATACTACATTAATTTATTATATTTGAAAACTTAAATCTTCATCGAAAAAAATGAACTTCATTCAAATGACGGCATTGAAATATAAATTGCCTGATTTAAACATCTCTAAAATGTGATACATTCCTCGGTAATAATTTTAGAATTATCATAATACTACGATAATTTATTATATTTGAAAACTTCATCGAAAACAACGGAAATTCATTCAAATGACGTCATAGAAAAAATAACACGCCTGGTTCTCTCTATAAAAGCAGCATTTCATTCATAAATAATTTCCCATTTATGTCATTCATCACAATACTATAATAATTTTTTTTTTTTTTAAATTACGACCATGGAGCTACAAGTAATTAAACTCTATGCGTGAAGCTTCATCGAAAAAAAAATCGTCCTTCTCTTTGTAAAATTAATGAATATTTCATTCATATCAGCTGCGCAGACTCCGTGAACTAAATGATTTTGTATTAAAGAAATACAGCAATTCTAATACAACTCATTCTACATATTTTGCTGTTTACATTTTACATAGGTGAAAAATAGGCTTCGTTGTAGAAATAATCAAATTTGGATGAGCATTTAAACTCAAATATATTGTAATTGCGTTGTTTCAGTATGTAGATGCACAGAATTTAAGCAAAAATGAAGTGGTTTTAGGACGGATACAACACACAATATGAATTAAGAGGAACTTTGAAAATCACGATTTTGAGACAAGATGCATGCCATATATCATTTTGAAATGGATCACGGGAACTTTTCATATCATGGTCACGTGATCGCTTCATATAAGAGGTGTTATTATTATTTTAATTTTTATTTAAAAAACTACTGAATATATTTCGCTGAATTTTTTGTTTTATGTATTTTATGGAACAATTTGAATATTACTTAACATTTTCGAAGCTATTTGTGAATTTTATATCCTCTTAAAAAATGTTTGAAAAATTAGATCCTATAGGGCTCAATGTATTTCATTTTTTCAACCCGGGTTCAATCCAAAACCAATTAGGTGATATTATTCATTTATATTCCCATAGATCCTACAGACCGTCTGAACAACATACTAAAATTTCATTTTGATTAAGTCATTTTTACGGCAGTTATCGTGCTAACGGACAGACAGACAGACATAACGAACAAAGTCATAAACACTTTTCAACTTTGTTGTAAAGTGTTAAAAATAGCAAAGTATTTAAAATGAATTTTAAAAACTAAAATACTCATTTGTTGTCGAGATGGCAACCTATTTTTAAAATGTTTGCATAGTTTTGAAATAATCTTATATACTCGAAAAGGGAAGAGCGTAAAACATTTTGGGAAAAGTTCGAAAGAGGTAACTCACCGACATCATTAACACTTTACAACATAGTTGAAAAGTGCGTATGACTTTGTTCATTCTGTCTGTCTGTTTGTCTGTCTGTCTGTCTGTCCGTTAGCACGATAACTGCCGTAAAAATGACTTTATCAAAATGAAATTTTATTATGTTTTTCAGACGGTCTGTAGAAACTATGGGAATATAAATAAACAATATCACCCAATTAGTTTTTTATTGAACCCGAGTTGAAAAAATGAAATACATTGAACCCTATGGGACCTAATTTTTCAAACATTTCTTAAGCAAATTTAAAATTCACAAATTGCTTCGAAATTTTTAGGAAATATTCACATTGTTCCCTAAAATATATAAAAAAAATTTCAGTAAAATATGTTAGGCAGTTTTTTAATTAAAAATTATTTAATAAAGGGAGAAAAACAAATTCAATTAAATTCTGACTTTTGGGATATCCCCCAGAGAAAGAGATATATTGTATAATATCTTTCCAAGAGTTTAACTAGTTGTATATGAGAGAGGCTTCACATTTTAAAATAAATTTGGTAGATAACGATTTTTCAATTTTTTTAAAATTTTATATAACTCTTCATGATATACTTATTTGATGGCATTTTTAATGCACTTTCCTACGTCCTACAGAGTTAAAATTTGGTGCACAGCTTAAATTTGTAGAACATTTTATTCTACAAAAATTTGGTGGATCTTTAAATATAGATCCTACATTTTTTTTTCGAAATGACCTGCAATTAATACCCGTTCACTTCTATAAATCATTGTTGCAATGTTGTTAAAAATTCTGATGTGGGCAGCACATGTCTTTCCCTACAGACTCATATTCACGTTCTCTTTATTTCTTCAATAATAATTTCAGTTTTTCTGCACAAAATAACAGCCATAAGTATTTTAAATGACATTGAATTTGTACGTTAAACTTGAATTTGGTTCTCATTTGATAGCTGGACTTATTGTCAAAGGTGGCGTAGCGGAAACGCGAACATGTGTCTCAATAGGAAATATTTTTTTTTATTTTATATGACTTTTTGATAATTTTTTTTTAATAAACGTGCAATATCTCGAAAACGGTTCATGTTAGCGTTCTAAAATTTATGTCAATCGTTTTCTAATGAAAAATTACATAAGAAAAGTCTATTTGAGTAACTTTATTAGAGGTTTTGATTTTTTGACGATTTTTTAAAAATTTCACTCGAAAATTTAGGGGGATTCTGAACATTCGATTGCGTATAAAAACAATAAGCTTCTAGTGTTTACGGATTGTAAATTTTTGTACCAAATTTCATTCGAATCGTTTCATTCGTTTGTCAATTATCATCTCCACACACACACACTCACTTCCTTCCCGGCCGTTCAAATGGTTGCTCATGTCCTCAGGATGAGTCGGACGGTCTGGGTCTTCAACACTCACTCACTCACACACACACACACACACATACAGACATCACTTCAAAAATGTTCGATTCGTGATCAGGGATTCTTGAAACGTGCTCTCCCGTCGAAAACTCGAACTCAAATTCGAATTTTCGACACAATATTCGAATTTTCGACGCAATATTTTCTTTATACATTATTGTGTGTAAGGAAAGTAATAATTTTTGTAATTTTACCTTTACTTTTGATGCCCCTACTTTGCAGATACCCTAAACTCGTATGTCTTTTAGGTAATCCAACCCTGAGTATGTGGGAAGAGACAGGATCATCTTCAGTAATATCGTTATGTTGTCATGGGATATACTGAAGGATACAAAATTTCAGTAGACGGGTCTTTCGAGAACAGGGTCTACAATATCTATTGAGGAGTAAACGTGACAGTTTGGTATGAGGGGATAGTGTAATGGAATGGCAAAGTAGTCTGCGGTGTTATGGGGTAATAAAGAATTTACGATACAGTAGACTGTTATACGGTCTCAGTAGAAATATTTTCTTTAAGCTAGCCGCAGTACGGAATTATAAGGGCCGGTGCTTTCGATTGACGTTCGTCATGCTTGCCGTCGCGTTCTGTGTCGTCAAGTTGACGCCGCGTCACAGCAGCAAATTGATTTTAATGAGAAAGTCCATGTGGGTTGCTTTCTACCCTGCGTTCACTAACGATGTGCGTCATTTTTGAAGTTGCGTCTTGTGGCGCCAAGTTGACGCAGCTTCTCAGCAGTGCATTGGTTTGAATAACGGCGTGTCATAGACAAACCTGCGTTCCTTATTTTTACGCCAACTAGATGCCAGACCTAGCTTCTCAGCAGTGCATCGGTTTGAATAACGCCGTGTCGTAGACAAACCTGCGTTCCTTATTTTTACGTCAACTAGATGCCAGACCTAGCTTCTCAGCAGTGCATTGGTTTGAATAACGCCGTGTCGTAGACAAACCTGCGTTCTTAATTTTTACTCCAACTAGATACCAGACCTAGCTTCTCAGTAGTGCATCGGTTTGAATAACGCCGTATCGTAGACAAACCTGCGTTCCTTATTTTTACGCCAACTAGATGCCAGACCTAGCTTCCCGTGTGAACTCCATTATTCAAATCAATGTACTACTGGAACGCGGCGTCAACTTGGCGCCAAAGAATGCAATTGCAAAAAGGACGCGCGTCTCTCGTGTACACTGAACCGAAACTCGCGTCCCTTGTTTTGGCGTGCCACTGACGCCAATTTCATGCCAGACCTAGCGACTCATATGAACTTCATTATTCAAATCAATGAAATGTTGGGACGTGGCATCAACTCGATGTCACAGGACGCAATGGCCGGCAAAAAAGGCCTAGTGCTCCCATTTATACTAATGCTCCATAAGTCTCATCAAAGTGTTCACAACACTGATCAAATAATGTAAAATCGAATAAGATCACTTTTGCATTGTAAAATGCACTGTTGACAAAAATTACATGTAACAATTTTATGTTTATAAAATTATATAAATTTTGAATATAAGATACTTAACCCTTTCGCGACGGCGGCATTCCAGAACTGCCGCGGCCCAAAAGACGGAGCGCTTCGCTTCCGAACTGTTCCCAAAGGACGGCAAATTTTTTGCGCTAAGCCTAACTCTCGAAAAAAATTCACTAAAAATCACCTATTCAACACAGAAATCTACTTTTTTCAGGAATAAAAGAAATATTTATTTTCTATTTGATGTATATTTTTCATACAAATCTGAATACAAAATACTCGTTAGTTGCTCCCATTCTTTCATCCGAAATAAACGAATAATTTCATTGCCTCTAAAACCCAAACAAAAAAAAAATACTCTCTTATATTCCTATGATTCACCAACGAAATCATAACGCTGAAATAAAAACAAAACCCGAATAAATAAATAAATATAAAATAAAAATAATTATAAAATTGTTGATGCTGCTAGAATTGCTCTGTCTGTTTATATTACTAAATCATGTTTCACCGCTCCAAATGGAGAAATAATGCATTGGAAACTCCTTATGCCAAGGTCATGTATCTGCAAAATACGTTGAAGTTAGTTTCACGGACATTTAACGCCATCTAGTAGACAAATTAAAACGTTCCACGTGAAGGCACGCATGCGTGCCACTCACTGTTTACGGTAAAGTTACCTCCGTCACGAGTGTGTGCCGTCCGTCCTTGAATGCAAGTTCGCAGCCGAGACGTGGGCGTGCCAGTCTTCCCGAAAGGATTAAAAAGAGCATTTTACTATGAAGCATCATTTTTTCTCTTTTGTTTAGAAAATCAAACTGTGAAGAATCAAAACACAACTTGAATTGAGTTTCCAGACATAAATATTTAATACTTGTCAAAAATTCTTTCTCGTAAACATTTAAAGTTATGTTTGGATTAAAATTAAAACAATTCTTATAATTTACTGATATTTTTTTTTCACAAAACGATTCTGGGTATATTTTACTGAGAGAACTTGAAATCATTTAATGCTAATTTTATTTTATAAACAAAGATGAGACTTTTGAGAAACCTGTCTCCGATTTTTGTTTAACTCTTTCAAACACAGCCGGCGGAAAGAAATCCTTTTCCGAATATTTAATTAAAGCGTATTTTATACTTACAAATCCATTTGCAATTCAATTATCGTCTGAAAACTGCAGTAATTAAATATTTCATTCCTTTTTTATTTTTGAATTAAGTGCCTGGTATGAAAACTTAATTTAAATGCATTTGTTTATGCCTACATTCGCTAGTATAAACACTGGAATTAATAAGAGAGTAAGAGGGACATTTTATTTCGATTATGCAATAGTCTGGATTTAGTTTTTAATTGAATTAAAATTTTAATGTGGCGTAATGTACTTTCAGTTCTATTTTTGGAGCGATTAAAAATGAATAAACATTTAAATAGGAGATATATTTCTTTCATTTTCTAAAGAGCAAGACAATATTGTTATAGGCTGTTTGTTTAATATTAGAAGTCTATTAAACCGTAAACATGCAGTTTAAAGTGAAGTAATGATAGATTAAAATTCTCGAGTAAATTAATTATAAGTTTTAGAGTAAATTAATTAGTTTCTATTTCAAGCAAATGTTTGGCGTTTTTCATAATTCACGTGTTGAAGGCCCAGACCACACAACCAACCTCATAATTCACGTGTGTGAAACTGTAGGAATTGATGTTTTGGTCCCGGCCAGGTTTGAACTCGGGACCATCAGCTTACTAGGCCGATATTATAAGGTTAAGCCAAAAGCTAGTTTCTGGTCTGAACTTATAATTCGGGTACTGATGCCCAGCATGATCGATTGATGTTGGAAAGGCGCGGACTGTGTCGCCGTCCCCCACAAAACTGTTTTCGGGTTTTATGTTGAAAACATTAGGAGACTGGTTAGAAAACTGTTAATTTAAGAGAAAACAGGGCAGAGGTTGTATTGCCCCAAAGTTTAAATTAAGGTTTGCATTTCCTTTTAAAATAAATATTAAGTGCAACTTCGTTGTTCTACATATCTCTTTCTCAGTTTTGTATATTAATTTTACTTTTATATATTTTTTTCTATTTTTACGTATACTCGCGAATTTTATCTCTACTCTGTTTATAATATTATTTTCTACTAGGTTTTTATTATTCTCTACTAGGTTATTATTATTATTATCATCTAGTCATTTTCTACTACTTTTTTCGCTGTTTCCAAATAAATAACTAAATTAAGCAGAATTTTTTTCGAATATGGTGAACGTCACAGAGAACATTAAGCTATTTTTGACTTGGTGCTCAGAAAGGGATTGTCCTTTGACATCGTAAAGCTAAATTCCACAGATATAAATTCCATTATATGTCATGTTTTAATTGAAATTGGAAGTGACATTTAAATCCGATATCGTTTAGGAGATATTTCATTCATTTTCTAAAAAGCATGAAAATATTGCATTGGCTGTTTGTCTAATATCAGAAATGTATTAAATCGTAAATAAGTAGTTTAAAGTGAAGTAATGAGTTATGATAGAGTAAAATTCTTGAGTAAAGTAATTATAAGTTTTAGAATAAATTAATTAGTTTCTACTCCAAACAAATATTTCGTGTTTTTCATAATTCACTTTTTGTCGAATATGGTGAACGTCACAGAAAACATTAAGCTATTTTTGACTTGGTGCTCAGAAAGTGATTACCCTTTGACATTGTAAAGCTAAATTCCACAGACATACGTTATATGTCACGTTTTAATTGAAATTGAAAGTGACATATGTTTTTATTTGTAACCTCATACTATTAAATATGTTCTTCATTTCTCATTTTCTAAATAACGGGGAAATTGTTACAAGTTGTCACGATTACATTTTAGACCTCTTTTAATGTTAAACATATTGTACTGCTCTGGGTGATATAAAATTGTGATTAAAAATTTAGCGTTTGCACCTTTTGATTTTTTCTGCACAATGCAATTAATTTATTTCTTTAGCAGCCAAATAATCGTATACAAAGTCCACCACATGATATCTGTTCAGGTGAATTGTAAATGTAAATTTGGCACTTTTATTGGTAAATTGTTATTTCAATGTGTTGCAAAATAATTTCGATGTGTTTCGTTGCCGAGTTGTTATTTCGAGTTAATCTAACTCAACAATTGAGATAAAACAAATTATTGTTCTAGTATTAATACGGTTCAAGTATTGAGAGATGATGATAACGATTTTTAAGTCTTTTTACACAGCAAAAATTAATTTATCTAAAACTATAAAATTCATGATTTTGTACTACCTCTGATAACAAAATGCTCGGTCTACAAATTTTCATGAGATTTAAATAAGAAGGCTTTTAAGTTAAATTGGAAAAAAAAATTGACCACATAAAAGCCTTCAAATGGTCTATGCTGTGTATGTTTGGAAAGTGAAAATGTTAGTTTTGAACAACTAACATTTGTATTCCCCAGTCTTAAGCTGGACTGGCCCTTTGTATATGACCCTGTGAACTAATGGATTTTTTTTTCTAAATTCGTTAACTGTTTCATTTTCGAACACTTCCTTGAAGAAAGCAGGCATTGGATAATTAGGTGGCTGCGTTTCCAGGACATTTTGAGACCTCACATTTAGTTAAAAAATAATGTATGTTTTTAACAACCACTGAGGAAAAACTGCGGCTTGGCAGTCAAAGAGAAATTCGGGCAGAGTAAGAGTATCCAAAGAAAAATTTCATTAACGGGTGGTATCAGCCATCGAAAACGAAACACAACAATAAACTTATAAATTTAAGCCGATAAAGAATGCCTTACACACGAATGCATAGAAAGCGAGACCGGAGCATTGCAATAAGATTTAATATAAAAGAGAGAAAAAATTAAAACCGTTAAATTTCTGGTAAAAATGAATTGTAAAAATTAGAGGAAGGGAAAAATAGACAAACCATTGTAAAGGAAGAAAGATAACAAATTACAAGGGAATAAAGGTGGAATATAGACGATAATAATTAAAAGAAAATCAGTTTTGGAAGTAATGTAGACTAATTTTATCAATCAAACTACTATAAGACTACCAGTGATTGAGACTGGATCAAAGAAGAATATAATACAGAAAGAAAACCGGTTTTAAAATCTGTATGAGCTAATTTCATCAACTACATGAAAGTAATAATTAATTAAACAACTTAAATACCTGTGAATGAGACCGAAACTCAAAACACTTTTGAAACAATTGCAATCAACTAATTGCTCTATGACTGCTTTCTTCAATGAAGTATTAAAAAGTTATATTCTCATAAGCAGCAGTTTTATTTACTGTGATTTCTTGGCAATTTAGGGATTTTTGCCCAAACATTGCCAATTTCATAATTAATAGATCAAAATCATAGTGGGTCGACTTTTTAAGCTGAAATATAAATTCACTTGCATTTGAAATTTCACAAAAGAGTTATAACGCGTATACTTCGAAAGATGCTTCAAGAGATAAATATAGTCTGAAACTGCTTCATTGTTTGAATTAGATGATTTGTTCTCGTCCATTTCCTTCTCGGTATCTTGTTTCCTCCAGTCACGTACCGTACCATCCTCACTTTTTCACTTTTGGGTGCGATACCCCGTCATTAAGGTCATTGTTTCAAAGAGTTGGAGCTACATCCTGTGTTTTTAAATTTATCCAAATGATGTAGTCCTTCCTCCTTCCATAAAACTTAATAATTAACACGGAATTTGTAGGTTCGTTTGTCTATCTGTTTGTGAATACCCTTTGAGATTAATAATAACGTTTTTTAATGTATGCAACTTTTGCCTTCTGCTCGCTACTCTTCGCCAACTGCCGTAACTCGTTTCGCGAGTTATTTCAAGCCAGACTAAAGTTTAAATCGGTAAACTGTTTATTTCATCGTGTTACCCTATTATTTCTCTATAAATGTATCAAATTTCATATTTTTGTATGCTATAGTTTTTGCGGTGGGTGCGAGACAGAGAGTATCGATAGCCGTGCCGATACGCAAGAATATTTTTCACATCAGACGTGCATTAAAGTAAAATATTTCGTAAGCTACATCGAAATAAAAAGAAAGAGCTGTGTTTTGCAAAAAAATTCAACTATGTAAGTACCTACTTCGAAACATTCGTGATTTTGCTATTATTAGTCTATTCAGGACGCGAACTCGCAGCTCAAATATTTTTTCTTTGAATGTGACATTAAATATTTCTTAAATATTTCTGATATATATATATATATATATAAAATATCTATATATATATATATATATATATATATATATATATATATATATATATATATATATATATATATAATGTATAGATATATAATATATATATATAATGTATAGATATATAATATATATATATGTGTATAGATATATATAATATATATATATGTATATATATGTGTATATATGTATATATATATATATGTATTTATATATATATATATGTATATATATATATATGTATATATATATATGTATATATATATATCTTTGGTATTTCTCGGGTATATATATATTACAAGTAATCATAAAAATCTTCTATTATATATATATATATATATATATATATATATATATATATATATATATATATATATATATATATATATATATATATAGTGTACCAAATTTTATATTTTTGTATGCTATAATTTTTGCTGTACGAAGCACAGAAATTCAACTCGAGGAACGAGAAATTTGTCAAACGGCGACGGTGTCAGCTATTTTTTTTTAATATAGAGAGAAAATAAATGTGTCACATAACATTCGTAATGTACAAGGACATCCGAAAACTCGAACTGATGAATATTTAGCAAGGACTGGATTTAACATTTTCTGGATTTTTAGGCGGTAAATCATCAACACACCATTTGCTGTAAAAAGTTCTTTATGGTCAGCTACTCTTGATGGTCTGCATCCGTATAGCTATCTACAGAAGGGTTTTAATAAAGGCACTTTGTGAGCACAAAACCCGCCTATAAGGGGCGTTTCCAAAATTTCGCGCTATGGTCTTATTGCAGATACCAGCATCCATGGATCGGTTTAGCACTCATTGTACGCTAGCCAGTATAGGATAGCCGATGGCAGCAAAAAATTTGCAATTAGCTGATATCTGTAATAGTTTTGTTTTTCGAAGGATACTTTATTTAGAACATATCGCACGTATTAGTACCATCACACTATATGTTTTCTATAATAGAAAATATTCTATTCATGTCATCTGGTGAGGTCGATGTACGGCATCACAATTCGTGTCTGAGAGCGGGCCTCCTCTCCCTTCTATTTATTTATTTTATTCTGAGAGAGGGGGCAGATGGTCTTATCTCATCGTTGTGGGTGGTAAACCGAAGGACATTTCCCACATCATGCCGTTAGCTGTCTGAAGCTTGTTGCGGTACTAAATTCAGCAGCTACAAAGTTGAAGTACTATTGGTATCACAGCTTTTATTATATTTACAACTTTCGATATTTTACTCAAAAGATCTCCCATATTCATTAAATGAATTTATCTAAAATATAAAAATGAGATTATTATCCACTCTCTGAAGCAGAGGTCGGCAACCAAGCTGCATAGGTGAGCTACATAACGAGCTTGTTGATTTCCATCTATAATACCTCGATGTATATGCTATGCAAATTCCTATATTAACAATAAACCTGTGTAAAATTACTTTTAGGTGTTATATGTTGGTTTATTTAATATTATTTAACTTCAAATGTAGATATTCTAGATAAAAGGCATGAAGAAAATCAAAATGCTAAAATTTTGTAATTCGCTTTATTTTTAAAACGCCATCTACAGACAGAGTCAAGGTTTAACTGAAAAAAAGTTTGTGTTCAACCTGTACTTTTAAGTATTCTTCAAAGTAGTTTATATTAGAAATGTAATGGGAATGATAGTAATTAAAAATGCACAATATCAACATACTGTTACGAACCCCCTCTAGAATCGTGGGTGTATACACAGGATACAAGAACGAGCCCAAATTTCTGGATAACTTACGTTTATTTACAACCACCAAGCAAACAGGAACAATATACAATCAAACGGCACTTAAATACTCCACTAATTTCACAAAATAAGCGATAATATTCTTAAAATACTGGCGAAAATAATTTCACAAAGCAACTGCTACTATTCTCAAAACTTTGACAAAAGTCACAGTTTACTGTAGTTCGTATATTGTAACTCGTCAACTGAACTCTAATTCGGAGATGACTCACTCCTATTTATAGTCTCTCCATAGAAACTTATGAAAATCTCAATATCTCAATGAATAATCGTTCTACCGAGAACTTTCTGGAGCATTCCGGAAGTCGAAAAATGTCGCCAAATATGGCAACACTTCTAACTGGGAATTCCTGGCAACCCTATGCACATGTCATCCTCGCGTCATGCTGACGTCATGGACTGTGTTTTCTTCGCTTGGCGTTCGAGACAGACGGAAGAAAAGGCGCCAAAAGAAATATTTCGCGTTCGCAACAATACGAATATTTATTGCAAGCCTGTTAAAAACAAAATCAACATATAACATGGCATTTAAATTTTAAATGTTAAAACAAAATGAATGAAATCACTAGAATACAGATGAGTTTTACTGAAATAAATGTGACGTTAAACAAAAGTGAAAAGTCAAACTCGAGTAGTCAAAACTTGATTTGTGTTCCAAGTACTTGTTACGCAGCATGAAAATTTTATGACGGTGTTCTTCATTTTTTAACAGTTACCCAAGACCAAGGATATCCAACTGTCTTTGTTTGGAGCATTGAAATAAAAATTAATTGGAGTGTGACGCAATTTGATTTTCTCATTCCAGAATCCATTTTTAGTAGCTTGTTTATTTTAAATTTTACAAGAAAATGTTTGAAAAATCGGTATGATTGGTCCAAATGATTAAAATTTTAACGATTACCCTTCACTTTAAAGGGCTTGAAAAAAATATTTCGATTGATACTATGCTTGAAAATGTACTTCCGACGGGGCTAATAACGTCACCAACAAAACAAGAAAGATCAATCATGCTTAAAGCATTGATTATGAAACACTTTCCAACTTCAATGCAATTTTATTTAAACATGTCTAAAATGCAATACATTCCTCGGTAATATTTTAAAACTTATCACAATACTACATTAATTTATTATATTTGAAAACTTAAACCTACATCGAAAAAAGTGAACTTCATTCAAATGACGGCATTGAAATATAAATTGCCTGGTGTAAACATCTTTAAAATGCGATACATTCCTCGGAAATATTTTTAAAACTATCATAATACTACGATAATTTGTTATATTTGAAAACTTCATCGAAAACAACTGAAATTCATTCAAATGACGTCATAGAAAAAATAACGCCTGGATCTCTCTATAAAAACAGCATTTCATTCATAACATTTTCCCATTCATGTTATTCATCAGAATATAATAATTTATTTTATTTAAAAATTTATTTTATAATATAATAATTTATTTTATTTAAAAATTTATTTTATAATATAATAATTTATTTTATTTAAAAATTAAGACCATGGAGTTACACGTAATTAAACTCTATGCGTAAAACTTCATCGAAAAAAATCGTCCTTCTGTTTGTAAAATCAATGAATATTTGATTCATATCAGCTATGCAGATTCCATGAACTAAATGATTTTGTGTTAAAGAAATACAGCAATTCTAATACAACTCATTCTACATATTTTGCTGTTTACATTTTACATAGGTGAAAAATAGGCTTCGTTGGAGAAATAATCAAATTTGTATGAGCATTTAAACTCAAATATATTGCAATTGCGTTGTTTCAATATGTAGATGCACAGAATTTATGCAAAAATAAAGTGATTTTAGGAGTGATACAACACTCAATATGAATTAAAAAGAACTTTAAAAATCACGATTTTGAGACAAGATGGATGCCATATATCATTTTGAAGTGGGTCACGTGATATTTTCATATCATGGTCACGTGATCGCTTCATATAAGAGGTGTTATTATTATTTTAATTTTTATTTAAAAAACTACTGAATATATTTCGCTAAATTTTTTTTTTATATATTTTATGGAACAATTTGAATATTACCTAAAATTTTCGAAGCAATTTGTAAATTTTAAATTCGCTTAAAAAATGTTTGAAAAATTAGGTCCCAGAATGCTCAATGTATTTCATTTTTTCAACCCGGGTTCAATCCAAAACTAATTAGGTGATATTATTCATTTATATTCCCATAGGTCCTACAGACCGTCTGAACAACATACTAAAATTTCATTTTGATTAAGTCATTTTTACGGCAGTTATCGTGCTAACGGACAGGCAGACACACAGACAGATAGAATGAACAAAGTCATAAACACTTTTCAAATTTGTTGTAAAGTGTTAAAAATTGTATAGTGGCTATTTTCCGTAACAATGATTGAAACTATAAGGTCCCATAATTATTGAGCCATAAATAAAGGCGGCCGCTACATGTAGCTCCTAGCTAAATTGTGTAAGAATTTGATGGATGGAAGGATTGAAATTGTCAGTTCCCACAGAAGTTCGAAAAAATTGTGACTTCTAGTAAGTTTTTTGCTGTCGTCACAGATAACAGCTGTTTCATTCGTCGCAGATAACAGCTATTTCATGTTAACGAGCGCATAGAAAGCTCGAAACCGGTCCATGTATGCTGTCATGCTGTTATTTGCAGTGGGAGTGTTCTCTAAATCTGCATCCAATGCTACCGTTTAAATCACAAATCGCTCTTTCTTCTAGTGATGAGCCGACAGGTTATAAAAGCTGCAAAACTTCACTTGTGTGCAATTTTGACGTTCTAAATGAATGTTTTTCAGCCCGAACTTTACTTGTTGGATTATAGGTCTTATCCCTGCCATGAAGTTCACGTCACTGGACTGTATCGAGGACATGAGTGCTAACTCAACTTTAAAGAGCGGAATACGTAAGCATGATCAATATTTGATTTCGCAAACGGGTGTTAAGGCAGCAAATGCATAGTGAAATATTAAAAGCAACGATAAAATTATTATTTTTTTTAACTTTCATGCTTTGAGGTTCATTAAATTTGCTTCATATTAGCAATTATTGCTATGCAATCTATGTTAAAGTGCGAAAATTATTTTATAACCACATTTAGTTTGCCCAATCTGATGCTTGTCTCCGGTCACAATCCATAGGTTTTGGAAATCTCATTTGAACTGAAATTGCACTTTCTGACAATGACCACCTCTACCCAAATACTCGCTGCATTCCTTCCCATTTTGGACGGCTGTGCCCCAGCCCTGGCACAGCAAGACAGCAGCTGCGTTCGGCTTGGATATTTTAATTACAGTCCATTTCGACAATTCAAGGACTCGAAAATGAGGTAGGAGGGCTGAAGTAATGTAGGCGACATTTCGTTGGTTAAATTATGGCGTCAAAATTGGAGGGAGATGGGGGAGACTGTTTAATTAGTTGTGGAGATTCCTTGGCTAAGAATGGGGAAAATCTAGCCGTGAAGGATAAAACAATAGTAGTAAATTTTGAATATACTATCTGTGTCTCATATAATGAGAGTTGTAGTGAATTATATAAGACATATGTCTTATATCCGCACAATTTAAATGTATAAGATATATAATTGTTGTAATACATGATGATAATCTAATATGACAATTCTAAGATCTTTGTTTCACAATTGAATAGTTTTTAATGTTCAGTTGCAATATGAGATTATAGTTTTATTCTAGTAGTTTAACGGAATAGGCGTCTTCTAGCAAGTTCCACGGTTCGAATCTCGGTTAGAATTATTTCTTTACAACGTTGCCCGAACAATTTTACTCTGCAGGTTAGAAGCAGTGATCATTGAAATCTAATAAAAATAAATTTTTAATTTTTCCAAACACACTACTATATATGGAAGCGATTTTTAATTCACGAGTATTACGATCTGCATGATACTACTTTATATATATATATATATATATATAAAAGAAAGTTGACATTGAGGGGATTGTTCAGATCGAAAGTTTAACTTTGATTTGTAAGTTGAATGAGAATGTGGGTTTCAGTTCCACTATTAAGAGTTACGAATTTCGTCCCAGTATAAAATGTCGTCTGCTCATGTTTCAGATCCCGAAAGTGATTTTTTTTTTTTTACACGTTATTTGTTAAAAGGGTCTTAATCTTCCTAAAAGGACCACACTTATAACCAGATTGTGTTTTCTGTCCTTTGCAGGTGTAGAACTTTAAATCGGATTCAGTAACAACTTTATATTGCTCCCGTGATTCCTTTGGTCATCCTTGATCACTTTTATGAGCATGATCCAATCGTTATCTGAGCTTCCAAACAAGCGAGACCAAATTGTTATTCGATTCTCCAAAAGTAACGTGACCTAATCATTTTTTGAACCTCTTAACAAAGTGACTCGATTGTTATTTGTGCTTTTATTTTTCACATTATGGAAGCTTAATAAGAAAAGGCTGACAGCAGAAGTAAGGACAAGCATTCACTACTGTTGGCATAGACTTAAGTACCTGCTGCTTTTTGCATAGCCAGCTGTATATGGTCTGCTCATGGCACATAAATGAAAGGTATTTCTGCCCCCGAATAAGGAGATCAAAAATGTAGTTTATAAAGAAGCTATTGTTTAATTGTAATATTGTTACCCATATAATATGCACTGAACTGAATGGGTGAGTGTGATATATTAAAATTGTCGAGTACTCCAACTATAGCCAGAGTCTCGGTTTTGGTCTCAGCTTTTTGATCAATAAAATAATCGATAATTTGGGGAAATGGAGAGCGACGATATAAAAAAAAATCATACAGCACTTCGCCGTTCAAAAATGTGTGCCATTCCATTTTTATACTTAAATTTGAAACGATTTTTGATATTCAGAACTTTCAATTAAGTGTGTAGGTATCACATTGGTGACTACTATCCATTGAGAATACTGGAAGCGACGGCGAAATGGCCAGTTGTCTGACTTCAAATACTAAAATTTTACCGAAAATTGTGATTTAAGTTTATTTACAATATTTTTCCGTACTAAGAACGGGTATACAACTACTAAATTAATAAACATGTCTTTTGAACTAAAATTGAACTTTGTGACAAGGTCTGCATCTACATAAATATACACCACATGTCTTTGGAGTATGAGTTGCTTTCCCTTAGACAAAATGTGACAGCAATTACGTTCGAGCGCAGAATTTGGGATACTTGAACGACACCCATTTTGACAATTTAAGAATTCTAAAATGAGAGAGCGGACTTCAAGAATATTCGCAATATTTCGTTGAATAAATTATAGTATAAAAATTGGGGGAATACAATTTACTTAAATGTGACAATACCATCGAAGTATGGGAGGGAAGGGGCTGGAAAGAATATCAAAGGTTGAGAGTGATGACAGGTGTAAATTTTTAATATATGTCTTAAAGAGGCTATGCATTGTATTATATTTCATGACCATCATGATATATGCAATTACTCTTGCTTTTGCAAAATAAATACAAAGTTACTAATATATCTAAAGATATTTATTTTAAGTACACCTATCAAGATCGCTAAAAAGCTGTATGGTCCTCATGGGAAGAAGATTCATGGCAAAAGTTGGCTACATTTAATTGATGGCCGTTATAAATAGTTACAAATTCAACTTTTTAGCTAGATTAACCATTTTTGGATGCTAAGCGTTCCAAATATGACTAGATTTAGTCATGAAATTTTGGAACATTCAACTCAATGTGTTAACATTTTCTGATGCTCTCGATTTAAATTATAAAGTATATCAAGAAGTTATTGAATCAATAATTGAAAACAAAAAATTAAATAAATAAATTTAAAATAGAAGATTAAATTAATTTTCTGGTACTGACTAATTTTACATAAGAATTGATTATTACTTTCCTTATATACATAATGTATAAGGAACGTATTGTGACGGGGTTGAAATTCGAATTCGAGTTTTCGACGGGAGAGCACGTTTCAAGCATCCCTGATCACGAATCAAACATTTTTGAGGTGATGCGTATATGTGGGGGGGGGGGGGGGGGGGGAGAGAGACGATATCTCACGAACGAATGGAGCGATTCGAATGAAATTTGGTACAAAAATCACAATCTGTGAATACTGGAAGCCTATTGTTTTTAAACATAATCGAATGTTCGGAACCCTCCTAAATTTTCGAGTAAAATTTTGAAAAAATCATCAAAAAATCAAAACTTTTAATAAAGTTTGCAAATAGACATTTCTTATGTAATTTTCCCTTAGAAAGCGATTGACATAAACTTTAGAACACTAGCACGAACCGTTCTCGAGATATTGCACATTTTAAAAATAAATTTATCAAGAAATCGTTGAGAAACGTGTTCACTTTTCATATGTAATATCATGCGATAAATTAAATTGATATCATTCTCGTGGATCTTGCTTGTTTCATTCATGAGAAAATATACTTTGAGTAATACTTTTGTATTTGAACGCCAATAGTCATTTATCTGCTATAAAAATAATTTATTTCTCCGTCCTTAACGTTTGGCAAGATTTTGGCGACGAATATAGCGGAATGTCGCCAACTTGGCGACTTTTTAAATGTTGTCAAATTAACGAAAATCTCACCAGATGGATAATAATGACGCTAAATCAGTGAAAATGACGACTAATTGATGAATATTCAATATCTTGGAAAGAATATAAATATCTACTATAAGAAAAACCTATTTTTTTTACTTTAAAAGTAGTAAATTCATTGCATTATATAAGGAAAGTCATGTGTTGCCCACATCCGATTTTTTTGTTTGGTATTATTACCACTTTATCGCTATTTATATTCTTTGTATGAATTTGCTAATCCCTATCATTACTTATGTTTTTTTGTAACAGACTGGCAACTTGTCCTTAGTAAGCGTTGTAACAATTTGTATTTGCGTTAATCCAAACTCTGAAAACCCCCCTACAGACGAATTCTGTGTCTATGAACGTTGCAGCTTTGGGCAAAATTTTGAACAAATTTGAAGCCATACGTGGTGGAACTGAATTTGTTGGTTCCTATATAACTTCTCAAGTTTTGGTGCATATCAAGTATTGCCATTAATGAGATCATCAATTCTATTTTGACGAACACTTAATAAGTGCAAAACTGGCCAGTGGCTGCTGCTATTTGCGATTTAAGCGTAATTCATATTTAGAACATAGTTTACTTTAGTAACTTAACAGCGCTAATTGATTACTAAAGTTCTGTAGCAATCGACAAATTAATGGAATTCTCATTTGAACTAAAATTGCACTTTCTGACAAAAGCTGAATCAACCCAAATATACACTGCATTCCTCTGTAATTTCGAACACAATATCACAGTAGTTGCGTTTGGGGGTGCAAATCGTGAGATTTTAACGACGCCATTTCGACAATTTGTGAATTCGAAAATGAGGGAGTGCTGCATTCAGGAATGTTCGTCATATTTCTGCAAGTAAATTATATCGCGAAAATTGGAGGAATATAGATAAATTAGATGTGGCAACATCTTTGCAATAAATGGAAAAATTCAAAGGATGCGTATAATAGAAGCATTTTGAATATATACGTCTTAGAGAATTACGATTATGAATTGCATCGTATTGCACAAATATCATCCTCTTTTTTAACTGAAAATTTTTTTAACTGCTTTTCATTGCAAATACTCGTATATACAAAATATGCTAATACTTTTAAAGATATTTATTTTTTTGTCAATGTTTCAAAAATTGCCAATGCTGCTTATATATATATATAATGAATCATACTATTTATATATGTATACAATCAGCGGTGTACTTACTATAGGGGTTGGTGATGTTAAGGGAACATTAACGTATTTTTAAATTGTGTTTTTGACAATCGCATCTTCTAACCAAATGTACTCTTGTATTCGGTGGTATAAGCAAAGGAGAACTTTAGTGATGACGGCCCTTCATTGCTTATACAAGCACAATGGTTTTTCTTTGACTAAACGATATATACCACTTTAGTCGCCATTTTGTGGTCAATCCCCCTTTTATAGAGATCATGATTACGTCTATGCTACTGTTCAGTGCTAGATGTTAAACGCGTTATATAGTGTATACAATAACATAAAATATTCCTTTCCATCTGCTCGCCAGCGTCATGCATGCTCTTAATATCTCTGGAAACAAGCGGATTTTGCACTTTACCCGATCAATAATATTAATTACTATATGACCACCTAAAGAAATATAATTAATATACCACCCCTAACAAAACGCATTTAATTTACGACCCCTTAGCATAATATACTCACTATATTTTGAAACATTAAATTAAAAATTCTCACAAAACAGATAAATAAAAGCGTAAAATGAAAGCGAAACAGATTTTCTGTGAAATGGAATTCTCGCCAATTTGGCGACGTTAAGAAAAATTTGCCATGCTGGTGATATTGCACCAAATTTGTCAACAGTTTCCCAAATTGTCACTAAAGTGTCATGTGGTCCAGACAGCATTTTTTGTATAGTTTGAACTATTATAATTACTATACATTATTCCTTAATTTAAATATTATTTATTTTATATCTATCAGGTAACTCCAAATTCACGAGAAATGTTTAAGGTATATTTATACATACGCCAGAAACTAATCAGAGTTGTCAAGCTTTCAATACCCTGCTGGCCTGCCAAAATCGATAATTATTGAAAACTGAAATTGCTCTTTCTGCGAATGACTGCTATTCAAATACACTGCATTCCTTCCTAATGTTTGGGTTGATATATCCTTGAAACAATGTGACAGCAGCTGCATTCTGGAACAGGGACTACCATATTTTAATGGCTGGCACCTCATCTCAGTAACTCAAGAATTCGAAAATGAGGAGGGTGTGCTGCAGGAATGTTCGTGACATTTCGTTGGCTAAATAATCAAGTCAAAATCTGGTGAAAGACAGCGAGAATAGTTTAGTTATGTATTGTAGTTTCTTGGCGAAGAAGGTATTCCTGCAAATGCTTTAATAGGTGTCAATGTATACCAATCGGGTAATAACAGTTGTTGTGAATTACATGCAGCATATTGCAATATATGCCTCACAGATAATAACAATTGTTATGAATTACATGAAACATCAGATTCTCATAACTTTTATTAATTATATGCAACATAGTGCAATATATGCTTTACAGATAACAAATTTTATGAATTATATGAAACATAGTGCAATATATGCTTCTCTTATAATAACTTTTATGAATTATATGACGCATTGTGCAATATATGTCTCTCAGATAATAATAGTTATGGATTATTTGAAACGTATTAAGCGTACCTTGAACAAATATTTTGATGATTTGGGGGTATATTATTCTTAAATAGGGTTTTGATCGGAATATATAGTTGAAATCAGCTCAAGATGAAGTATTTACCGAACAATCTTAAGGAAATTTGCATGAAAATTTCCGCCTCTCAGAAGATCCCAGTTGTTATGAATTATATGAATTATTCCGAGTTACATAAACAGTAGCGGATTTCGAACTGATATTTTGAGGATTTGGGACATTCATCTAAAGAGGGGGGTTAAGGGGGACATTTGTCGGAAATTAACTTAAACTGGAGAATTTGCCAGACCATCTAAAAGAATTTGGCAGAAAATGTGCACCTTTTTATTAAATAACAATTATGTTGAATCATATGAAACATATTACAACATATATCTCTCAAATAATATGAATTATTATATGAATTATTATGATTTGCAAGAAACGTATTACATAAACAGTAGCATAATTTTAGCAGTTGATTTTATGATTTGAGGGTATACTTGGGGTAAAAGAGGTTTTGGGGAGAATATTTGTCTAAAATTTTCTTAAAATGAAGAATATACCCAAAAAGAGACGATATCTCACGAACGAAATTAGCGATTTGAATGAAATTTGGTACAAAAATCACAATCCGTGAATACTGGAAGCCTATTGTTTGTAAACACAATCGAATGTTCAGAACTCCCCTACATTTTCGAGTGAAATTTTGAAAAAATCATGAAAAAATCAAAACCTTTAATAAAGTTACGCAAATAGACATTTCTTATGTAATTTTTCCTCAGAAAACGACTGACACAAACTTTAGAACGCTAGCATTAACCGTTCTCGAGATATTGCATATTTTTCAAATAAATTTATCAAAAAATCTCATAAATTAAAAAAAATATATTAACTGTTGAGAAACATGTTCACTTTTCATATGTATTATCATGCGATAAATTTGGTGATATTATTCTCTTGGATATAGCTCGTTTCTTTCATGAGAAAAGATACTTTGAGTAATTCTTTTGTATTTGGATGCCAATAGTCATTTATCTGCTGTAAGAATAACTTATTTCTCTGTCCATAACGCTTGGCGAGATTTTGGCGACATATTTGGCGGAATGTTGCCAACTTGGCGACTTTTTTAAATGTTGTCAAATTAACAAAAATCTCGCCAAATGGATAAAATGACGCTAAATCAATGAAAATGACGACTAATTGAAGAAAATTCAATATCTTGTACAGAATATAAGTATCCACTGTAAGAATAACCTATTTTCTTTTACTGTAAAAGTAGTAAATTCATTGCATTATATAAGGAAAGTCATGTGCTGCCCACATCAGATTTTTTAAGCTGTATTAAAAATATGGTGCTTTCTTTTAAATACCTGGATATCTTTGAAAATTGAAAAGCATCCATCTTATTAAGGAAAAGAGAAATTTGAGCAGCATATTGAAGAACAAATAGTACAATAATGCAGCATACAGCTGTTTCGAGGATACGCTGGATCTCCTTCGTCAGAACACACGAAGTCCAAAAGAGGAATGGGCGTAAAAGGAAGAAGCAGGGGGATTATATACCAAGACCTGCATTAAGAGAGAGCCAATTGGAAAGCAGCATGAAGAACCGCCCATTCAATCTGAAACGACAAGTAAACACAAGCCCATTCATGCTGTTTTCTGATTTCAAGTATTTCTTATCCCTCGCACAAAGAGTATTGCACTTATTAAAATTAATCGTTAGGTTAGTTATTATCGAATTAAGGTTAGTTATTATCGAAATTTGTTCAATTTGAAATTAGCAAGTTAGGAACTGAAAAATCATCAGCATGGAAACAAACTATTGATAACCTTTGAAATCGTTCAGAAACGGAATGCTCAGTATGAAGGTCATTCACATTAGTCCACCCCCTCCAAATATTCCCTGCTCCTTGTCCACTAAATTTATATGACACTAATCCGATGCCCTCCTATCCGCAAGTTATTTGTTCAGGGTTGAGCCACTAAGTTGTCTGGGAGCGTTGTCAAATATTTGCACTCCATTTATTATTGAAACGATGGCAGATCATGCATGTTACGGTCCATTTATACAGTATAAATCAGACTAATTTTGTATAGGGAAAATTAGCAACGTATACTATAAATCGTCGAAATTGATGTATGCTTAAAAGCACTTTTTTGCTTATAACGTATATTATATTTTAGGTTTTATAAATTTGATTCGGAATAAAGGCTTTATGTACACTTTTCATATGCTTGTTTGTTCCTCAATGACACCTTTTTTGCAGTAAACTGAGTTTTTGAAAATCACAACCTTCAAAATTATCCAATAGTAGGATTTGAGAATTAAACGTTCTAAGCCCAACAACTAAATAATTTTCACATTGCTACAAAGTTTTAAAATCCCATCTTCAGAAGTTTTGGAGTATATTTAATCCGCACCAGCTTAAAATCTTGAAATTACTTTTTACTCTCATTTAGTGAAGTAGAAATACCTACTCTTACATTTTGATAGATTTGTATGTTTTGAGCACCTCTGAATGATCCGGTGATTAATGAGCAGCAGCGAACAGGTGGGCATAACCCCCCGAGCTCTGAGTGTTGGCGAGTATCAGCGAGCAAGGAACACGAAGTCAATCGTGTGTACCGATCGGATTAAAAAAGCTTAAGAAGTTAGCTATGGAGATTGGTGTGCATCATCAAACAAATGACAGCCTCAACGAGCGTTACGCTTGCGTAGCTGGCGGAACAAAAGTGCTCGCGATTCTAACACAGCGAGCGCCAACGAGCAAGAGGCGAAGCTTTCGTCTCTCAAAGCGAATTGAGGGGTTGTGAGTGAGATCAGAGTCCCTTGGGAGTTAAAATATCGAACTCTTACACATTTTGATGGATGTATATGTGTTGAGCACCCCTCTATGAGAACCAAAAACTGTTTCTATGATATCTGTATGTATGCTTCTAAGTCTAAACATGTTTCTCGAACAAAATGAATAAAAGATGATTCTAATTCTTAATCACAGTCTCTAATCATAACTACAGGATTGAAATATGCTTACGTCATAAGCTTTCCGTAACAACATAAGCCATCAAATGCTCCCCTCGTTACTTTCAATTTTCACAGAAAGCGCAAGGATCGCATGTTTCTCGTGAACATAAGCCATCAAATGCTCCCCTCGTTACTTTTACTTTTCACAGAAAGCGCAAGGATCGCATGTTTCTCGTGAACATAAGCCATCAAATGCTCCCCTCGTTACTTTCACTTTTCACAGAAAGCGCAAGGATCGCATGTTCCTCATGATCTAAGTCCCTAAAAATGTTGCATCATCGACAAAATATTCTAGAACGTCTCCTTGCTTCGAAGTGAGTGTGTAACTTTAATTTGTGAGTCGGAATGTCCTGAAAACTTGACAAAGATTATTGGCCCGACGTGTAACATGGTCTACGTACTAAAAATGTAAATCCAGATAAATTACTGCAGAATAAATCGTCTTAAATTAACCTGACTGCCTGATTATTAGCATCTACTGTAACTAATTCGATATGAATTTACTGCAAAAATAGCATTCTAATAATAGATCTTGACTGTAATGCATATATTTACCGCATACACCAACTAAACCACAGCTTTGCTTTTGCCATTACACATCGCCATTGTCTTATTTAAACGGATGGTATTATAAGCACACTGTACCGTTAATGGCTGATGTATCCTAAATATACTTTAACCTATTTGTATATCTCCCTCGCGTTTAATGATTCGCATCCAGATAAATCTATTGTAAATAGTGACATCTTCCCACATACACGTTTGCACTAGAAACTCTAAATGGGTTCCGGTATTCAAACCCATCTCATAAAAGATTCATTCAGTTCTCAATGGAGTAAATAAGTTTTCCATTTGCAGGGATGTGGATAACTTTGATTGGAATGTTATTGCACAACATAGGGAGAAACTCTGGTAATTCCGCTGTTAGAGTGAAACTCGGATAATTCAGCTATAGCTTAAATAAAGTGGACTTACGAATATAATTAATGATGTAAAATAATAAATGTCTATCCTTATGTAATTGTCATGACTGAGTGTTATCAATCCTTGAATAAATCAGATAGTTCCAGGTACGAGGTTGAAATTTATATTTTATCCAAACAGGGACATGGCGGTTTTACAGAACAGAGCAGAAATCGCGTCCAGTTTATTTTTCACCTTTCGCTTACGGGTGGGACAGCGTTCATCCCAAACGAAGAACCTCTCAAAAAGACAGGTATTTGACATACCCTATTCCAAACAGCTCGATCCCGCTTTGCAGACGCCTGCAAAAGGGGATTTTAAAACCTTTTACCTCTCTTTATTAAAATGTATTGTGATTTTATCTTTAGCTCAAAAATTCATATTCACACTTTCCTTTGCTGTAAATACATCTAAATGTAGTACATCTAAAGGTAGTACATTGGTCAACTAGTTGACCATGGGTACTACCTTTAGATGTATTTACAGCAAAGGAAAATGTGAATACGAATTTTTGAGCTAAAGATGAAATCTCAATACATTTTAATAAAGAGAGTTAAAAGGTTTTAAAATACGCGAATTAATTAAAATTAAACAAAATGTCATATTCACTATGACAGATGAATTTAAAATGATGCAGCGATCGACCGGTCTATCGAGATCGACGAGTTGAGCACTACTGGTATTGAGGATATACATGCCCTGGAGAATTTGTGGAACTGCATCTTTCTAGGAATAATTCCACGGCACTCTCCAGATTACGGAGTGGTCATTTAAATCCTATTACTTATACCTAAAACAGTTTCCGGTATATTCTAATCTAGAACGAATTGCCTGCCGCTGTCCTGGTCCCAAATAATCGCCTACTAATAAATAATTAAGCGCCCGCTACTTAAATGATATATTTGGACACAATTTAAAATGGCTTCGATCCTTGAATTGCTCGCTCTAAATAGCACGCCGAGCACTACGCAAAAGTAATAACATAAATAAATAAATAAAATCAACGATGAGGAGGGAATGCCTGGATTAAACTTTCCTAACACAGACCGTGATTCTTAGGCGGGCATGCGCAATAAAATTCACTGGTCGATAGGTCGAATCCGTGGACTTAGGACGTCGCTTGGTTGCTTTGCGATCACTTAATGCATTCACTTAAAAAATTACAAAAATTAAAATTACTTATGAAATCTATTTTCTTTAGCTTGAATGTTAAGATATTTACGGAACTATTAGCCAAGTTATAAAAGTGTGCTAATCTTTGTTTTTCGGATGCGACGATATACATATCAAGTAATGTTAAAAATGCTTATTTATTTAAAAAAAATAAATAAATATGAAATAATTGATCTACGGATTCGATTCAAACCTCGTTGGAAAGAATGCTCTCTGATCTCTTCGATGATGTGTAGTTGGAAACTCTCTGATAATATTTTCGGTCGCTGAGGAACCAATTTGTGTGAAAATCCTAAAACATTAAATTCGAATTAGTAATTAGTTATTTTAAGTGAAAATAGCGCCAAATAGCACCTCCTGGGTCCTGAAATACCTGTGTACTAAATTTCTAGGCTGTACGATGCTTGGATGTCCCTCTACAGACTGCACAAATAGAGATGCATCCCCCTTATGTAAGATGTAACAGTGGGACTGCTTCCCCAGAACATCTATCTTATTGTATCTTGCATCCCAATTACTCATACTTCAATTTTCAATTAAACCGATAATGTTATTAAACTCTTTCAACTGTGATGTACAAGAATTTGTCGTAATAGACTAGAGATAAGAAAGGAGTAGAAAAGGAAGGACTTTCAGATGTAGGCATAAGTTTTAGGGTTAACTGACAATTTTCTTATCTAAATCGATGTAAACTGTGACTAATTTATACTTTTAATAAGTGTTTGTTTTATTTTGGTATACAAGATCTGGAGCACTTACATCAAGATTAGTGAGAATGATTGAAATGCTATTATTTAAGCAATGTCCAATGTAAACTTCACCGGTCTGGGTCGTGAAGAGGAATTTAGCTTGATTCCAGATGCAAGAAAGATTAAAAATATAATTTGAAAGCTGGAAACTTAATGTAAAAGTGTTTTAGGGTATCAAAAGTTGATGGTTTTAAAACTGTATTACATGCATCTTCCACAATTCCTACTATAAATGTTCTTGAGAATTCGACTTAAAGAAAATTAACCAAAACTTACAAAAATTGGTAACGGAAGAATAGAAAACAACAATCAGCCAGAGTCGAGTACTCGCCCAGAGTCTTCTGAAATGTGACCCGACATTCTACTTAGAATATTTAATGAGATACTCTGAAAAGAATTACTAGAATTAATTTAGATTCTACTCAAGGCCGTCTTAACCATTGCTGGAGCCATTGGGCAAAAATAATTCCTATCCCCCCCACCATGAAACTGTTATAGTAAAAATGGAACAGTGAGCACGGAAGATGGCGCCCTTGCATTTGCCTACTTTGGCAATAGCCAAAAACGGCCCTGATTTTCCTCTTTTCCGAAACAAATCTAGGGGGTGATCCTCATTCTGCCGCTACCAAACTTTGTGAGTTTTGCAGACAGTTGCAGAGTATTAAATGTAATTCCAGCGCAAAACGAAAACTGAACCGGGCTGAGGATGAAACACATACTTCCAAGATTGATCACGTATGTGCTACCAAGCCACATTACTCGGGTCATCATCTAAAATAAATTAAATTACCTTACAAAACGCAAGTATGGCACGTTAATTTCAGCTTCAGAAAAAATAATCTGGAACAAGGGTCTCATTCGAGCTTTCTGGATTATACCCATATCTGCTACCTAACTTGCTTGTCTTCCTACATTTTATCCAGATATGTTGTCATTATGTCCATGAAAACAATTCTTTAATTACCTTACAAAGTCAATCGTTGCGATAAATCTCCAATTTGCTGCATTGCCACTTATGTTTCTTATTTAATAAATATCTTACCCCCTACTTCCCATTGCATGCTTTTAAAAGCACAATTATACAGTAATAATATCAACAACTTGGCTTAATTAATAGTACTATAAACAGTTTCGATTTGCTGACAACATAGCTCTTTGATTCCAGTAATTGTTCTAGATTAGAACGTTACAAGTTCTGCTGCATACCAGATCTATTAATCAAAATGCTATTTTAGAATTCTATTCAACTTCTAAGACATGTACTTCAAGCATTGTAAATATATATGGCATTCACTGTGGTATACAAAACACTATTGAGTGACAAATGCATAGAAATTACTTAGACATTATTCTAATTTTACGTCTCGTCAGTTGAGAGAATTATAAATAACAAACGTATTTTGAAAAGATGAGTCTTTACCAACATCTATTTGATTCGTTTATTAGTTTTTCCTTTTAACTTTTCTTTCAATACGCAGTAATCAGACACATACATACACATATAAAGCAACAGCTTATGCTGTTCTCAAAGAAAAAAATCTGATGTGGGCAACACATGACTTTCCTTATATAATGTAATGAATTTACTACTTTTACAGTAAAAAAATAGGTTTTTCTTATAGTAGATACTAATATTATTTCCAGGATATTGAATTTTCGACAATTAGTCGTCATTTTCATTGATTTAGCGTCATTTTTATCCATTTGCGGAGATTTTCTTAAGTTTGGCAACATTTCAAAAAGTCGCCAAGTTGGTGACATTCCGCCAAATTCGTCGCCAAAATCTCGCCAAGCGTTATGGATGAAGAAATAAGTTATTCTTATAGCAGACAAATGACTATTGGCGTTCAAATACAAAAGTATTACACAAAGTATCTTTTCTCATGAATGGAACGAGCTAGATCCACGAGAATGATGTCACCTAATTTATCGTATGGTATTACATATGAAAAGTGAACATGTTTCTCAATAGTAAATATTTTTTAAAATTTTATATGACTTTTTGATAATTTTTTTTTTTGAAAAATGTGCAATATCTCGAGAACAGTTTGTGTTAGCGTTCTAAAATTTATGCCAATCGTTTTCTAATAAAAAATTACATAAGAAATGTCCATTTGCGTAACTTTATTAGTGGTTTTGATTTTTTGACGATTTTTTCAATATTTTATTCGAAAATTCAGGGGGGTTCTGAACATTCGATTGCGTATAAAAACAATAAGCTTCCAGTGTTTATGGATTGTGATTTTTGTACCGAATTTCGTTTGAATCGGTCCATTCGTTCGTCAGTTATCGTCTCCACAGGTTCACTGACACACACACACACACACACACAAACACACACAAACACACACACAAACACACACACACACACAAACACACACACACACACACACACACAGACATCACTTCAAAAATGTTTGATTCGTGATCAGGGATGCTTGAAACGTGCTCTCCCGTCGAAAACTCAAATTCGAATTTTCGACCCCGTCACAATACTTTCCTTATACATTATGTATATAAGGAAAGTAAAAATGTTATTCCTATAGTAGATACTTAATTTCTTTCCAAGATATTGAATTTTCTTCAATTAGTCGTCATTTTCATTGAATTAGCGTCATTTTTATCCATTTGGCGAAATTTTTCTTAATTTGGCAACAATTAAAAATGTCGCCAAGTTGGCGACATTCCGCCAAATTCGTCGCCAACATCTCGCTAAGCTGAGAAATAAGTTATTCTTACAGCAGATAAGTGACTACTGGCGTTCAAATACAAAAGTATTACTCAAAGTATCTTTTTTCATGAATGGAACGAGCTAGATCCACGAGAATGATGTCACCCAATTTATCGCATGGTATTACATATGAAAAGTGAACATGTTTCTCAATAGGAAATATTTTTATTTTATTTTATATAACTTTTTGATAATTTTTTTGAAAAATGTGCAATATCTCGAGAACGGTTCGTGTTAGCTTTCTAAAATTTATGTCAATCGTTTTCAAATGAAAAAATACATAAGAAATGTCTATTTGCGTAACTTTATTATCGGTTTTGATTTTTTGACGATTTTTTCAAAATTTCACTCGAAAATTTAGGGGGGATCTGAACATTCGATTGCGTATAAAAGCAATAGGCTTCCAGCGTTTAGGGATTGTGATTTTTGTACGACATTTCGTTCGAATCGGTCCATTCGTTCGTTAGTTATCGTCTCCACAGACTCACTGACACACACACACACACACACACAGACATCACTTCAAAAATGTTTGATTCGTGGTCAGTGATGCTTGAAACGTGCTCTCCCGTCCAAAACTCGAATTCGAATTTTCGACCCCGTCACAATACTTTCCTTATACATTATATGCATATAAGGAAAGTAAAAAAATCTGATGTTCACATTACATGACTTTCCCTGCGGACAAAAATGCATTTTCTCTTTATTTCTTTCATAATTCATTAAATTGAGTTTAAATGCACAAAATAACACTGAATTTGCACTTTTAATTCAATTTTTGTTTTTATTTGGTAACTGGACATTTTTCATAGGCAGCGTAACAAAAATGAGTAATCAAATATCTTAAGAACGGTTAGTCTTAGTGTAATGGTTTAGTCGAATTCTTTTGCTTGTCAAAAATTACGTACAAAACATGCATTTAATTGACATATTTGAGCATACGTAGTCTTTTACTTTAGATTTTGGCGATTTTTGCGAGTCACTGCGTAAAAAACAGGCAAGTTCCTCTCTTCCGAATCGTACTAAAATTCAATCAGCACCAGGATATCCCATCAGTGGTTAATCTACCAAATTTTGTGAAATTCGGACAAATAGTTTTTTAGCTAGCGTGGATATATGAGAATTGCAAAAAAAGGCGGGTTCTTTTATCCCGAATCAAGACTAAGACCAAGACATTAAATTACGGGGTACCTGTCTCCAGGACACTCATTCCCACATCGAAAATAACATGTCAGACCATAGGGTGTGAGTTCTATAGCAATATGCGTGGTCAGCAATGGCGCTCTACTATCTAATGGACGTAAAAGGAAAGTATGGTTCTAGAGCGACCTGGAATCGAACTCGGGATCCCTCGCTGCGTAGGAGAGTGCTCTAACCAGTATACAGACTGGTACCAAAATCTAATCAGCACCAGGGTCACACACAAGTGACTTAACTATAAAATTGAATGACATTTGGTCTATTAGTTTTTACTTTCCTTATATACAATAATGTATAAGGAAAGTATTGTGACGGGGGGTCGAAAATTCGAATTCGAGTTTTCGACGGGAGAGCACATTTCAAGCATCCCTGATCACGAATCGAACATTTTTAGGTGTTGTGTGTGTGTGTCAGTGTGTGTGTGTGTGTGTATGTCAGTATGTGTGTGTGTGTATGAGTGTGTGTGTGTGTGTCAGTATGTGTGTGTGTGTATGAGTGTGTGTGTGTGTGTCAGTCAGTGAGTCTGTGGAGACGATAACTGACGAACGAATGGACCGATTCGAACAAAATTTGGTACAAAAATTACAATCCGTGAATACTGGAAGCCTATTGTTTTGATACGCAATCGAATGTTCAGAATCCCCCTAAATTTTCGAGTGAAATTTTGAAAAAAATCACCAAAAAATCAAAACCTCTAATAAAGCTACATAAATAGACATTTCTTATGTAATTTTTCAATCCCCCTAAATTTTCGAGTGAAATTCTGAAAAAAATCACCAAAAAATCAAAACCTCTAATAAAGCTACATAAATAGACATTTATTTCTTATGTAATTTTTCATTAGAAAACGATTAACATAAATTTTAGAACGCTAGCATGAACCGTTCTCGAGATATTGCACATTTTTCAAAAAAATTATCAAAAGATTATATAAAATAAAAAAAAAAATTCCTATTGAGAAACATGTTCACTCTTCATATGTAATATCATGCGAGAAATTTGGTGACATCATTCTCGTGGATCTAGCTCGTTCCGTTCATGAAAAAAGATACTTTGCGTAATACTTTTGTATTTGAACGCCAATATTCATGTATCTGCTATAAGAATGACTTATTTCTCCGTCCATAACGCTTGGCGAGATTTTGGCGACGAATTTGGCAGAATATTGCCAACTTGACGACTTTTTGAAATGTTGCCAAATTAATGAAAATCTCGCCAAATGGATAGAAATGACGCTAAATCAAGGAAAATGGCGACTAATTGTCGAAAATTCAATATCTTGGAACGAATATAAGTATCTGCTAAAAGAATAACCTATTTTGCTTTTACTGTAAAAGTAGTAAATGCATTGCATTATATAAGAAAAGTCATGTGCTGCCCCCATCAGATTTTTTTAGTTGGAGTGGATACCCTACATTGCACACACAGACGTCACGCTAAAAATAGTTTTATCATGTTCTAGAGGTCTCAAAGTGTGTAGATTCGTCAAAAACTCGAGTTGCGATTTTCGACACGATTCCAATACTTTACCTGTACATCACCATGTATTGCAGGAAAAGTGATATATCTGATATGGGCAGCACATGATTTTCACTGCAAATTCAAATTCATTTTCTTTTTATTTCTTTATTAATTCATTAAATTTAGTTTAATGGCACAAAGTAGCAAGCATAATTATTTGAAATGCCGCCGAATTTGCACTATTAATTCAATTTTCGTTTTCATTTGGTAACTCAACGTATTTTCAAAAGCAGCTGAGCAAAAATGCGAAAAAACTAAAATATCTAGAGAATGGCTCGTCTTAGAATGATGGCGTTGGTATTATTCTTTTATGCGTTACAAATTACGTATAAAACAAGCATGTAATTGATACATTTGAGCATACTTATTATTTTATTTTAGATTTTGACGATTTTTGCTAATCATTTCGTAAAAAAAAGAAGCAGTTTCTTTTTTACCGAATCGTACCAAAATCTAATCCACCTGAAACTCACAAGTCACATTTCTACCAAATTTTATGAAATTGGGTCTATTAGCGTTTTAACTAAAGTAGATGCATACGATTTTTGCGGGCCATTTCGCAAAAAAGGCAGGTTCTTCCATCCCGAATCGTACCAAAATCTAATCAGCAGCAGGGCACCCATTGAGACTTATCTATAAAATTGAATGACATTTGGTCTATTTGTTTTTTTTTATAGTTAGAGTAGATACATACATTGCACAGACATCCAACCACACACATACACCACGCTAAAAATAGTTTTTTCGTGTTTTAGAGGTCCCAAAACGTGTAGATCCGTCGAAAACCCTTGCGATTTTCGACACGATTCCAATGCTTTCCCTGTACATTACCATGTATTGCAGGGAAAGTAATATCTTTATTTCAAATAAATGCGTATTAATTAAATATACATTCATTCAGAAACTGTTTATTGTAATTAACTGAAAGTAAATAATTAATTATAAATTATTTACGTCATTATTTTTGAAAGAGTTACACAAATATTCTAGTCATGGAGGCGTGAAAGCTTCATATTAAGAAAACGCTAATATTGTCCGAGTCAATAATTCAGGTGGCACTGGGTTAAGATAAGTAGTTCTGCATTATAAGTATTTCTATGGTGAAAGGTTTAAAATATTTATTTAAACTGTCAATTTTGTAAAAATAAATTATAAGCTCAATGCAAATTAGAACTGAAACAATAAAAATTGTTCCTATGTATTCAAACGTATTTTACCTTTCAATTTATTTGTATCTCCATATATCCGTACTCTTTCTTGTAACTATGAAAATGTACTGGTTAATTACACTCATTAAGGAACCCTTAATTTAAAAATAATCAAAAATATATATACTAAATACTATGATTTTCTGTTGTGTCATCTAACAATAACGACTCCCTTACTAATACTAGTGACACCTAGATATAATTCTCAAAGCATTATGGCATTTTCAAGCGTTCCATTCATAGGGAATTTATCTCTTTCTTTTTAACTCCATGATTCTACTATTATAGCTAAATATATTTGGAAAAATCTGATGTGGGCAACACATGACTTTCCTTATGTAATGAAATGAATTTACTACTTTTACAGTAAAATAAATAGGTTTTTCTTCTAGTAGATACTAATATCCTTTCCAAGATATTGAATTTTCGACAATTAGTCGTCATTTTCATTGATTTATCGTCATTTTTATCCATTTGGCGAGATTTTCGTTAATTTGGCAACATTTCAAAAAGTCGCCAAGTTGGCGACATTCCGCCAATTTCGTCGCCAAAATCTCGCCAAGCGTTATGAACGAAGAAATAAGTTATATATATATATAACTTATTAGATATTGAATTTTCGACATATATTATATAACTATTATTATATATTTATATATTATATAGCTTATTAGATATTGAATTTTCCACAATTAGTCGTCATTTTCATTGATTTAGCGTCATTTTTATCCATTTGGCGAGATTTTCGTTAATTTGGCAACATTTCAAAAAGTCGCCAAGTTGGCGACATTCCGCCAATTTCGTCGCCAAAATCTCACCAAGCGTTATGGACGAAGAAATAAGTTATTCTTACAGCAGATAAATTGGCGTTCAAATGCAAAAGTATTACTCAAAGTATCTTTCTTCATGAATGGAACGAGCTAGATCCACGAGAATGATGTCACCCAATTTATCGCATGATATTATATATGAAAAGTGAACATGTTTCTCAATAGGAAATACTTTTTTTTCTATTTTATATGACTTTTTGATAATTTTTTTGAAAAATGTGCAATATCTCGAGAATGGTTCATGTTAGCGTTCTAAAATTTATGTCAATCGTTTTCTAATGAAAAATTACATAAGAAATGTCTATTTACGTTAATTTATTATTGGTTTTGATTTTTTGACGATTTTTTCAAAATTTCATTCGAAAATTTAGGGGGGTTCTGCACATTCGATTGCGTATAAAAACAATAGGCTTCCAGTGTTTACAGATTGTGATTTTTGTAAAATTTGGTTCGAATCGGTCCATTCGTTCGTCAGTTATCGTCCCCACTAACACACACACACACACACACACACACATACTTTCACACACACACACACACACAGACATCACTTCAAAAATGTTTGATTCGTGATCAGGGATGCTTGAAACGTCTACCGTCGAAAACTCGAATTCGAATTTTCGACCCCGTCACAATACTTTCCTTATACATTATGTATATAAGGAAAGTAAAAATGTATTAAATTGTACAATTCACTTTTATTTCTTCATTTTAAATACTTTATTTTTTTATTGTTCATGCAGAAAAAGTAAACAACAACTTATGAAGTAACATGTTACAAGCAATCTAATCCAATCTTCTTTTTTCATATAGCTTTTTATAATTTAAAACTTGTCACTGGAAATATTTCGCTCTTCGTGAAAAATATTTGATCAGGTTTATACGATTCCAACACAAGGTTATTGATTGAAAAATCGTCTGAAGCTATTTGCTCAGAGAATTGGCTTTACTTGCTGGCAACGGCTAAAACCGCCGTCGGCAGCTATGACTTTTCAAAAATGCATAAAGATTGAGTATTATGCGACATTTTCTGTTGCTATGATTTATTTCCCCTAACTGTGACTGCAAGCTATAGAATGAATAATTTAGAAATATAATGGAAGAAGTCTTTTTAATCATGAGGTGAATTGAGTATTTATTTACATTCTCTCTTATTTGCAGTCTAAAAGTGAGATTTGATGAAAAAACTGATATTGAATTCTCTCATTAAGGTTCTTATTTAGCTAGACATCGTATTACAAGCTAAAAATATATTAGGATAAACTTTTAATAAATACGTTCAAAATGCTCTGAAATGAAGAAAATAAATTTTTCCCGAGTACCCCAAAAAATTTTGTATACACTTAAAGAAAAATAAAATAAACGTGGGCTCTTATTTGAATTACATTTTATTACTGTTATTTTCTATGTTATAGAAATTTTTTCGTAAACGATTTTGTAAAAGGAGATAAATTGCCGTGATGTTGTGTAAACGGGGAAATGGTTAGTACGAATATAACTTTATAATTTGTGCTGACACAACACTTTATGCCAAATTACATGTTGCATTTATACATTGATTCGAATATTCTGCTGAGTATTTTATCTGCATTTTTCAAGTACAGTTGTGTGTATTTTTTTTTTTTAAACTCATCCTGGGATATTCATTACTGTGACAAATAATTCCTTCATAGTAAATTCCAGAACTTCTTAGAGCATTGGAAGCCAACGATGATCTATAAGTTAAGATTTTAGTAGTTTTAAGGGAAATAATGAAAAGCGCCCCCCCCCCCCCCCCCACGTTTATATCTTTAATCATGTATATATGAAAATTTTTTTAGCATTGAAGAGAAATTTATTTTCTACTTTCAACCCCATGCTGCCGGGGCTGAGCGAAGCGAAATGTTCGGCGGGGGATGGCGAACTACAGTGAGAAGAGGGCAGTAACCTTCGAGTATGTAATATTTAAAAAAAATGTATCAAAAAGATTCGCTTTCTCCTTTTCAGGCTTTGCCAAATTATAACTATTAAGTAAATGGTTGGCCGTCTGATCATGGTTAATCTATAATATGTGAAAACAATACTACATTTTCACGATAGTTGTTTCCTTCCATAGAAAATATTACACTCTGTTTCAAAAACATATGGGCACCTATGAAAATTATAGCCGCGAAACTCTTCATGGAAATGTCGTCTTAAGAGTTATGCAAATGATCAAACTGTCATCGCCAATGATGTTATAAGGCTCATGCAACGCGCATGAGAACGAGGAATCGCGCATCATTTAAAATGACCGGTGTTCTCTCTCATGGGCAATTGGAACAGATATTCTTCTTTGATACTACAAGTCGTGTACAAAGATGCTTTTGAGACGTACTTAAAGGCGCCACTGATTTAGAGAGAGGTCACATCATATTCCAACGAGAAGTTGGTTGGTGCAACAGACGTATCAGTTGCCATCTTGGTCGGAGCTTTAAGGTAGTTGCTCGGTGTTAGCAACAGTGTATCAGAAAAGGCACATACATCCGACGCAGAGGCTCAGGCCGACAGCAGACAGACAACTTCTCGAGAGGATCGTGCATTGAGGAAAGGAGCCACGACCACACCAATGACGTTGCTGTCAGCTATTCAAAGATATTGTCCATCCTCCATGCATCCTGTATCCAGTGATACATATTATTCAGAGACGACTGGCAGAAGGTGAGATTAGGTATCAACATCCATTAAGGGTGAGCGTCAGTAAATCTTCTGCCCTATCCGCGCTTTGTTAACTTTCGCGGCACACATTTTTTGCCAAAATTCTGCTTAAACAGTTGCTAAATATTTTCTGAATGATAAAATGCAATGCTTAGATTATATTAAAACTAAATTTAATACCCAATAAAACATAGAATATATTTTTTATCTTAATCCAAAATATTTTTAGTGCTGCAATCTGTTGTCGTAATTTAATTTATACCGATTGTTTTTATTTTTTAATGAACATTTTTAAATATCTATGCCTTCTAATATAGTATTAAATACAACAGATCATATATAATAATATCATAATCACGGAAAGGTAATTTCTCTTTCTATAAATTTGATAAGGAGATCTGAATGTACATCACTGAGGGCTGCAGTTTTGTCTTCAAGTTCCTTTGCTCAATTCCAAGTTCAATTACGTTTCAGTGATTGTGGCATTATTATATATGATCTGCTGTATTTAATAGTGTATTAGAAGGAATAGATATTTAAAAATGTTCAGTAAAAATAGTCGGTATGAATTAAATTGCGACAACAGATGGCAGCACCAAAAATATTTTGAATTAAAATAAAAAATATATTCTATGTTTTATTGGGTATTAAATTTAGTTTTAATATAATCTAAGTATTACATTTTATATATCAGAAAACATTTCGCAACTGTTTGAGCAGAATTTTGGCGGAAAATGTGTGCCGCGAAAGTTAACAAAGAGCGGATAGGGCAGAAGATTTACTGACGCTCACCCTTAAAACGCCAACCACTGATGCGTCAACATATACAGAGCCGTTCGGATTAGTGTCCAGCTCGGTCAACTTGGGCAGTATCCGATTGAAGGCATGTTGTCTTTAGCGACGCATCTCGCTTCTCTTTCAGTGATAATAACCACTACATACATCTGTGGAGGATGATGACTGGGTAGCGTCTCGATCCCGCATTTGTTATCCCGAGGCACACGGCCATCACACGTTATGTGACAGTCTAGGGAGCCATCTTGTGGGACAGCCGATCTCCGCTAGGTGTGCTTCCAGCCAATCGGACAGCTCGCTTGTACGTCGATGATATTCTGCAGCCGATTGTTCTTCCTATGCTGTCAAGCCGCCTAGGTTCTATTTAGCAATAAGCCAACGCTCGACCACAAATTGCGCGACTTTCTCTACAATGTCTTCGAGCGGGCGCGGTAGCCCATTGGTTAGCGCGCTGGAGTTGCACTCGGTAGGCCCGGGTTCGATTCCAGCCACTGCCAAAACTGCCGCCGTGTTCATGCGGAGTACGATCACGTTAAACATGTGGGTCCGAAAGTCCTTCCGAGAGGTTGGTGGTAGGGGAAGGAGGGTACGGTCCCTGTGGATGCCTCCCCCACTGGGTTCCGGTCAAAATTGGGTGGCACTTCCCGACCGTCCAAACAGTTACCTTACACCTTCCTGGTAGGTCGGACGGTCTGGGTTTCAACAACAACAATGTCTTCGAGGATTTAATACCTTCCCATGACTATCCAGATTCCCAGACCTATCACCAACAGAACGCGCCTAGGACGTGCTTCGGCTATTTCAGCCTTCTAATAAATACACTTGAATTAGCTGTTAGTTGCTACATTTGTGGCAGAAACTTCTACAGAGGTACATAAGCAACTTAATTAACTCTGTCGCAGCGAATATCGATGCATAGCTGTCAGGGGAGGATTTACCATTTAGGAAAATGTCATCTTGTTGTCAGCATTTCTTAATAAAATGTTTTTTGCTCCTAAATTCTAATCATTTGCATATCTTCTTAAACGATACATGCATGCCAAGTTTTGAGACTGTAGCTCAATTTCTTATGGTATATATTGTTTTGCAATGGAGTGTATTATCACTGCTACGTGAACAATGTCTTGTAGATTTATGTTATCAAACTTTTAATATTCGAATAAGGTATCTTATAATGTTAATAATTCAATTTTGTGTTAAATTCTACATTTGGATCTCCTATAATTGGGTTTTGTGACTAATATAAAATTTAGAGAATATATCGGAAGAAATAAACGGGTATATAAGATCGATGAAAAAATCTTTCCAAACAGACTATTGCGCGGGACTTGCTGCAAAGAATCGAGTTGAGGAAACTTCTTCCTGCCTGAGAAATTCTATCTTCTCGTATAGAATTTCATGCTCGTGACAGTGATCCATTCCTTCCCATTATTGTCTGCTGCCTCTCTCCCTCCTACTGTACCTAAAGTCGTCTGTAATTTATGAATCCATTATAAAGACTCTTCCCTTTGCAGATGAGGATGGCGGAAAAATCGTCTTCTGGAAAGAATTTTATTATAACTAAATAAATGGAAAAGAAGCGAATAAATTTGATATTTTTGATTACTTGAAATAGGTCGGTTGAGATTATTTTGCCTTTTTATTTCGTGTTCTGTCTAAAAGAAATGCATTGAACAGGAAAATAAAATTCTCAATTTAGATAACATGCAACTCATTTCGTTCCTTTCAATGGGTAATTTATGTGTCTGTATCTGAGAGGAAAAAAAGGATTGTTTAGGAAAATATCATTCTTAAAGGCTTGGAATGATTCAGAATGATTCATTCTTAAAGGTGGTGAAAATATCATCTCTGCTTTTCTGCGTTTTTCTGAGAAAATGTGTTATTACATATTAAAGGGATTTATTTATTATTTTTTTTAAATTATTAAATTAAAAAAAATATTTTTTCGTATTTAATTAAATTATTATTTTGAGAAATTATTTTTTTCTCTTATATATGAATAGTTTAGTTCAACAAGTTACAAACGATTTTCTTTAATTGGGTGTAAATGCGCCATGTAAAATAAATAAAAATATTAAAACGTAAAAAAATTAAAATTTTTAAAACAGATATAATTATGAATTTAAAAACTCTCTTTATATGTTACATTCAATAGTAATTCCTTATAATGTGTCATATTATTTTTCTTTGAGAAATACGGACAATATTTTCATATAGAATTTCATCAAAACTAATTTAAGGAACTAAATAAATTCTTAAAATTATTTATTTTCCAGTTGAAATTGTCATTTTTCAAATTTTGTTTAAATCTAAACTTTGAGCAGCACATTATTTTAAATAATATACTGTTCAAAGTTCTACAAGAGTTTATTCTGTTTTAAGTTTATATGTAACAATTTTCTTTAATTTTTCAGGTAAGGATATCTTATCTTTGACGGGAAAACACTCAAATCTGAATAAACATTTGGAAGTATTTGGAACAAAATATATTTTTGAAATGTGGTGAGTTCTACATGAATGTATTTTTCATATTACCACAGTAAATGAAACCTCTGCATGTGAGAATACAACTTTTTAGTACTTCCTTAAAGAAAGAATTTTACTTATGCCTGCTTTCGTCAAGGAATACTACTGTATTTTTCATATTATTTTTGATTAACAGAAATGATTTTCAGGTTTCACACTAAAACTTATTGCTCGAAAGTATTTAATTTATACTTTTAAAACTATATTTTGGTTGACTTTGATTTTAAAGTATTAATTAGTTGACGTGTTTTCATACTATTTTATTTAACTTATATGTATTTTCTCTCTAACTAGAATGTATAACGTTTTCTAAAGTTCCGACCGAAATAAAACGAAATGAATGATGTGGAATTTTGAGATTCGGAGATTAAATAATTTAAAATTTTTGTCTTGTGAACCACTTGTTATTTTTTGCATTACAGTAAACTTTCGTTAATCTGGTATCCGATGATTCGGCACACCTGATAGACCGGCACGCCTCTCTAGCAACTTTCGAGTCTGTTTTGTTGGACTGAGGAATTTTTATTGTAATAGATGAAAGGATGTTATATGTAGATTTGCGTACATTGGTATTAATTTTACATTACATTACGCTCCAAGGAGCTAAAACTCAGAGGATATGGCACTTTGCCTTGCCTCTTACTCTTTTGGAGAGAACGATTAGAGAAGAGTACTTCTTTCAGACGTTTCTCAAACATTTGTATAGTGCAAACAAGTCCTGCTTGACGTCGCTTCGCTTGTTGTATTGTTGCCACTGGCAACAATAGATGCAAATTTGACTTCAGAAAGTTGGTGGTATTAATTTTATAATTTTGAAATTAATTTAAATGTTTTCCACATACTGCATTGTGTAATCCAATCTATGTAGCATTTTAGGCACATAATATGACCCCCCCACCCCATTATTTTGTTTTAAATTAATTTTTTTCATTTTGCACCCCATGCTAGTTCGGCATCCGATAATTCGTCAAATTTGGTAATCCGACACGTGTTATAAAACTGATTATAAAAATATTTCGTGTTATAAAACTGATTTTAAAAAATTATCATGGCAGGATTTCTAAAGTAAGTATAGCGGATCTCAGTTGGAATAAGAAATGTAAAGAAAAGTTCGAATCGCGCTCGCATTTCAGAGAACAGCATCCTTAAACCAATGGTGCACTTTTAAGGATGGGATACCTATATATAAGAAATACCCAATGCGTACTTTCTCACACAATTGTATAAAATATCGTTTTCGTGAAGATTTCTGAATACGAGATTTCTACGGAAAAGTATGTATTGGAAAACCGTCTAAAGTCATTTTTACGACTCTTTGAAATATGTGTAAGAGTATGTGTGCGTGTGTTCGATGACTCCAGAAGGAACAAGAAATTTATGAAGAAGTCTTCATACAGTGGCAAGTGTACACTGAATTTCTGACGTAACTGTTAAGCACTTTTATTTTATTTTACACATGTATTGAGTACAGTCATACGAGTTTTCGGGGAAAAAAAACCGACGTGACATCTCCAGAAACGGAAATGAAAATCCTTAGTAAACCTCATTTACCCCTTTCCGAAATTCGATGCCGACTCCATATGTTATCCTTTAATATGTAACAATATTTAATTTTGATAAATAGGTGTTGCAAGTTAAATGCAAATTTTTAAATCGGAGATGGCATCTCTAGTTTTTTTAACCGTAATTGGAAAAAACACCGGAAGTGGAAATGTTTGGTGAACCATTTATTTCTCTAGAATTTAATGCTTATCCCTAAATGTCGTAGTCGAAGCTCTCTATATAGTAAATACTAAAGATAAGATATTTGAAATAATTACTAGGGTAAAAACGACCAGATAGATATATTTATTACTCGTATAATTACTCCACTAATTCAACAACAGGCATTTGTATCGCTATGGAATTTGTGGTGCAGCTACATTATGTAAAAATCCTAAAATAAGGAATAATACTTTTTTATGCGCTCTATTAAAACACTTAATATTCCAAATTTAAGAATGACATGGCATTATTTCGTATGGAAAACAATGATTCCTGGAACACTGATAGTTCTATAGTGAAAGTAATAAACGAATAATTTTCAATTCATTATGCATGTAAAATGTGTTAAAATAAAATGTATTAATATAAATCAGCTGTTTGTCTCCAGTGAATCAATTTCTCCGATTTCTTGCCAATTCCATTCTTTAAAGTGGGAGATTAACCACCTTGAAATCTAAGAAAAAATATTTTTTGTTCCATTTTCCATATTTATTGAATAAAATTATAAGAATATTTATAAAACAAAAAAATCTTATGTGGGCAGCACGACTTTCCCTGCAGACTTATATCCACGTTCTCTTTATTTTAATTAAATTTATTTCACTTTTAATTAAATTTTCGTTCTCATTTGCTAACTGAACTTATTTTCAAAGGTGGACTAGAGAAAATACGAAAAAACTAAAATATCTCGAGAACGGCTAGCCCTAGTGTAATGGGGTTGGTCTTATTCTTTTCATCGTTAAAAATTGCGTATAAAATAAGCATTTAATGGATATATTTAAGCATACGTAATTTTTTAGTTTAGATTTTGACGTTTTTGGGGCCCATTTCGCACAAAAAGGCAGGTTATTTTTTTCTGAATCATACCAAAATCTAATCAGTACCAGAGTGACCCACAAGCGACTTATCTACCAAATTTAGTGAAATTCGGTTCATTATTTTTTCAGCCAGAGTGGATACAGTCTTTTGAGGGCCATTTCGCAAAAAAAAAAAAGGAGGGTTCTTTTCTCCCGAATCGTACCCAAAACGAATTGGCACCAGATTCGCCCACAAGTGACTTACCTACCAAATTTTATAAAATTCGGTCAATTAGTTGTATGGTATGCAGTTTATTAGTTGTATGGTATGTTCGGTATATTAGTTGTATGGTTATAGTTTGTATGGTTGCAAAATATGCACACACAGACAGACAGACGGACACACAGACAAACACACACACAGACAGGCACACAGACGTCACTCTAAAAATTGTTTTTTCGTATTCTAGAGGTCTCGAAACGTGTAGATCCGTCGAAAACCCGAGTTGCGATTTTCGGCATGATTCCAATACTTTCCCTATACATTACCATGTATTGCAGGGAAAGTAAAAAAAAAAAGAATATTCAAATTAGAAACACGTTTTATAATAAAATTGGAAAAGGAATCCATGCACAAATCCAGCAATACCCTTCCAAAATTTGAAAACAGAATTCTTACTTTCAACATAGACAGCATTGTAATAACTTAAAATACTAGAATCTTAAAATAATAAGTTATTAATTTTAAGAAAAAATCTTAAAATCTGGCATACTATTAAATGCGGCATATTTACATATTCCACATAAAATCCACTTAAAAACCTATTTGTCAACAAATTTCTATTAAAAACAATGCTACAATGCTCTTTAATATTCAAACACAAGAACTATATATATATATATATTTACAAATTCTAATATAATTTTAGGTGTAGCTTAAAATAACCTCTAAAGAGATCATATAAAAAATTGGAAATACATGTGTCACAGTTTATCTGGAAGCCTACGCACAGCATTTATACCGCAATACACACTTTCAAAAACTATCATCATAATAAAAAAATCTGATGTGGACAACACATGACTTTCCTTATATAATGCAATGAATTTACTATTTTTACAGTAAAAAAATAGATTTTTCTTATAGTAGCTATTTATATTCTTTCCAAGAAATTGAATTTTCGTCAATTAGTCGTCATTTTCACTGATTGAGTGTCATTTTTATCCATTTGGCGAGATTTCCGTTAATTTGGCAACATTTAAAACACTCGCCGAATTGGCGACATTCCGCCAAACTCAGCGTCAAAATCTCGCCAAGCGTTATGGACGGAGAAATAAGTTATTCTTATAGGAGATAAATAATTATTGGCGTTAAAATACAAAAGTATTACTCAAAGTATTTTTTCTCATGTGAACGAGCTAGATCCACGAGAATGATGTCACCCAATTTATCGCATGATATTACATATGAAAAGTGAACATGTTTCTCAACAGTTAATATATATATTTTTTAATTTATGGAATTTTTTGATAAATTTATTTAAAAAATGTGCAATATTTCAAGAACGGTTCATGCCAGCGTTTTAATGTTCATGCCAAGCGTTGTCTAAGGAAAAATTACATTACAAATGTCTATTTACGTAACTTTATTAACGGTTTTCATTTTTTGACGATTTTTTCAAAATTGCACTAGAAAATTTAGGGGGTTCTGGACATTCGATTGCGTATAAAAACAATAGGCTTCCAGTGTTTACTGATTGTGATTTTTGTACCAAATTTCATTCGAATCGGTCTATTCGTTCGTCAGATATCGTCTCCAGACTCACTGACACACACACACACACACATCACCTCAAAAATGTTTGATTCGTGATCAGGGATGCTTGAAGCGTGATCTCCCGTCGAAAACTCGAATTCGAATTTTCGACCCCGTCGCAATCCTTTCCTTATACATTATGTATATAAGGAAAGTAATTATTGTACCAAATTTTTATTAACTGCAGTTTTTGTAGTAGTAGATAAAGCGCAAGACAGCAAATTCTAAAAGTTTGATGTCATTTAAAGAAATAATGCCAGGTCCATAATATTTGAAATATTCCACTCCAAACAACAGTTTTTGAACTGGTAAAAGTAATCCGCCACCCCCCTTAGAGAATTAAAAATATTTAAAAAAATAACTTGCAAATCCAAGCTCTTTAAAAAAAATTTGATGTGGGCAGCACATGACTTTCCTTAAATAATGCAATAAATTTACTACTTTTAGAGTTAAAAAAATGTTATTCTTATAGTAGATACTTATATTCTTCCCAAGATATTGAATTTTCTTCACTTTAGTCGTCATTTTTGTCCATTTGGCGATATTTTCGTTAATTTGACAACATTTAAAAATGTCGCCAAGTTGGCGACATTCCGCTAAATTCGTCGCCAAAATCTCGCCAAGCGTTATGGACAGAGAAATAAGTTATTCTTACAGAGGATAAATGACTATTGGCGTTCAAATACAAAATTATTACTCAAAGTATCTTTTCTCGTAAATGGAACGAGTTAGATCCACGAGAATGATCTCACCAAATTTATCGTATGATATTACATATGAAAAGTGAACATGTTTCTTAACAGCTAATATTTTTCTAATTTATGGGAGTTTTTGATAAATTTATTTGAAAAATGTGCAATATCTCGAGAACGGTGCATGCTAGCTTTCTAAAATTTATTTCAATCGTTTTCTAAGGAAAAATTACATAACAAATATCTATTTGCGTAACTTTATTAGAGGTGTTCATTTTTTGATGATTTTTTAAAAATTTCACTCGAAAATTTAGGGGAGTTCTGAACATTCGATTGCGTTTTAAAACAATAGGCTTCCAGTATTCACGGATTGTAATTTTTGTACCAAATTATAATCGAATCGCGGCATTCGTTCGTGAGATATCGTCTCCACAGACTCACTGATACACACACACACACACACATATTATCACACACACATATTTTCACACACACACACACACCACTCCAAAAAATGTTCGATTCGTGATCAGGGATGCTTGAAACGTGCTCTCCCGTCGAAAACTCGAATTCAAATTTTCGACCCCGTCACAATACTTTCCGTATACATTATGTATATAAGGAAAGTAATAATATTGTTTCATTCTACTGCCGACTGTGACACAAATGGACGAAAAAATAATGACTATGTATATATCAGAACGTTGCTCGCACTTGAGATATTACTTTCCTTATATACATAATGTATAAGGAAAGTATTGTGACGGGGTCGAAAATTCGAATTAGTGTTTTCGACGGGAGAGCACGTTTCAAGCATCCCTGATCACGAATCAAACATTTTTGAAGTGATGTCTGTGTGTGTGTGTGTGTGTGTGTGTGTGTGTGTGTGTGTGTGTGTGTGTGTGTATGTGTGTGTGTGTGTGTGTGTGTGTGTCAGTGAGTCTGTGGAGACGATAACTGACGAACGAATGGACCGATTCGAACCAAATTTGGTACAAAAATCACAATCCGTAAACACTGGAAGCCTATTGCTTTTATACGCAATCGAATGTTAAGAACCCCCCTAAATTTTCGAATGAATTTTTGAAAAAATCGTCAAAAAATCAAAACCAATAATAAAGTTACGTAAATAGACATTTCTTATGTAATTTTTCATTAGAAAACGATTGACATAAATTTTAGAACGCTAACATGAACCGTTCTCGAGATATTGCACATTTTTAAAAAAATTATCAAAAAGTCATATAAAATGGAAAAAAAAATATTTCCTATTGAGAAACATGTTCACTTTTCATATATAATATCATGCGATAAATTGGGTGACATCATTCTCGTGGATCTAGCTCGTTCCATTCATGAAAAAAGATACTTTGAGTAAAACTTTTGCATTTGAACGCCAATTTATCTGCTGTAAGAATAACTTATTTCTTCGTCCATAACGCTTGGCGAGATTTTGGCGACGAAATTGGCGGAATATCGCCAACTTGGCGACTTTTTGAAATGTTGCCAAATTAACGAAAATCTCGCCAAATGGATAAAAATGGCAATAAATCAATGAAAATGACGACTAATTGTCGAAAATTCAATATCTTGGAAAGGATATTAGTATCTACTAGAAGAAAAACCTATTAATTTTACTGTGAAAGTAGTAAATTCATTTCATTATATAAGGAAAGTCATGTGTTGCCCACATCAGATTTTTTTTTTGTTATTTCCCCACAAAAATCAAAATTTATTAGTCTGTAGAGAAAGTTCTATGCTGGGCACATCAGGGTATTTTCTGTCGAGAATTAAATTTTTTCATATCTTTTCCGCCGAGCCAAATCTTCAAAGCTCCGAGGCACAAGGTACAACTTAGCCGCTTCTTCTTGTAAGACACACCAAGTTCAACTCATTGATTTTCGATAGCTCAAAACTTTTCCCTTTACCCACAACAGACGTAGAAATAAATAAAAAGGCGAGATAAAAAAAAAAGAAAGACAGTAAATAAACAGAAAAGAAGTTTCACTCCCGATAAAAGAAACTTGTTCTCCATAAATCAAAATTCAGACGACTATTGGATGTATTTTTGTTCGATTCGTTGCATCTATTCCTTTCGGAAATAAAACGGCAAGACTGCATTAATGTAATGAAACTGCAATACTATTTTCGGTAAATGGCATATGTATGGTTGGTTTGTCACTCTATAGTCATTCCATGCACCTTAAATAGACCTTAATTTATTCCCTAAATGAATTTTGTTACAGTACAGTACACGTTTAACATATGAAAGCTCCACTGGAGATGAATTCATTATCTTGAGTCATTATTTTCTACATAAAAAAAAATCTGATGTGGGCATCTAATGACTTTCCTTATATAACGCAGTGAATTTACTACTTTTACAGTAAAAAAAATAGGTTTTTCTTATAGTAGATACTTATATTCTCTCCAAGATATTGAATTTTCGACAATTAGTCGTCATTTCCCTTGATTTAGCGTCCTTTTTATCCATTTGGCGAGATTTTCGTTAATTTGGCAACATTTCAAAAAGTCGCCAAGTTGGCAACATTCCGCCAAATTTGTCGCCATAATCTCGCCAAGCGTTATGGACGGAGAAATAAGTTATTCTTATAGCAGATAAATGACTATTGGTATTCAAATACAAAAGTATTACTCAAAGGATCTTTTCTCATGAATGGAACGAGCTAAATCCACGAAAATGATGTCACCAAATTTATCGCATGATATTACATATGAAAAGTGAACATGTTTCTCAACAGTTAATATTTGTTTTTAATTAATGGGATTTTTTGATAAATTTATATGAAAAATGTGCAATATCTCGAGAACGGTTCATGCTAGCTTTCTAAAGTTTATGTCAATCGTTTTCTAAGGAAAAATTACACAAGAGATGTCTAGTTGCATAACTTTATTAAAGGTTTTGATTTTTGATGATTTTTTCAAAATTTCAGTCGAAAATTTAGCGGGATTCTGAACATTCGATTGGGTTTTAAAACAATAGGCTTCCAGTATACGCGGATTGTGATTTGTGTATTAAATTTCATTCGAATCGCTCTATTGATTCGTAAGATATCGTCTCCACAGACTGACTGACACACACACATACCACACACACACACATCACCTCAAAAATGTTCGATTCGCGGTTAGGGATGCTTGAAACGTTCTCTCCCGTCGAAAACTCTTATTCGAATTTTCGACCCCGTCACAATACTTTCCTTATACATTATGCATATAAGGAAAGTAAAAATTAGGGAAGCAAATGGTGTAATTTTTAGAACGTCTACATGCATTTTTCTCAGGATGTCACATGTTCCTGAATTATTATATTAATAAGTATTATATTTCAGCTAAAATAAAAAAGAACTTAAAAATAATATGTTCATTATTATCACTTTGCATTTAACCAGAAATAGATGCACACCGTTTAAAAGTTATCTTGAAAAATTTTCATGATATAAGAAATTTTAATTTTCAGAGGACGCTTCATATTTTTATGTTTTATGATTTTATTTTGATGGATGCTTCATATGTTTATATTTTAATGCACATTTTGTAAAACACCCTTTTTAACTTTTCCAATTTCTAATATTAGAGACAGTTGGTTTCCAGGAGTTTTTCCCTTGCAGCACATTTGCGTTTTCCTCCATAGCACGTGACTACTTTTCCACCTCCTGATTACGTGTTGCTCTGGCTCTAAATGTCGTTTGCGACCTGCAGGATGACGGGGGATGACTGGGAGATCGCCGCATCTTTTCTCCGCACGAAGAGTTTAGTTGTTTTGACTTTCAAAGGAAGTTGACATTCTCCTCAGCTGCTCGAGAGCTAAATTTAATTTATTTCGTAAAGGTGAATGGTCGTGTTCGTATACGTTAGACCTCAGTGTTTATACGAAAGATTCTGACAACTCAGTAAAGTGTTAAATGAGGTTTCTTTAAACACATTATATTTAGCCGAATGTTGCACTAAAGGGTTGAATGGAAATGAGATTTGTGTTCCGTTTCATAGATTCCAGCATTCCAACAGAGTATATCGACAAAGAATCCATGACATTTTGCATGCTAATTTTAATCGCTAACAACAATAATTCTATTGATTTTCAACGAAGTCAAGCTATAAATAAACTCTAATTTCTCTTGTTGTTTTCAACCACAATCGACATACTTATTAATTTAGATAGAAAAAAGTCGCATATGCCCATCAGAATATTAAAATTTCAGTCTACAAGAATGAAAGTTATGAAAATAATGCGAAAGGTGTTTAAATTTAACAAGTAATTCATTAGTGCTTTACTGATATTTATTCTTGTCAGAAACAGGGAATTTAACACTCATAATAACAACAACAAAAATTCTCATCCCCATTTTTCCCTTCCTGAGGAAAAAATTGAAAATACAATTCCATTCGGTTTAATACCATGGTCGATGCTATGTTGCAAAATATGCAGCCTTCTAAGTTAGCATTCTAAGGACTTCTGAAAGGTTTAGAAGGACTTTTTGAAACCCTCAGTTCATTTTATCAATGAGAATTGAGAAAACGAGCAGACCCAAATTGAAAAAATGAGCCCAAACCTAACGCAGCCGGCAATTCGACTGCGTTAGGTTTGGGAGCCCATCTTCTTTATTCAATGTACCAGTTCTTTTTCTATAAAAGTTTTAATGATGGCCTTAGAATTTACTTTTGACTAGGTGCCCCATCATGTATTAAAGTGGCCTTATCAAGGCCTCTAACATGGCGACAATTGCAATGCTTGTCAAAAGAGCGGAAATATATTTTCTGGAATTCAAAGGTGCATTTTATTTTGACGGAAGTCAGTTTTTTAAAAGACTCTAAACTACAGTTATGTTCGTGTAAATATTGCATATATTCTACGTATGACTATACTATAAGTACGCAAATACTCTGTATCAGGGTCATCAAAGAATTTCTGGAGGGTTTGGAAAGACAAAATATGATAAACAATTATATAGATTCTTAAATAAACCGATCCAATCTACAGGTCAATAGCTATACATTAATACCAAAGTCGTCTTTTTGGGTTAAGTGTTCACACAGAAGATCATCAGAATATAATCTCCTATACACATTGTTACGAATGCATAAAATACTTTTGCTTCATATTGACTCTATGCAAGGAAAAAACACTACAGGCAAATATTGCTATTACATGAAAGTACGGTTGCCATACTTTTGGCGACGTTTCGTTACATAGTTTCCAGATTTGGCGATTGGCGACTTTGAACGCGTTTCTGAATCCGCTATAACTTCTCGAAATAGTGACTGGTTTCAGAGATACGAGCACTTTCTATGGAGAGTATATAGGGGAGTTATAGCTCAGTTGGACCAGAATTGACGCGATACGAGCTAAATTGAATTGTAAGAATTGATTCTCTGCTATTTTGTGAATTAGCTGAGCATTTAATTGCTGTTTTATTGTATGTGACGGTTGTTCAGTGATCGTGTAAAATAGTTTTCGAGCTATGCGTTGTATATTGCTCCTGTTTGCGCTTATTAGTGCTTTTGAATAAAAGTGTTAGTTATATAGAAATTTGGACTCATTTTTGTATCCTGAGAGTACATCCACGATTGCAGAGGATATGTCGTAGCAATACAATATATATACATGGACGGACATGTTTTAATAGTAAGATGTGGTGAAATTCCTGTTCTCTCTCTATCTTATTACTTTTCTTATAGACAATAATGTATAAGGAAAGTATTGTGACGGGGTCGAAAATTCGAATTCGAGTTTTCGACGGGAGAGCACGTTTCAAGCATCCCTGATCACGAATCGAACATTTTGAGGTGATGTCTGTGTGTGTGTCAGTGAGTCTGGGGAGACTATAACTGACGAACGAATAAACCGATTCGAACGAAATTTGGTTCCAAAATTACAATCCGTGAATACTGAAAGCCTATTGTTTTTATACGCAATGGAATGTTCAGACCCCCCCCCCCTAAATTTTCGAGTGAAATTTTTTAAAAATCATCAAACAAATCAAAAACTCTAATAAATTTACGTAAATAGACATTTCTTATGTAATTTTTTATTAGAAAACGATTGACATAAATTTTAGAACGCTAGCATGAACCGTTCTCGAGATATTGCAAATTTTTCAAAAAAATTATCAAAAAATCATATAAAATAAAATATTTTCTGTTGAGACACATATTCACTTTCATATGTACTATTATGCGATAAATCTGGTGACATCATTCTCGTGGATCTAGCTCGTTCCATTCATGAAGAAAGATACTTTGAGTAATACTTTTGTATTTGAACGCCAATAGTCATTTATCTGCTGTAAGAATAACTTATTTCTCCGTCCATAACGCTTGGCGATATTTTGGCGACGAATTTGGCGGAATGCTGCCAACTTGGCGACTTTGTTAAATGTTGCTAAATTAACGATAAGCTCGCCAAATGGATAAAAATGACGCTAAATCAATAAAAATGACGACTCATTGACGAAAATTCAATATCTTGGAAAGAATATAGATATATACTATAAGAACCTATTTTTTTACTGTAAAAATAGTAAATTCATTGCATTATATAAGGAGAATCATGTGCTGCCCGCATCAGATTTTTTTAAATTATAGTCCATCAACGAAACAATAATGCAGAGGGTAATCTTGAGGATATATTTCTAAATCCAAGGATGGAATCCAATTAAATTGCTTACTAATTTCTATTCCATTACTGACACTGACGAGCGGACACATGATAGCAGCAAAGCGGAACTGCTTTTAATTAGGATTCAACAATAATAGAAGTATTAGGTTTCCGGATTTAAAGAAAAGGCCATCTGACGGCGCGAGACAATAGGATGTTACTGGAAACTCCGCAGAATAGGATTAACTGAGAAGATCTGCATTAACTGACACCAGGAATTTCCTGAAGACAACTGATGACAGAAGGAATTAATTTCATTTTGATTTCTAAGGATTTAATGTAGGTAGTAAATGTATGTTGAATAGTCACTGAATTTCAATTTTAAATTAGAGTATATAATGTTTAATTCTCCAGTGACCGAAAAGAGTGGATTTTCTGATTTAACTGAAATGTCTGCTCTGGTTCATGTATCATTCTCTTTGCTCGAAAGAATATCTTTACATATTTGTTTTGTGCCGTTATACTAATAGAGATATTTATTCGCACTACCAAACTACGTCTTTGCCGTCGGAATGCATATATTTTCTAATAATAATTATATATATATTTTCTAACGTAGCATTCTCAGATGTCACAAGTCGTAATGTAACATTCTTTTAGCACTTCTTTTAACAGTCTATTAGTGTAGCAAAAAAGTATTCAACATCGCCAAATATCAATTCACATAGTATGCAATAAAAGGCAATGAGATTTTACTCATTGGTGCACAATAAAAGCTTTCATTATTTCCACAGCTTGTAATATTTATAAAAGTATCATTATAGCGAATTTTTTGTTATTTTTTTTTATGATGCATGCACATTTAAATAATAAATATCACAAACGCACCACTTCATTATAAAAAATTCCTCGCCAAGTACAAAAAACCAAAATCTCCTTCCAAAAAAGTTATAACAAAATTACAAAATTGTTTGCGTCAAGTTTCCGCAGGACTGCAGTTATACTTTCGGGTATAAGGTACCCTGCTGAAGGATTTTAATCATCCTCGTAATCAAACTTAGCTCATTTCAGTCGTAGTCAATATCTTTCATTGCAGCTCCTGTCCTCTGCGAGAACTTAACGTAAACCATTTTGTGATCTCATAACTTTTTTGAAAGAAGCTTTTTCTTTTTGTATTTGAAATTATTACTTTCCTTATATACATAATGTATAAAGAAAGTATTGCCACGGGGTCGAAAATTCGAATTCGAGTTTTCGACGGGAGAGCACGTTTCAAGCATCCCTGATCACGAATCAAACATTTTTGAGGTGATGCCTGTGTGTGTGTGGGGGGGGGGGGGGGGGGGGAGAGACGATATCTCACGAACGAATGGAGCGCTTCGAAAGAAATTTGGTACAAAAATCACAATCAGTGAATACTGGAAGCCTATTGTTTTCAAACGTAATTGAATGTTTAGAACCCTCCTAAATTTTCGAGTGAAATTTTGAAAAAATCATCAAAAAATCAAAATCATTAATGAAGTTACACAAATAGACATTTCTTATGTAACTTTTCCTTAGAAAACGATTGACATAAACTTTAGAACGCTCGAGATATTGCACATTTTTCAAATAAATTTATCAGAAAATCCCATAAATTAAAAAAAAATATCAACTATTGAGAAACATGCTCGCTTTTCACATGTAATATCATGCGATAAATTTGGTGCCATCATTCTCATGGATTTAGCTCATTACATTCATGAGAAAAGGTACTTTGAGTAATACTTTTGTATTTGAATGCCAATAGCCATTTATCTGCTGTAAGAATAACTTATTTCTCCGTCCATAACATTTGGCGACGAATTTGGCGGAATTTCGCCAGCTTGGCGACTTTTTGAAATGTTGCTAAATCAACGAAAATCTCGCCAAATGGATAAAAATGACGCTAAATCAATGAAAATGACGACAAATTATCGAAAATTCAATATCTTGGAAAGAGTATAAGTATCTACTATAAGAAATACCTATTTTTTTACTGTAAAAGTAGTAAATTCATTGCATTATATAAGAAAAGTCATGTGTTGCCCACATCAGATTTTTTTTAATATGAAGGGATGTCTTTGTGAGATATCAATACATTTTGTAAGAATATTGATAAAGATCATTGCGCAACAATGACATACCAGGCATTATAAATGGTGTTTTACTACCCAGCACAATGTATTCAAGTTTTCTCCAGTTTTTGAAAAAAGTTTAAAAAAAAAGGGTGTACTATGCTGTGTAGGTCCATCAACAGGGAAGGGGAAAAAAGGCTGGTCGAAAATCGTAAAATGTTCCATTTTAAAGTTCTTTTTTCACGGGTGCTAATGCACCAACTGTAATTTTTTAATTATTTTCTTATTTTTCTCAACTTCGTGTCATGTTACAGAAAAAATATAGAATTTATGGTTATCGTAGGAAAGTAGGTATAAGGATATATTGTATAAGCATATATTGTATAAGCATATATTGTCATGTTTTTAATAAATAAGTTCATATGAGTTTGTAAATGATTTTTTAATAAACGTTTTGGCTAAACAAATATTTGGCATTGTGCAGATTATTAGAGGAAACATTGCGTGTTATATTTAGGGCACGCCATAAATGTAAGTGTATTTAAGACATACATCTTCATGCAGATTAGATTCAAACTTATTCGGTGAAAACAAATAAATATTATATAAATCATCAGAGAATAAAATACGCTTGTTGGTTTTGAAATTTTGATGTGCATACATAAAAAACAACGGTTGATTAACGTAGGGAAAAGGGTGTATCTTAGTGGTTCTAAAATATGGAAGAAATACGATTTAAGAATTTCATTATGTTTTAAAATATTTTTAAAAGTTTCGCTAAAATTATTTTAATTTTAAATATTCCCAAAGGAAATCTAAGTTCTACTGTAAAATGGAAAATAAATATTTCTATCAATTTACATACCTAGTCTTTCCTAGTTGATCCAACTACAAGGCTTCTCTTTGCATAATATTACTTAATAAAAATACACGGTCGGCAGCGTCAAAGTACTTAAATATTAAAGAAGCAAAGTCATTTGGCTGAGCAAATAGCTTCGGATTTTAAATCAATCGACAACCATTACCACATTTTAAATCGCCTTATTCAAGGAAGCTGCTTTCAAATCTAGCAGAAATTGAGTGCTGAGGGTGATTTCAGATTACTTTCGAAATTCCGTATAAAACTTTAGATTGCTGTAAAAGTTGGATTGCGATTACTTCTTTTAGACTTTATTTATTTTCGAATGAAACTTTCATTACTATTAATGTCTAATCTAGCAATATTTATTTTTACCAATGAGAGAGTATTGTTTTCGCAATAATTTTCGAATTCGAGATTTTGATGCCAATATATGTTTTAAGACCTCTTGAACACGTTTTAACTCTTTTTGGAGTAATATACGTCTGTATGTCTGTGGTCGATCTCTTGTGCTCCCGATGGTAGCCACAAATATTAATGGATTTTCACGAAATTTTATATCTGGCTTTGTTATAAAAAATCTGATGTGGACACACATGACTTTCCTTATATAATGCAATGAATTTACTTCTTTTACAGCAAAAACAATAGCTTATTTTTATAGCAGATATTTATATTATTTCCAAGATATTGAATTTTCGTCAATGTGTCGTCATTTTCATTGATTTAGCGTCCTTTTTATCCATTTAGCAAGTTTTTCGTTTATTTGGCAATATTTAAAAAAGTCGCCAAGTTGGCGACATTCCACCAAAATCTCGCCAAGCGCTATGGACGGAGAAGTAAGTTATTCTCATAGCAGATAAATGACTATTGGCGTTCAAATACAAAAATATTACTCAAAGTATCTCTCTTCATGAATGGAACGAGATAGATCCACAAGAATGATGTCACCAAATTTATCGCATGGTATTACATATGACAAGTGATCATATTTCTCAATAGGAAATACTTTTTTTGTCTTATATGATTTTTTGATAATTTTTTTGAAAAATGTGCAATATCTCGAGAATGGTTCACGCTAGCGTTCTAAAGTTTGTCAATCGTTTTCTAATGAAAAATTACATAAGAAATGTCTATTTGCGTAACTTTATTAGAGGTTTTGATTTTTTGACGATTTTTTCAAAAATTCCCTCAAAAATTTAGGGAGGCTCTGAACATTCGATTGCATATAAAAACAACAGGCTTCCAGTATTTACGGATTGTAATTTTTGTACCAAATTTTGTTCGAATCGGTCCATTCGTTCGTCAGTTATCGTCTCCACAGACTCACTGACACATACACACACACATACTTTCACACACACTCACACACACAGACATCACTTCAAAAATGTTCGATTCGTGATCAGGGATGCTTGAAACGTGCTCTCCCGTCGAAAACTCGAATTCGAATTTTCGACCCCGTCACAATACTTACCTTATACATTATTGTATATAAGGAAAGTAAAAATCTAGAACTGGATAGAATATTTTTAAATTATATCCAGTTCTAGAAAATTCGGGCGAAAACTTTGAATTGTATTTGAAATTATATATTTTTTTAACAGTTCAGCATAGGACGAAATTTGACATAATCGTCCATAAAAGGGTTTATTTATGACTTAATGATGAAGAAACTCAATAGTTTCAATCGTTGTGAAAAATAGCCTTGATACGATTTTTTTTGTTCGTGACGGTATTAGTTGCTCCCTTAAAGGCAACACCCCCCCTTCCCAGGGGATGGGGAGGTACATTGTCAAGTATGATATCAATTGAAAGATTTTTCAAGCCTTTTAAAGTGAAGGGTAACACTCTATAGTTGTAATAATTTGGACCCACAATACCGATTTTTAAAACGCTTTCTTGTAAAATTAAAAAACAACGAATTCTGGTGTGACAAAGGCGAGTTGAGCCACATTTTAATTAATTATCTTCAATTTTCAAATTTAAAGATTTACTACGAAGATCTCATTTTACTATTGAAATTTTAATAGAATCAAAATAAAGATGTTGATTAAAAATACTTAGCAGTTCGTTTTTTTATGGATACAATATAATTCCAATTCACCATTCTTTTTTCTTTTTAATATATATATATATATATATCCTTTATATATATATATATATATATATATATATTGAATTTGAGTATAAATAAATAGGAAATTGATATTGAAATGTGTATAAATAAAGAAACATAAAATAATGGTTATTGATAAATATAGCGAGAAACATAAATAGTGTGAATAAATAAAGCAAGAAAAAATAATATTTATAAATATATAAAACAAGAAACATTAAATATTGCGTATGCATAATGAAACAATAATACATTTCTTTGAATTGATTTGCAAACAGGACCAGGTCTTATTTTTCAGATAAGTTTGAATAGAAAATGACTAAGGTTCTTATATTTACTTTTTATAGGGGATTTAAATTAAATATTTTAATAGATTTCTTTTTAACAATATGAAACTTCTAGAATGAAAAAATGAGTAAACCATGAGCAACGTCGGGTATATCTGCTGGATCATAGCATAATGGAAACGACTGAGGAAGCACACTGTATTTACACTATATGCATTACAATAAACTGCGTAAAAAAATATTACGTTAAAATAAAAGTTGTTTATTTCTGTAATAATTTCTTGTATAAAGTTCTTCACTCTTTTGCATTATTTTTAAAATCTATTATATTATTGAATTCAAGTACGCGCATGCTTTCTTTTTCCTGAATTCACTTCATATCAGCCTATTGCGTCAGAAAACTATTAAATCCTACAAAAACTAAAGTTTTTTCCCAAGAAGCATTGTATTATTAAATCGAAATGAACCTTTTATTTTCTCCTACCATTTTATTGAAGATGGAGTTTTTTAAATTTATTTTTCTTCTAAATAAGAGTGCGATATCGAAAATCTATTTATTTTCTCATTTTCATCGCTAAAAACAGATATATGCAAAAATAGCACTTGTTCCAGTATTTTTTTTCATTTGCAAATTCTTTTGCTCTAAGCAAAGTGTAAGTTTTTTCTAATAAAGCATCTTAATAGTAAAAATCTGATGTGGGCAATACATGACTTTCCTTATATAATGCAATGAATTTATTACTTTTACAGTTTAAAAAAATGTTATTATTCTTATAGTAGATACTTATATTCTTTCCAAGATATTGAATGTTCTTCAATTAGTCGTCATTTTTTTTTTATTTAGCGTCATTTTTATCAATTTGGCGAGATTTTTGTTAATTTGGCAACAATTAAAAATGTCCTCAAGTTGGCGACATTTAGCCAAATTTGTCGCCAAAATCTCGCCAAGCGTTATGGACGGAGAAATAAGTTATTCTTACTATTGGATAAATGACGATTGGCGTTCAAATACAAAAGTATTCCTCAAAGTATCTTTTTTACTTTCCCTGCAATACATGGTAATGTATAGGGAAAGTATTGGAATCATGCCGAAAATCACAACTCGAGTTTTCGACGGATCTACACGTTTCGAGACCCCTAGAATACGAAAAAACCATTTTTAGCGTGACGTCTGTGCGTGTGTCTGTGTGTCTGTCTGTCTGTCTGTCTGTCTGTGTGTCTGTCTGTCTGTGTGTCTGTCTGTCTGTCTGTGCAGATTTTGTATCCACTGTAACTAAAAAACTAATCGACCGAATTTCACAAAATTTGGTAGGTAAGTCACTTGTGGGCGGGGCTAGTGCTGATTAGTTTTGGGTACGATTCGGAATAAAAGAACCCGCCTTTTTTTGCGAAATGGCCCGCAAAATCTTGTATCCACTGTAGCTGAAAAACTAATGAACCGAATTTCACAAAATTCGGTAGATGAGTCACGTATAGGTCACTCTGGTGCTGATTAGATTTTGGTACGATTCGGAAAAAAATAACCTGCCTTTTTTTGCATAACGGCCCGCAAAAATCTTCAAAATCTAAACTAAAGAACTTGGTATACTTAGATATATCCATTAAATGCCCGTTTAATACGTAATGTTTAACGACGAAAAGAATAAGACCAACCCCATTACACTAGGACTAGCCGTTCTCGAGATATTTTAGTTTTTCGTACTTTCCCTACGCCACCTTTGAAAATAAGCCCGGTTACCGAATGAGAACGAAAATTGAATTAAAAGTGAAATACATTTAATTAAAATAAAGAGAACGTAAATATAAGACTGCAGGGAAAGTCATGTGCTGCCCACATCAGATTTTTACTTTCCCTGCAATACATGGTAATGTATAGGGAAAGTATTGGAATCATGACGAAAATCACAACTCGAGTTTTCGACTGATCTACACGTTTCGAGACCTCTAGAATACGAAAAAACCATTTTTAGCGTGACGTCTGTGTGTGTGTCTGTCTGTGTGTCTGTCTGTGTGTCTGTCTGTGCAGATTTTGTATCCACTCTAACTAAAAAACTAATGGACCGAATTTCACAAAATTTGGTAGGTAAGTCACTTGTGGGCGGGGCTGGTGCTGATTAGTTTTGGGTACGATTCGGAATAAAAGAACCCGCCTTTTTTTGTGAAATGGCCCGCAAAATCTTGTATCCACTGTAGCTGAAAAACTAATCGACCGAATTTCACAAAATTCGGTAGATGAGTCACGTATAGGTCACCCTGGTGCTGATTAGATTTTGGTACGATTCAGAAAAAAATAACCTGCCTTTTTTTGCAGAATGGCCCGCAAAAATCGTCCAAATCTAAACTAAAGAACTACGTATGCTCAAATATATCCATTAAATGCTTGTTTAATACGTAATTTTTAGCGAAGAAAAGAATAAGACCAACCCCATTACAGTAGGACTAGCCGTTCTCGAGATATTTTAGTTTTTCGTATTTTCTCTACGCCACCTTTGAAAATAAGTCCGGTTACCGAATGAGAACGAAAATTGAATTAAAAGTGAAATAAATTTAATTAAAATAAAGAGAACATGGATATAAGTCCGCAGGGAAAGTCATGTGCTGCCCACATCAGATTTTTATGATTGGTATGAGCTTATATCCACGAGAATGATATCATCCAATTTATCACATGTTATTACATGTGAAAAGTGAACATGTTTCTCAATAGGAAATATTTTTTTTTTCATTTTATATGACTTTTTGATAATTGTTTTAAAAAATATAAAATATCTCGAGAACGGTTCATGTTAGCGTTCTAAAATTTATGTCAATCGTTCTCTAATGAAAAATGACAAAAATTACAATCCGGGAATACTGGAAGCCTATTGTTTTTATACGCAATCGAATGTTCAGAACCCCCCTAAATTTTCGAGTGAAATTTTGAAAAGTTCGTCAAAAAATCAAAACCTCAAAGTTACGCAAATAGACATTTCTTTTGTAATTTTTCATTAGAAAACGATTGACATAAATTTTAGAAAGCTAGCATGAACTGTTCTCGAGATATTGCACATTTTAAAAAAAAATATCAAAAAATCATATAAAATAAAAAATATATTTTCTATTGAGAAACATGTTCACTTTTCATATGTAATACCATACGATAAATTTAGTGACATCATTCACGTCAATCTAGCTCGTTCCATTAATGAAAAAAATACTTTCAGTAATACTTTTGTATTTGAACGCCAATAATCCTTTATCTGCTGTAAGAATAACTTATTTCTTCGTCCATAACGCTTGGCGAGATTTTGGAGACGAATTTGGTGGAATGTCGCCAACCTGGCGACTTTTTTAAATGTTGCTAAATTAACGAAAAACTCGCCAAATGAATAAACATGACGACTAATTGACGAAAATTTAATATCTTGGAAAGAATATAAATATCTACTATAAAAATAATCTACTTTTTTTTTACTGTAAAAGAAGTAAATTCATTGCATTATATAAGGAAAGTCATGTGCTGCCCACATCAGATTTTTTTAAGAGATATCGTACGCCCTGTGGTAAGGTAATATTTCTCATACCTCGAGGTCAGATGAATGTGTTAATAGTTTGATTTCGATCCTGATTATATTAGGGGGGGGGGGGCTTTTCATATCCATGCATTACCTAATATACAGTCCCCTCCCCCTCCAAATATATATATATAGGGGTGTTTCAGCCACGTGAATGTGTCGTTATGCGAAACACATTTGGAACCTCTGTAGATGTAAAGATCTGTGAAAAGTTGCATCTACGGAGGTTCCATCCAATGTCATATATCCAATTTGCATCTTATCTTTGCAATTTGTTTCTGTTGCCATTTTAATGTTTTGCGCCTCCTGCTTTTGAAAATCCTTTGATGCTGGGGCTTAATTTGCGTGTACCACTCTTGAATGTTAATTTATTCACATGAATTATTAATTATATTACCTTATAGTTTAAAATTAAGATCAATTTGAATTCTATGGTATCATTGGTTTCCTTTTGTTAGATAGCTTATTTCAAATCCTCTTTTACGTTATTAAACTCATTAATGTTATTGAACTAGGGTATGCCAGTATTCATGTTGCAAATTAGCCTTATTATATTTATTTTTATTATTATATATATATATATATATATATATATATATATATATATATATATATATATATATATATATATATATATATCTGCTAAATTCAAATTCAAAATTCACTTTAAAATGAGTTTGCAAGAATGATCTGGTGAAAAATTATCCATTTAAAAACCACTTTCTTTTTAAAAAATACCTTCTTAATATCGACTCTGTTATTTGTTTCTATATTACATTTCTATTCTGGGAGTAATTTGTTTTAGCTTTATTATTTAAATGAGTATACTGAAAAAGAAATCGGTTCATATGAAAAAAAATTAAAGCAGTGAAGACTCTGGGTTTTCCTTTGATTTATGAACTTCGTACTTGAAGCATGATGGTGGGAAAAAAAAATCAGTTTTTTCAGTTCTTGTTTTTCAATTTATTTATCTGCATGTCTCTCAAGGGAAGAGAGTGGGGTCTATAGAAAATCAATTTATTTCCAAGGTATGTTTTAGTGCTTTTTAGATAATGTGCGGATGATTTCCACCCCCATCCCTTTGAACTAGGAATGCTCGTCCTGTGTGAAAAACTAATAAAAAGTCAAAAATAGAATGGGATAAACCAATGGAATGTTCTGAAAAGTTCGAATTTTACCGTTAGAGCAATGACTATGTCTCGGCTGGATTTTTGCGACATTTTCACTATTTATATTACATAAATCACGAATTTGAAGTTACATTACGAATTTGACGTTTTCGTGTAATTTTATGAATATTGTATGGAAAAGAAAATGGCGAATTAGATATATTTGAAGCTATAATTGTGCATTTTAAATGTTTCAAAATTCACTAAATGATTCCTAAAGCTAAAGCAGGATTGCCAACAGTATCGTTTTGACGAGATTTCGGATTTACAGCCGATTCTTTGAAACACGAGATTATTTTTGCTCTATTTACCTATTAGGAACATTTTGCAAAAATAAAGAGACCTTTCTCATACTATTATGAAACATAATAGTATGAGAAAGGTCTCTTTATTTTTATACGCTCTTCTATCAGTTACGTTTGGTGACTGATCGTCAGATTGGCGACCCTTGGGAAATGTTGTCAAATTGGCAATAATTCACCATTTCCTTAAGTTAATTTTTTTTTTAATAATCCAGGTTGCTTTATGGGAATTGTAATTCTAGATTCAAAGTATAGCGATATTTACAGTTCATGGGACAGGTAATTTTTACAGGAGGGGGTAGGGGTAGTTTAGACTAGGCGTTTTGTTAGGTATTTCTAGCTGTTCGTAAAGTAATTATGTTTTGTTAGGGGGTAGAATGGTGTTGGTTCAGCATACCTGAGCTCTAATCAAGAGATCCGGGTTTGATTCCAGATTTGTGATACTTAAAACAAAATGAAGACCTCGCTCAACGTTTAGCACTAAATATAAATAGGTATCGCTTAGAGGTGGTTTGAGCTGGCTTTGCGTTGTTTCGAATGTAGAAGATGTTAATTATTTCCTCACACGTAGCTAATATGGTATATGGCTATCATACATGACGCTAATCTAGACCCAAGCTCAATTTCCGGATTGGGCCTATTCTAAAAGTGAAAAATAATTGTAATGCTCTAGAAAATAATTTTGAAAGCAATGATCAAAATTCGCACAATAAACGGTTTTAGCTCTAAGATTAGCTTTTGCTGATTGTGCAACTGTTTGATTGTAAAAACTTCTTAAATTGGGAATTTTGGATATGAGTGCTACATTGAACTTGACTTTGGGTTCTTAAAGCAATAGATTATAAGTACCATCAGCGTTTTACCAGAAACATTTATACCCGTGGTTTAAACTCTGAAGAAGGCAGAAGCTCAAATCTTTCAGCAACATAAAATCAGATCTTGAATTTTGCATTATTTAACCAAATAACCGTCCGTTGGTCGCGACGTTAAATGCGATCAAAAATGTTTACATCATTCCTAACCATATTGAAAATGTATCTCAAATTATCAAGAATGAAATTCCGTTTGATTCTAGTTATTTCATTAGCTATTTATTATTATTTAGTTCCTTCCGTTGCAATATTCAAACAATCAGAAATACATGAAGTTTGAAAATATTTTAAAAATAAAACAGATGACATGAGTTAATTTTATTTACCAAGCTTTCGAAATGGATGAATGAATTAACAATTTTCAGTAGTGTAATTTATTTCACGGCAGGAATAAATGGAAAAGTATCCAAAGTATAATATCGTCTGTTTATTAATTAAACTCATAACTTGTTTTGTAAAGATCCGATAAATGTTTTGATCCGATAAATTCATGGATAAGTTAAATACTAAAATAGTCTGTATCATGAACATATTTGTTTAATAAATTTTTTACAGAATAAAAACTTTTTTATTGCTAAGCAATATTATTTCATTTTCTTTAATTAACTTTCTATAAAATATCGTCTGCCTAATAATAATTATACGAAAAAATACTGTTTTATTTTTTGGTCTTAAATCCTAAACATGAGCTCCATTACCTGCAGTAAAGTAAATAATAATCACTCCATATTAAACATACAAAATTTGAAAATAATTGGTCAAAAACTGTGGATTATGATCTTGGAATTCAAAATGATGAAAATAATTGATATTTTCAATTTCAAGCAAATGTGTTTTATTTTGGCAAAGATTTTTCAAATTTGTACATTTTCTTTGTGTTTAACTGTTGGTTTTACGGATGTATATATCTTCGACCAATTTAGCATCTTCATTTTGGTGTACGTTGACCAAACATCATATTTTAAAATGTGTTTACAATCAGAACAAGGATGTTTTACATTTTCGATGTTTTATGGATTTTTTTTTTATTTTGATGGATGTTTAATTTTGTTCATGGATCTTTTATGATCATGGATCTTTTATGATCATGGATTTTATATGTTTATACATGTTTTATGTTCATTAATGTTTTATGTTCATTAATGTTTTATGTTTATGAATATTTTATGTTGTTTATGGATGTTATGTTCATGAATGCTTTATATTGTTCATGGATGTTTTATGTTCATGAATGTTTTATGTTCCAATGGATGTTTAATTTTCCTGCCGGCGCAGATAATTTTGTTTAGCTAGAACAGAAATTCTTATATTTATTTTTATGAGAATTAAATTAAATACTTTAATGGCATTTTTAGAAAATCAATATCGTTTAGAATACTACTACTGAAATTTGCTTATATTTCAAATCATGAACAATGCCGAGTAAATGTGCTAGTATATGTAATAATCAAAAACGTTAAAGATGAGAAAACACATCATGTTCACCTATACTCAAAATATTTTCTCACTTTTATTCGACATAAGTTCTCAAACATCATTTTTAGAATAGACTATAATACTCATTTAAAATCCATCTTCAATAGAAAATAGCTTTTTAATATCGACCTTCTTATCCGTTGCTTTATTACATTTCCGTTCTGAGATTTTCAGTATAATTTCTTTCGGCTTTATTATTTAAATGAGTATATTGAGGAGGAGGAAGAAACTACCAGTTCATACGATAAAAAGGTTGAAATAAAAAAAAAAAGTTTTCTTTTGATTTATGAACCCTCTACTTGAATCATAATGGCGAAAAAAAAATCCGTTTCTACAGTTCTTATTTTTCGATTTATTTGTTTCCCTGTTTCTTATGGAGCGAAAACGCTGCCTATCGAAAATCAATTTATTACGCAGGTAAGTTTTCGTGCATTTTAGATAATGTAAGGATGTTTTTTTTTTCTTTTTTGTTCTCTGGAGATCTTGTAATTTTCGTCTTTATTGCGTGAACATTTGATGAACCGAAAAGAATGAAATCGGAAAAATGCATGAAATGTTCTCGAAGCATCGAATTCATCTATATTTTGGTTCTTAAAATTTGATTTCTTTGAGCATTATTACGTATTTAAACTTTAAAAGAATATGGAAATAAATTCAGATATATATGCACGTTGCTGTTGAGACCCAGACCGTCCGATCTACCAGAAAGGTGTAAGGTAACTGTTTGGACGGCCGGGAAGTGCCACCCAGTTTAGACCAGAATCTAGTGGGGGAGGCATCCACAGGCACCGTACCCTCCTTCCCCTACCACCAACCTCTCGGAAGGACTTACGGACCCACATGTTTAAAGTGATCATACTCCGCATGAACACGGCGGCAGTTGTGGCAGCGTGCAAATCCAGCGCGCAAACCACCGGGCTACCGCGCCTGAAATGTGCCAACAGCACGCGGTGTTCAGATATAGATGCATGTGTAAACAAAGTATCTGAACAGAAATGGTTGATTTGTATGGAGAACAGCCACGTCAGCCATGCTTAAAAGGTTTGCAAATTGCATTTATCGGCTGTAGCGGAAGAATTCTAAAACAGGCAAAACCGGTCCACAGATCTGCACCAGTCCGTATCTGCAATAGTAGTTGCGATATATATTTTTAATTACACACGCACATTACTTGCAACTTGAATTTATACGATATACATCGCGTAATTAATTATTTATATTTAGAAGTTTTCTGGTATCTATAATTGGTCAAATTAACTAAATTGCTAAACTTCTAAACTTTATTTTTTTTTTCTATTATTAAGTTACATTTTAGGTATTTTTTGAGAAATTTCGTAAAGGGACTCATTTCAATTTAGAATTTTCCCTTCAAAAAGCCCCTCCCCTTTTATTTTTTATTTTATAAATATAGTATTAAATCATGAACAATGTCTCTATATACAATATCCTCCACTACTCCACGTAAATTATTGATGACAATTTGTCATCAAGAATTTATTTCGCCTTCTATTGTCTCTTATCTATCGCCAGTCAGATTCTCCCGTAAAAGAGTCGAGCACTGTAACACCAACATATTGCAATACATTCTCTCCTTTCTAATGCATCTTTTCGATCTTAGAAATGTCTTGGTGAAACCTTCCGCCATGTTTATCGGGAATGGTTTGAGAACAATATAAACATTATAACGGATTTTGTTATGTTGTTTGTATCGTTCTCGAGAAATGGTCAAGCTAAAAGGCCTCTATGGTCAAACAACAAAAGCTTAAATTCCGTGTTATGAAAGAGAGTTGTTTCTAAATAAAAGGAATCCAAGTCTTTAATCGCTGAAAATTCTTTGAACTTTAATCATGTTTTTAATTTTTCGGAAACCGAGAAAATTTTTATATCCGATTCAATTTTTGAATTAGATTTTCTTGAAAGTTGCTGTATGGTTTCTTGATTAAATTATTTTGTTAATATCATTACCCTTTCTTCCCATCCGCTTGGAAATCTCTTGTTTAATTTTCCATTTCGACCTGCTTCATTTTTTTCAGATATTTGTCGTCTTTTTTTCCGAAATTTAGTTATTTCTATGCAATTTTATTTGACGATGTTAACTCATACAACCTCCGAAACCAGTTGGTTTCTTCATATGTGTTTATCACTTTCAGTCCTATTTTTTTCAAATTGTTTTGCCGTCGTTTTCAATTATTGTTTAATATTTATTCTTGTTTGTATTTTTTTCACCTGGTTTAAAATCCCATGTTTTTCGTTATCGTTTTAGTAGGTTTACCCACTATTCAATTGTTTCTTTTCGCTCTTCTATCCGTTCTCTTACCACCTTTTTTTTTCTTTTCCCCCCCCCCCCCCCATTTATTCTTTATTTTCTGCTATCCTTTATTTCCTCCGTGGTTTTTGCCGTTTATTCTTAGTATATTGACTCTTGCTTTCCTTGGTTTTGTCTATTTTATTTTCTCTCGCGGCGATGGTAGCTTTTCTTTTCAATCATGTGTATTATTCTACCGCATATGCCGAACTTTCTTGAATAAGTGAGGTTGCGGTTGTATCTTGTCCCGAAGAAGAAGGCTGTTTTTTGCCTTCGAAACAAGTGCATCTTAAATTGTTTATACTGTATTTGTACCAAAATTTAGTATTATTCCAATTTTTTTAACAGCGATATTTGAGCTTTTCTAATAAACATTTTACTCCCACATTCGCGTTTGCGAACATATTTCCAGAGAAAACTCTTATCAAAAATTGTTTTAGATTAGTAAATTATGTTTTGTAACTGTGCTTCAATTTTTATGCCGTTTTCCTAAATTATATATTCTAAGAATAATTCGCATTCAATTTTATTTTGCAAATTTACAATTACATTTTACATTATAGATTCTAAGAATAATTTATCTCAGTTACATTTTGAAACGCAAATGCTTAAAGCTGAAGGAAGAATTTAATTTTCAAAACTTTTCTTAATTTTATCCCTAGAAAAGAAGCAATTTTCTACTTTACTACCTTCTTAATACTTGAACGTAAGAAATAAATTCAAGCGTAAACAGTAATACACATAGTTATATTGAAGAAGAATTATATTTTCGTCCTCGTTTTCCTACCAAATCCCCCCCCCCCCCCCTTTACCCTTACACGCAACTTTTAGGTTTATGTCAAAAAGTGTGCAGCACGTTTACAAATAGCTCTTCTTCAAAATCCTCCTCTTCAAAATTATAGAAGAAATGAAACTTGCATTTTCTTGGGGGGGTAGTGGGGATGAGGGACTAAATTGATGGGTAGTAGGGTTCGAGAATTGCAGTGAGCGAGTTTGACGTCCGGAAATAGGATTTCGATTTTGAGTAGTATCAGAAATTGCTTCTTTCCAGAAGGGGGGGGGGGTAAATTCCAAGACGAAAGCAAAAGTAAATACTTAAAAATTGGATGTGTGCTACACATGCTTTTCGTTAAACATGAATAAATTTCGATGTTTTTGAGCAAGTAACAAAATGTTAAGGATTTCTTATTAGTCGATCATGTTGCAAATCAGTGGACTTGCTTTTATTATCTATCAAAATAAATATTCCAAATATCATCTAAATCACTTGATTATTTCCGGAGATATCACGCTCCCTCTGTGGGGGAGTAAAATTTCTAATATCTCACAACTTTTCATAATAAAAACTCCTAATATAATTTTGCTTTATTTCTTGTTTAAAAGAGTTTCACAACATTCACTTTTTTCATAATAATCAATAATTTATAATGCCTTTTACGGCATTTTTCCCATTTTGGATTCAAAACGTGAAATAGCTTGAGATGTTTAATATTAGTCCTATAAAACAATGCTATTCGATTTTAAATTAAAATTTACATATAGCATGACTAAAAAATATATACAATTATAAAGTTTTTTCTTTTCACATTTAAAAAAATATTAATAAAATTCAGGATTTTTCTTATGCCGGACTTCTGTGAAAGTCTTACATCTCTATAATGTTTACTTATTGAAATAAATAATCGCACCATATTTCATTAGAATCTGCCAATGTTTCAAAATATATCTTACAGGTAAGTGCACTCAGATACTAAAAATATTCATAATCATGCATGCTTAAAACGCATAAATTCAGCAAAATCCTAATCGGATTTTTTACCTCATCGTATTATTTTCCCTTTACATACATTATATATTATTGGGAAAATCAGTGAGACACTGTGAGTTATTACACTTGTGAGTCGGTCCCCGGCCACACAATTTGTTACCATAAACCCCTGGGTTGGTCGTGTGGTCTGGGTCTTCTACTTGTGAGTCGGTCCGGCCGTCCAAATAGCTGCTCTTAGTCCTCTGGACGAGTCGGACGGTCTGGGTCTTCAACTTGTGAGTCGGTAGTTTTAAATCCGAGTTTTAAATCTTGCAAAGACGAAAATTTCTAGTTATTTACTCTCATAACATGCATGTATCTACTTAGAATCCGATTTCCTTATTATTCTCCCGTAATTATCTTGTAAATTATTGTTATTTTCTTACAAATTTTGCAATTTTGAAAAATCAAATCAAATTTTGCAAATTTTAATTCTATATATTTTTTGCACATTCTATGCAAATTTCCGTTATTATTTTGCAAAAATGAAAAAATATATTTATTTATTGTCATAACATGCACTTATGTCCTTAGAATCTTTTGTTTCGTTATTATAGTTTTGTGTAACGACTGACAATATTGTTCGTTTAAATGGCGATTGTGGTGTTGATTTGGTAGCCTTTGTGGCGTTGGAGATGCGGACTAAAATCGCCATTGGAAGAATAAATACTTCTACCAGAAAAATTATAAAATATTTGCATTAAAGAATTTTGTGCTTATTGATGCACTTCTAGTACTATATCGAGGAGATGAGCAGCGATTAGTGAGAAAATATGGGCCACTAGTGATGATGGATGATCAAATTAGCTTTTTCTTCCTATATGCAAACCCACAGACTATTACACAGACCTGTCACTCTCGATAGTTTCGTTTTCGCGGCGGCCATTAGAGATAGACCAAACAGACGGTTGGCGCGCTCTTGGCGATGGTCTGGTTTGGGTCCAAGACTATTTTCAATGTTATAACCCTATTTCGCTCGGCGAAAACTTAGAACAACAGACTAGCGTGGTTTGAGTAACGTGAAAAAAGATTATTTGTTAAGTGTTTAGATCATTTCATAGAAATGGATTGATAAAAGAAAACTGGTTGCGTTACAGGGTATGTAATTTATGTTTATTAAAATTGAAATAATTTTAGTTATCACCATCCTACATACGTGTTCATTATAAGTATACACGTGTTCATATAAGTATACATGTGTTCATCATACGAAATTAGTGCTGTGTTATTACTGCCGGATTAGACTAAATTTTAAGAGGTAGAGGTATAATTAGTTAAAAAATATTTTCCGTATTTTTATAAAAAGTGAAATAATTGATATTTGGATAGCTTTTTTTTAGTTGAATGTGATATAGTATGTGTATATATTTATATAAAATTTTTATTAAGTGCCTTATGGTGGAAAATTCACCCCCCCCCTCGGGTAATTAATGATTGAGTTTCACAACTTCGATAGTGCATTTATGTAAATTAGATATTTACTATATGAATATTTTTATATTTAAAAAAAGTCTATTATCAGTAACCCAGAACAAATTAAGGATCAAGTAATTAACGATCAACACGCTAGTATACTTTTTAGACTGAAAATATTATATTATATTTCAGTCTTTTGAGTATGTTAGCTTGTAATTTTTTGTGCATTATGTTTTATAGTGAGACAATGCAATGTGTCTATTTCTTAATCTATTTTATGATTATTTGAATTAAATATATAACTATGTTTATTTAAATATTCTTAAACTAATGAATATATTTATGTTGCAGATTAATGTATTTTTAAATCCTGATCCTTTCTATAGTTTCAAAAATTATAAAAGTACAGTCCTCAACATTTTGTTCCCCTCCCGTTTAAAAAAAATCGCCAAGCGAGCGATAACGCGCCAAATCTGGCAGACGCATCGTAGTTCAGTTGGTCCAACTCACGAGCTCTAGTGTCTATGCGACATTCCATGTTAAAAATGTTGCCATAGGGTCCTATGGGAGTGAACCTTCTGAATATAGTATTCTGTGTGCAAACCTCTATTATAGTGCAGAAGCCGCTTCACTATATTCATGAGCTCTTTGAGTTTCGTTAACAATGGGTGATGCAAAATACGCCTTCAACCATTTTAGGATTCGAAGTTGAAATGTTTGTACCAGAATATTTTTTAAAATCCTTGTTTTAAATAGTTTTATGTTTAAACTGATTATGTCATTGTCTGCGACGCGCAGGCATCTGGCGATGGTGGCAAAACCATGATCCACCGGTGGTAAAGTATAATCAGTTAAAAACTTTCTTACTCTGCAGTTCTGACTAAGATGTTAGGCAAAGGCCCTATTTACACTCATGAATTTTCACATGAAGTATATGCTTATGTGAATTCAAAGCGACTCTTATCAGTTTCTGTAAAATTGCATTCCATCCACATGCATGTTTTCATTCGAGCTTTTTTAAACTCCTTCTTGCGTAAATCTCATTCTGTTGCAGAAAGTATTCAACTGCTGTGTGTTGCCAACACCGGGCAGTCGTCGAGTTTGCTATGCTGCAATTTTTGATGTTATGATGCAATTTTACTTCTGTGTAGAACAGGAATATTATTAATTATTATGCAAAGTATCAAAAGTTTTATCGAATTTTGGCGTTTTATAATATTTCTAAAAGTGAAACATGATAACAAAATGTGAATTCGTTCTCAAGTCCTCATCGCACGGGTATGCATTGCATTCACGCAGATCGAAATCCTTCAAAATTGTTCGAATATTTTCAGTCGTTTACTCCACTGACACTCCATAAGCCATAAAATAACTGAAGCTTACATAAAGTAGATCTCTACGCCTACTCGCGACACAAATTAGGCTCATACTTTACAAACTTGATCAAAACATATCAGATCCATTTCCTCCCAAAATATGCATTTAAATTTGCGTAAGGTAATTGCCTTCTACCCACGATCCATTTTTTGGGCATGCATTTCAAGGCCTGGATGTTTTTGAGCAAAGTATTTTAGCAAGCTTGAACGAAGAGTTAAAACATAAATGCCACTTCGCGCACATAAATGGCAATGTGAAAGATAAATTACGCATGAATTATTTGTTCCCGCTTTCTTAATCTCGTTCCCCTTCCACGAAGGCTTTTTAGTTCGTGTCATAAAATGCGCATCCCACTCCCTTTGCAAGATTATAGAGAAAGAAATGAAATTGTCCCATTCGGAGGGAAGAGGATCATAAGAACTAAATGGATGGATAGAAACATTTGAGGAATGTAGGGGGGGTTAATATCCTTTAAAAATGACTTATATGTTGAGTAGCATCAGAAATAATTAGTTTCATTATGTAGTGAATTATAAAGTGGAAGCAACAATATAGTGTTTACATAGGACATATATATATAAATAATATGTGTGTGTAGCGAAAATGCTTTTTCACCAACTTGGCAGTGTAGGGGTTTGATCCCGGATCCAAAGTGTGGTAGGCTAGTATCATAGCTTCGAGCTAGAGACGTCTCCAACTTAAATTATTTAATACTGCCTTATGAGCGTCCGCTACACTACTTCCCCTCTCACTGAGTTTCGTCGAAACCGAACGAAATTGTCCCTGGGTTTACAGATGAGGTGGAGATTTGAAGTGAAGGAGTTGTTACAAGCAGCTTCGTGTGTGAGCCACAAGGCTCGATGACGTACGGCGAATCGACGTCAGAATATCTTGGAAGATTAAGAAAGTGTGGTGACGCCATCTCATGGAGAGTACAGAAAGTACATTTATGCAATATATAATACTCAGGAAGCAGAATGGCTTGTCAAAGGTCACAAATGTAGCGATAGTTCGAAATCACCAACATGGCAGTGCCGGGATTTGATTCCGGCGCCAAAGCTTGGTAGGACAGTATCATAGCGTTGAGTTAACGACGTCTACGCCTCAAGGCATTTAATACTGCCGCTTAAAGAATGATGCCCAATGATTTTCTTGTTTCATGATGATTGTTCTTAATTGAACATTTCAAAAGTGTACATTTCAGTATAGTATTCTTGAATCCGGACCTGTAGTCCAAACATACTTCCCTTATACCAATCAATGTAAATAATCGTAGAATTCATATTTGCAGCTGAAAAATTTAAACATATGGTCAGTTTAAACAAACTTTGGATTTATTTATCAGAGATAGATATAGTAAAATAATATTTTATTAACCACAAGATAAAAAGTTTTTTTTAATGATTCAGTGTGTAAAATAATAATTTTTTCTGTAGGATTCATTATGTTGGCAAATTTATCTTGGAATCTCATGCTCCTGCTTGTGAGAGATGAAAAAATGTTAAAATCAACTCAGCAGTCTATCAAGCTGACTTACTGATGGCATTGTTTACTAATTTCCTCGGTTGTATTGGCAGGATGTCTTAAATAGCTGGTTAAATCAGAGAAAAATCTATGGTCATGCCTCAAAATCTATCTTTATGTTCTTGGGAAATTAGGCCGAGACAGGCATCCGTAACATATATTTTAACGACATACTTGTCAAGTTCTGAAACGCTACGCAAGTATAATTTTTCGTATCTGGTCATTGGTGCTTGATTGGTCATTGATTGGTTACCTAAGTAGTATGTATTTTCATGCTACTTAGGTAACCATCCGGAGTAAGTAGTCTGTAGAAGGTATACTTGAAACTGTAGTGTATTATATATCGTCATTCCGGCAGAGACTGTACTCTTACAACGGAAAATTCAACGCAAAACCACCTTCAAAAAAGGGGGATAAGCTGTTGAGCAAAATTATTTAGGATGAAAGAAGCTTCGTAAATTTTACGCTACTTTCTTTTTCAAAACGCTAAATCAACCTTTATAGTGGATTTCTACAGCAGTAACTGTATTTTAATTTTTTAATGCTGAAATTAGAAGTTCTTTGATATTTTTACAAGCCGGATGTGAGAAACTTGAAGTTGTTTGATTTTCTTACATGCCGGATACGGAAAATTAGAAATGCTCGAATGATACAGGCAAGATCTTCAATTTGATTTTATGAGATCTTGCTATACAATTGGAAGTATTCGTTAATTACTAGTTTTGCAAGAAAAAAAAAATCAATTCTGGTGTAATTCAAACACAAACGAAAAGTAACTAAGCCATCTGGATAGTAAACTTGTTGGTTCATTGTTGCACTTGTTGGTAAACTTGTTGGTTTTCATTTTGCTCCACCTTATATTGACAATGTCACGTCCTTGTTTCTTTTGCGACGCCCACGGTAATGACACAGATAGAATTGAGATCAAAAAAATATTAAGATTCAAAGGGGTTAGACATATTCACAGGAAGCAGAAATACATGTCAAACAATCATTATAATTCTACAATAATACTGTCAACAAACACACCTTTCTTATCACTTTCTCTGTTGAAACATCAGGTTTTTTTAGCTGTATCTCGCTTGTTCTGCAACTATCATTAATGCATAACGGACACGCGGCTATCTCTCCCTGCAGATCAAAATATGCGCGCTTTACACCGGTCTGATTCCGGCCTTGATCTTGCCTTAGATACTGGAGTGCCGATGTTCTGCCACCGGAGAGAGGGCGGGTGTAAGAGCAAGCAAGAGGAAACGCAGAACTTGAATTCAAACAAGTCCAGAGAACATAAACAGGAGGGATTAATGGAGCTCAAGCCAGAGAGCACAAGCATTGATGAGACCGAGACACTGGCTTGAGTACTGGATTCCTGCAGTTCAAGGCACGTCTTCTGATTACGATGACTGCAGTTAATAGGTTTTTTCGAGTAACTCTTATGATCCCATGAAACCAGAACCTTTCCACCACTAGGAACGCCACACCATGTACAATAATATGTACTATACTAACTAAAATAAAAATAACTACCTTACTGAAGTTTCAGAAAAATGTTTTTATAAAATGTAATAAATATGTTGACTTCTAAAATAAACTGTACAAAAATTAAGCATTCATTTGTTTACAACTTAATACGTTATTTTAATCTTCTGTTGGAAGATATCGTTTCTATTTTCCGTTTCTTTTTCTTGCGTGCCGCTTACAAGCACGCAGAACTCCGCTGCTGACAACTAAGAATAGATAATTTTACCGCCACCAGCTTTTTTTTTTGTTCTCTTATTTTTATCCGATTTTTTTTTTTCTTTGCAGTCTGCGCTTGTATGTGGTTTTGGAATTTGGTCATGACCCCAGTCTGTTCTGATCTAAGATCCAAGGAGTGTCAGTTTGATAATCATCGTCAGCGATGTGTCATCAAATTGTCGAATGCGTCCCAGAAGTGACGGGACCCACTTTAACAACTGGGCAATTTTTGAAACCTCCAATATAATTATTCTGAGTTCATATTATTTGAACAATTAATCTAAACTGATGCACATACACGTTTCTCTGGAGTTTGAGTTACATTTATTGATTCACTTTCTTGGATTGTCCGAATTTGATTTTTATTGATATTTTAAAACTTGTTCATTGATTTTACTTTTCACTTGTTTTTGATTTTATATACTAGGAGGCTCCGCCCTCTGCTCGCTACTCTTCGCCAACCCACGTAACTGGCTTTGCGAGCTATTTCAATCCAAAGTAAAGTTTAACTCTTTTTTTTTTTTTCAAATGGCCAGGCATTTTAACCTTCGTCATTCGCCTTTATAACAGCGTCCAAAGTGTGAACCATTTAGCCGCCCATTGACGTTGCCCCAGGCGCACCAGAGGGGGGCGGATCACATTGCGCCCACAACACAAACATCCATGCCTTACGTGGGACTCGAACCCACAACGTGGCGGTCGAGCGATTGCTACGGAAACGCTTGCCTTGACCACTCGACAACCACGTCGGCTAAAGTTTAACTCTGAAAACGGTTTATTTTACCGTGTCTTCCTATTATTTTTCTACAAATGTACCACATTTCATATGTTTGCATGCTGTAGTTTTTTCGGTACGACACAGAGAAACTCGAGGAACGAGTCGATCTTCGCCTCCTACTTGCTGGCGCTCTCTGAGCTCGATTCGTGTGCTGTTTCAAACCAAACTGAAGTTTAAATCGAAAAATTATTTAATTCAGCGTATTTCCCTATCATTTAACTAAAAATGTACCAAATTTTGAATTTTGGTATGCTATAGTTTTTGCGGCACAAGACAGAGAAACTCAACGAATTGCGCCGTTACGAAAGAACATTTTTTCATATCAGAAACGCATAAAAAGTAGAATAACTTGTAAACAACATCGAAATTTAACAATGATTAATCATGCATAAAGCATTGATTATGAAACACTTTCCAACTGAACTCCATGGTTACATCGCAGTTTTTCGTTGTGAAAGAAGGTATAGTCATTGCATTATGTAGGGAATGAGCCGCCCACATCATGAACTCACTTTCAGTATCTGATGTCATACGCTCGTAAAGCTCCAGAATTCATGAAATGCTTATCCGTGATTGAAACACGTTTGGCGACATTTTGCAGCAGAGATAGATTGATAGGCAGATAAATCAAGGTATTTATATTATTAAAGCTTAAAATTCATCGAAAAAATTTAACTTTATCCAAATGTCGTCATCGAAATATAAATCATCTGGCTCTCTATGTAAAAGTAATGAATATTTCATTCATATCACTTTTATTTCAGAATCTAAATAATTTTCAGAGCTAAATAATTTTGCGTGAAAAAAATTCAGGTATTCTTATACAACTTCTTACAATCATTTATTTATATTCTGCATCCATTAAAATTCGCTTCGTTGTAGAAACAATCAAAATTTGATGAACATTTAAACTAAAAAATAATGTAATTGCGTTGTCACAGAATATAGATGCACAGAAAATACTCAAAAATAAAGCGGTTTTAGGACGGATGCAACACTAAATATAAATTTAAAAGAACTTTAAAAATTACGATTTTAAAATAAAGGCAAAAATATGGATGACATATTTTATTTTGAAGTGGATCACGTGATCTCTTCATATAATATGGGTGCAATTATTATTTTAATTTTTATTTAAAACACTACCGACTATATTTTGTTAATATTTTTTTGTATATTTTATGGGATAAATTGAATATTTCCTAAAATTTTCGGAGGAATTTGTGAATTTTATCTTTGCTTAAAATGTTTGAAAAATTAGGTCCCATAGGATTCAATATATTTCACTTTTTCAACCCGGGTTCAATCCAAAACTAATTAGGTGATATTATTCATTTACATTTACATATGTCCCACAGACCGTCTTAACAACATACTGAAATTTCATTTTGAAAAAAACATTTGTACGGCTGTTATCGTGGGAACGGGCAGACAGAATGACCAAAGTCATAAATACTTTTCAACTATGTTGGAAAGCGTTAAAAAGGAGTTTCGTTTTGCAAAAAAAAGTTCAATTATAGGTACATATGCTTTGTAAAAACTTGTGGTCCTACTATAGCTAGACTGTCCAGGACGCGAATTTGAAACTCAAATATTTTGTCTTCGACTTCAATATTTATTAAACTAAAGTTTAAATCGTAAAACGGTTTATTTCAGTGTGTTTACCAACTATTTCTCTACAAGTGTACGAAATTTTATGTTTTTTTGCATGTTATAGTTTTTGCTGCAAAGGATCTCGATGAACGCGAATTTTGTTAAACAGCGACGGTGTCAGCTACTATTTTTTAATATAGAGATTTTTCTACAATTTAACCACATTTTGTCAGCTTTTTGAAATTTTGAATATAAACCGGCAAACCGAACGACAGACAAAGACAAAACATGCTAAGAAATGTTTTATCGTAATCATCACCTTCAAAACAGTATAGATCTTAGAAAAAAAATTTTTTTTCAAGCGAAAACAATACTTCCCTTTAACTAGGGAAGTAGCATGACCGGCTTCAGCTTTTATCTGGATTTTTTTTTCCATCCGAGTTTGTGTGTGGTTTTGGAATTCTTTCGTGACTATTATCCTCTGATAAAGATAGAAACAGAGCAATTCCGCGAATCATTCTCTGTACAGTGTCATTAGAATCAGGGTAGATTCTAGAAAAAAAAGTCGGACTGTGGTAAAAATCGGAAGTCTGCCAAATTTCTTACAAATGTGTCTATTTTTCAGATGAAAACAAAAGGTTTGACGCTTACATGAACGCCTTCAATCAATACGTACAATTTTCCAACCTCAGCAACTCCCGTTTTAGCACTTGCGATTCTCTGTGAGTTAAATCCTAATCAGAATATCAGATTCTGGGAGGTAGAACGAATTGAACTGAATGACAAGATCTTTAAAAATATTGTTTAACCATTTACCTTTTATTTATTTTGAACTAGCATGTGTGTCCATCGTTACTCGTGATTTAAAATACGTACAAATTTCGGTAGTATTCTAAATGATACTGTTCTTCAATACATTTATAATATATATATATATATATATATATATGTGTGTGTGTGTGTGTGTGTGTGTGTTTGAAAGTCCAATGACAGAAAAGTGAGAAGCTGTAACTCGAGAAACCTAACTTTCTAGCAAGCTTACAAAATAAAGTATAAATCAGCAAATCGTCAATCAAATTGAAAAAAAATACAAATTTCGAATCATCAAGTTAAAGAAAATCATCAAAAAACAATAGTATGGAAAAGATAAAAGAAAAAGAAATGAAATCCAAGCATTAATGCTATACACGCGGACAAGGGCTAAGCCTAAATCATGGATTTGTTCATTTCTCCAAAACTCTTCCTCGGGTCCAAGTATTTTTTTCGAAGTAAACACAAAAAAGGTATGTTTCTGAAGAAATAGATAGATTATATCTATAAACTATTTCTACTTGGACAACATACATAAATAAGGAAAAATAAAAGAAAACATGGATACCTGGAAAGAGTACAGCATATGCCCAAACCATTCGAACCCTGGAACCATATATATATATATATATATATATATATATATATATATATATATATAAATTCTTCAAATTAACCTAATTTCCCTAAAATGAAATATAGTAATTTCTGTTCTTCGCTGTACGAAACTATCCGTATAGGCAGATTGATGAATAACATATCCTGGTCCCGTTTATAAACAAATTAACACAAACTAGGAAGTACGCCAAAATAAGGACACAAAAATGGTAGAAGTTACACCAGTACTGTTTCATCTTGCTTCAATAATCGGTAACACATAATAGAAAATACACGAATTTAAAAAAACAATTGCCAAAATAAAACAGATGGCTTGAAATATCAGTAATTCCCGTAATTGCACATCTCAAAGTCGTAGTTAATATAACTCAATCAAACATATAACACCGTCCATTCATAAAATTCCTTTCTATATCAGTTTTTAATAATACTTAAATCGTATACAATATTTAGTCGTATCTGCTATTTAAATCGTATAGTTGAAAAATATTGTCAGCTATATAAAAACGTTTGGTTAAATTCCGTTTCTATGCTAAACAATATGACAATGCTCTTCAAATAAAGTTTCGGAAAAAAATCGCTTGTGGATGATTGAATGGCATATTATAATCATCGAGCACCTCCTCTATAGCTAGAATCTCTGTTTTGGTGTCAATAGATCCATATCAATTATGATTATTGAAGAATATCCGCTATATAATAATTGACGAATTGGCAATTTTTATGTTCGTGACATTAGTAGCCCCCTCGGAGTAAGTTACACACCCAGGGGGATGTATTGTCAAATTTAGTATCCATCTACAGATTTTTTTCAAGCCTTTTAAAATAAAGGGTGGCATGCTATAATTGTGATCATTTGGATCAACGATACACATTTTTTAAAATTTGCAAAATGAATAAATAAAAGAAAATAAATAAAATTACAAGCTACTTAAAAATTGATTCTGGTATGAGAAAATCGAGTTGAGACACATTGCAATTAATTTCATATTGGTAAGATGTCATTCACACCAATCAATTGGATGCGGTAGATGTGTATTCATATTTTTTATTTTGAAAATGTTAACATCCATAAATTAGTTTAAACTATCCTAATTTCGTAAATTATGTGCTGCTACTGTTGTTTCAGGAATTACTATTGTTTTTTAGTGAAGGGAATAGAAATAATTCTATAAAATCTAAAAATTCCGAACAATTCATGTTATAAGAATGCGAATTACAAATAATACTCGCCAGCCTTTAGTTTCTTATATAATGACTAACTTAGCAAATCTCATACTGATCCATGTATTTGTTCTTCCGTTATCGTGGTTACACAGCAGACACACTCGCGCGCGCACACACACACACACATGGATATATTTTCAATCGCATTGTTTCAGAAGGCCTGAAAACGACATTCCCGTCAAAACTCCAATTTGAATTTTTTTATAAATACTCTCAAAGCAAAACAACAAAAAATCGTCTTTATTTTTTTTTTCTTTACGCTGCGATTAATGGAATAAATAAAAGTTTATGAAATTTCCGTACTATAACTTACTTCCAGTATTTTTAATAGTTTTAAACAAATTAAAAAAATATTATTCATAAATTTACATTAATTAAATTTTTTTTATTTTCTTGCAGAGGACGAAGAATTTCACAAAACTGAAATAGAAAGTTCTGGAACACATAACATTTAACCATACTCATTAGTGCCAGAAATTAACCCCAGTAGAGCCATACTGTCAGTGGATGAAATGGAATAAATTAGAAAATGTTTCGGTTTACTAATTACGGTTTAATGCTAAAGAAATCTATCGAGAAAAGAAGCATTTAGAATGTTTTATCCTCAAATTGGTATTTAAGGAATTATAATTCATAGTGCATGTTTTTTTCTCTGAAGTACTGAATAAACTAAAATGTAACTGTAATACTTATTATATAATCTTACTTTCATGAATTTTTCAATTCTCGTATGAAAGTACGACCTTGTAATAAGTATTACGCGCACTAGCAAAAGTTTAATTAAGTGAAATTATAGTAAAAACATACATTATGACCCCTAAAATACTAATTAAAAGATAAACATTCCAATTGCTTCTTTTTCCATATATCTCTTTAGCATTAAACGTAATCAGTAAAGTGAAACGTTTTCGAATTTATTCCATGCCATCCGCTAGTATTATGGATCCACTGGGGAGAGTTTCTAGTACTAATGAGTAAGGATAAAATGTTAAGTATTCCAGAACTTTTTATATCAATTTCTGAAATTCATTCTCTACTACTAAGAAATAGAATTATTTACATTTAATCTGTATTCAGGAATAATTTGCTTTTAATTTGTTTATAACTATTTAAAACATATTTAAAATATTCAAAGTGCATTATGGTACTGAAATTTTATAAACTTTTAGTTATTTCTTTAACATTTAACTTACAACTTTTATTTAAATTTCAGCTATACCAGAATTTTTTTTAATTTAGACTCTTCTGCTACAGAATAACTTAAAATTGATTTGTATTTATTAATAATCTGCTTTAAATTCGTTTATAACTATTAAAAATACATATAAAAGTACACAGATGCGTTATAGTACTACAATTTCGTAAACTTTTATTTATTGCATCTTTCATTGTAGAACGTAACGGGAAAAAAAATGGCGATTTTTTCTGTTTTGTGATTGTTTTAAGGGCGAGGTCTCAGGCTTGTTTTTCTTCTAATATAATTTTTTACAAAAAAGAAATCGGGATGTGTTTGATAGAGGATGTTATTTACTGATAAACAATTTTTACGCTGTAATTTATTCTAATTAAAATACACTATATTGCGCTGTTATATTTTTATACTTTAATGCACTTTAATTTATATTTTAATAATTAGTTATAGTTTAATATTTAAATAATTAGTTATATTATAATAGTTTAATAATTAGTTATATTATAATATTTAAATAATTAGTTATATTTTAATATACATTTAATATAAATTATGTAGAATTTATAATCTCCATGATTTCTTTATTTGGTGATTGATGCTTTAACTTAGATTTAACGATCGTCATGGCTTATCAAGTCGATCTTTGGGTGATTTTGTAGAAAGTACCTTAAAAATTATAGGAAAACTCTTAATACTTACTTGAGTTATTTGCCTGATTTATGACTTTCAATGACATCTTATATATAATATGTTATAATGTTAAGATAAGAAATAATTATCCTTCGCTTTTAAACGGTTTACAATTTGACTTTCAGGCATTCTCCCAAATACGTCTCTCTATACTTAGAATAAAGCTAACTTGAGTTCACTGTGGAATCTGTAACCAGCTATTTACTCAGGTTTATCGTCATATATCCATTTAGTGTACGTCAACTAGATGGGTTTCGTCCCGTACGCAATGTGGGTTGTTGAGTGGAGTACCGAGTCGATAAGACCTAAACCTCCGGCATGATATACTCTTGTATGATATTCTTGAAATTCATGAGCTGCACAGGTATGAGAAAAATGCAAAGAGGAGCAAAGCTAGTGCTGCCAACTATGTGAGAGTGGCGGCAAGAAAAAGGGGAAGAGAGCAGGAGCGAACAAGGATTAAGATACAGTGCTAGATTTAAAGCTCCCGTTTAATAAATATTTAAAATTAATAAAAAAAATTTTTAATTTTAAGAGGTTCAGATACACTAAGGGGCAGGAAATGGAAGGCATAAGGAATTATAAGGCCTAAGGGGGTTCGAAGAGGACAGCTCGCGGACGCTTTCTTTGCCGACGAGGGTCGTAATCAGTTATTGTAAATAGTAACTCATTTTGGATGGTAGGAACGTTTTGAAAAAAGTTTGAAGAGATATTCTTGATGGTTTGTTTGATTGTTGGAATATTAAAGTCATTTCTTATTACGTCGTTTCGCAGATACCTTGGAGCTCTTCTGATGGTTCTAAGTATGCGGTTTTGTTCAATTTGGATATTGTTCAGACTGGACTTACTGGCAAAGCCCCAGACAGGGCATGCGTAGAGTAGGAGGGGGATGATAATAGTTTTAAAAAGAAGGATTTTATTTTTGAGGTCTAAATGTTTTGAATAGAGGAGGTGGTTCATGGCGCCGGCAAGTTTTTTGGCTTTTTTGGTGACATGGCTGATGTGATCATTAAAGGTGAGGCGGCTGTCAAGGTGCACTCCTAAATATTTTGCAGAACGGCCGAAGCAGACTGGCTGAGCGTGGATTTCAATTGGAGGGGGTGGGAATCTTTTCCAAGAGAAAAAGATGGCCTGCGATTTGACGGGGTTAATTTTTATCTTCCATTGGTTGTAGTAGGTCTCAAGTAGGTCTATATGATTTTGGAGGTTAGCATGTAGATAATTAACGTTCCGATGTGCGGAGATGATACATGTATCATCTGCGTACATACAGAGGGTGGAGTGGGGTGCGCGGGGGGTATCATTAACGAAAATATTAAAAAGAAGGGGGGCAAGAATAGAGCCTTGAGGGACACCTGCTTTGATAGGATTTTTAGAAGAAAGGGTGTTTAGGATCCGTACGTGGAAATTACGGTGCTGGAGGTATGAGTTTATGATTTGAATAAGGGGAGGGGGGGGCATTTATTTTGATGAGTTTATAGATGAGTCCTTTATGCCACGTACGGTCAAAGGCTTTCTCAACGTCGAGAAGAATGGCTCCAGCTGATTGTTTGTTGTGGAAGGCGTCAGAGACAAATTCCACAACACGCAACAGCTGGTGGGTGGTTGAATGGGCAGGGCGGAAACCAAATTGCTCGGGAATAATAATATTGTTGGAGTCAATAAATTTAAAAAGGCGGTTGTGGATAACTCGTTCAGCCAGTTTGCTAAGGGAGGAAAGCAAAGAAATGGGCCGGTAGGCAGAGGGGTTTGAGGGGTCGCCGCCATGTTTAAGAATAGGTATGATAATCGCGGTTTTCCATTGGTCGGGAAAGTGGTGTAAGAGAAGTATGGCATTAATGATGTGTACGAGGTAAAAGAGGATATTTAGGGGGATAAATTTTAAGGCTTTATTAGTGATTCTGTCTAGTCCGGGTGTTTTTTTGTTTTTAAAGCTTTTAATGATATCGAAAAGTTCAGACGGGGTGGTAGGGGTGATGCGGTCCAAAAGTGGGGAGGGGGGGCTCATGAAATTTTCAACTTGGCGGGTAATCTGGGCCTGAAAATGGGTGTTATTAGTAGAATTATTGGGTTTGAACTGTTTTTTGTAGGTTTTAGCAAGTATGTCGGCTTTTTGAAGGTTTGAGAATGCCATTCCTGTGGCGGAGCGGAGGGGGGGAATCTGGCCAAAAGGTTTCTTAACACGCTTTATTTCTCTCCATATGGTTCTGTCTTCGGGGGAAAGGGATTCAATGAAATGTTTCCAGCTTTGCTGTTTGAAAATTTTGATGTCCGCTCTAAGTTTGCGGTTTAATGAATTTAGGTGGGTTTTAATTTGGGTGTTTCTGGTAGATTGCCATAGCCTGCGAGTGAAGTTTCTTGTTTTAATTTGGCTAATAATGTGGGGTGGAAGTGTGTTGTAGCGGGGGGCAGGGCGGGTGGATGTAGCATCCGAAAGGGCCCGTTGAATTTCAAGAGTTACGTTACTTACAGCTGAATCAAGGTCAGCCGGGCTTTTAATTTGAGGATTTAGAAGGGTGGACATTTTGAGTGATTTTTTGAAGTTTTTCCAGTTGGTGAAGGTTGGGAGATTGGAAACAGGGAGGAGGGTATTTAAATTTAGGGAAAGAAGGACAGGGAGGTGGTCGGAGCTTAGTTCATTTAGGGTGTCCGTGGTGTGAGGGTAGTGAATATTCTTTAAAAGGGCAAAATCAATGGTGGAGGGGGCAGCCGAGAGAGAGTAGTGGGTGGGGCTAGTAGGTACGGCAATATGGATATTATTGGTCGAGGTGAAGTTATGAATTTGAGTGCCATAAAGAGTTCTGCGGCGGCAGTTCCAAGACGGGTGGTGGGCATTGAAATCGCCTGCTAGGATAGTTCTGAGATTTGAGTTTAGGATGTTTTGAAGGTCGGGGATAATATCGACAGAGCCACTGTGTTTGACATAGACAGAACCAATAACAATTGGTGTGTGGTTTAGAAGGGTGACTTTTATAAGTTTGTTTTCTATTAAGTTGGAATTGATGGAAGACAGCTCGTAATGGGGGATATTGTTTTTGACATAGATAGAGACTCCTCCATATGGGGAGGGGGAGGTGGCATTTTGATATCTGTAGGCAGAGTAGAGTTTATAATTTGGAATTTTAAGGGAGGGAGGATGACGGCCAGGTTTTATTTCTTGTACTAGGAGGATTTCAAATGGGTTCGAATTTATGAAGTCGCGGAATTCTGTGATTTTGCCAGTAAGTCCATTTGCATTCCAGAAGAGGATCCTAAGGGTATGTTGTGTACTATTCATCATGGGTGTTAGAAACAGGACAAAAGACTTCTTCAAGAGCAGTGAGGATCGCAAAAAGTTTATTTAGGGGGTTTGAGTTTTCATTGAAGCTAGTGCGGATTTGGGCAATGAATTTTTTAATTTTCGTCATATCGATGTCAAAGCTTTGAAATATATTTTTGATTTCGGTGAAAATGCTTAAGATCTCAGTAAAATGTGATGAAAGATTTGATTTTGGTTTTTCAGAGTGGTTTGATGATTTTTGTGGAATGGTGTCAGGAACAGGGGGAGGGGGGGGTAATATAAGAATGTATGGAAAGATTTGCCAGCGGTAAGTTATTTGGGTCGGTAAGGGGAGTTTTTTTTGGAGTGTATTTCGCGAGAGATTTAGCTAGTCTTGAGTTTTGATTATCCGGAATGGGAGTAGATTTCTCAGTGGCGGTTGAGGTGATTTCGGCAAAGGTTTTAGTCGAGGGCGGTGGGGTGGTGGTTTGTTGGGCAGGAATTTGTTTGTTTGAAATGTGGGTGGGCTGATTTGGAGTAGCATTTTGAGTGGGGATGATTTTTTGGGATGTAGGTCTGAAGGGTGGGAAGTCTTTAGGCTGCGGTGCAGGGGCGCGAGTTGCGGGTTGCGAGTTGCGGGGGGGGACATAAGGTCCCTGGATGTAAGCGTCTTTGTTGTACGGATTTGATGGGCAGAGTCTGTAATTTGCCGTATGGGGGCCAAGGCAGTTTGCACATTTAGGGGGAGTTGTAATGGGTTTAGTACAGTCTCTAGATTGATGACCTTCTCCACACTTTACACATCTGTGGGGAAGACGGCAGCAGTCACTACTATGGTTGTACCGCTGGCAACGGTAGCACATCTTAACTGCGCGGGATTGAAAGTCTGTTATTTTGATTGTCATATCAAGGAGGGTGGTGATTTCTCGGATTTTTTCCCATCCCTTAGTGGGATTTAGGTAGGTCAGAAAGATGGGTAGGGGGGCTTTGGTGCGGTAATCTTTGAGTTGTGATATGCGATGGGTGCTGAAACCTAGTGAGTTAAGCTCATGGGCAATTTCATCTATCTGTGAATTTGGGGGGAGACCTTTTAATAAAATTTTAATCGGCCTGTCGGCCTTTAGGTTAATGGAGTGAAATTCGATGTTTGATTCTACAAGGTGTCTTTGTACTATGCGAAAATCTTCTATTGACAGGGGGTAGATTTTTATAAACTCGCCCGCTAGTTGGGCTTTTACTGGGTTTGTAGTTTTTGAGTTTAAAGTTTTAACTAATTCCCTCCAGTTATTAGGGCTGTTTACATAAAAAGGTTCAGGGTGGGGAGCGTATCCATATGAAGGGTTTTCCGAAGCATGATTTTGCGAGGCAGCAGGGGTGTGGTCAGGTGCGGGAGTGGTGTCCATATTGGAAGAGTTCCTATTGGCGGAGGCATTTTCCTCGTAATCCTGATCTTCTGTATTTGTTAAAGCATTGAAAGCGTTGCGAGTTGTTGTGGCTGTCTCAGCGGAAGTTATAAGTGTGGCCTTTCGGCAAGTTTTTTTGGGGGGAGGTTGAGAGGATCCTTCCATATCCTGCATTTCATCTGAAGAATCATTTACATTAACAATATTAGGATCATTTGGTTTTAAAGTATTTGAATTGGCAATTTCAGTTATTTGGGAGTTTCCCAAGGTAAGAGTAGAGTTTAAATTGTTTTTAGGAGTTTGGGAGTTTTCCCATGGAGCATTAGGTGCTTTATCAGATTGAGCTAAGTTTGAGTTTAACTTTTGGGAATTATCCCATACATTATTAGAGTCTACATCATTAAGATTAGGGTTTAGGATTTGGGGAGTATCCCCGAGACGATTATTAGCTTTGAGAATATCTAAATTTAAGCCTAGTAAGGCAGGATTAGCAGGAGTTGAGTCCTGGGTTAGAAGACTTTCTTTCTCAGCAAAGTGCCTGATTTCGTTAAAATAGGGGGTTTGCTCATTTGCAAGGGGGTGCAGCTCAAAAAAATTCAAGAGAGAGTAACACATACCCTTTAGAGTCTGGATACTCCTTTCAGGATCTCCGGCTTGGATGAGTCTCCATTCATTCATCAGGAATTTGAATGTCATGCATTGGTCTTGAGACTGCTGCATGGAGCCAGGGGTGTCAGGAGGTAATCTAGGAAGGTCTCCGGCACGAAATCTTTCAAGCATGGCAGCAACATCGTCAGGAAGTACTCTGTCTGTCGGAATCAACGAGGTTCCGGACTCCATGATAGAGTCAGGAAAGGCAATGATCTGAGAGAGAGATCGCTGTGACAAAATGGCTAAGAGGTCTGGTCGAGCGTCCGTACTACACGAGGTCTAACCAAAGAGCTCAAGAGCAAGAGCAAGAGACATTAAATATCAATTTATAATATATCTTTACTGAAACATAAAAAAACCATGAGTATAATTTTGAATTTTAATTGTAGGAATAATTTGATTTGAATTTAAAGCATTAATTTAATACAGCAAATATTTAGATGTAAATTATTAATAGCTTTTAATATATGGACTACGTAACTTGGCGGCAGTTTATAGTGTTCCGTTATCTCTTTGCAGTTAAGTTAGCTTTGCTGTTAGTATTTGTTTTATATAGAAGAACGTTTACATTTTTGAACAATGTAAAACAGTTGCTGATTCATCAATGTGTTTCCGATTTTAAAATCATACCAAATAACTAAGTGTAGGTTTTTTTTATGTAAATAACGTTTGCGGTCGGGGTATTATTAGTTAATGCTCCGACTGAAATCGAAGCGTTACGTAAAATGTAAACACTTGTGTTGCTTATATCTCCAAACATCTAACAGATGAAAATGTAACAATTTATACTTATTTTGGTGAAAATAGAGTACTCTTTATGAATGTACAAAAATAAATTCAATATTTAACTATTTTGAACTTTTTTTTCGAGGCAAATAAAAATATTTTTAGAGCTAATTTTTTTATTTCACTTTGCCTACTTTCTCTGGAAATATCTTCTGAGTTATATAAATAGATATAAACAATAAGCAACAAACATATTTAGTAGGAAATCCAGTTTCTTTATCATTGTTTTATTTTTATAATGGTTTTATAGTTTTCTAACAACCGTCTTACCAAGTTGCAGATTGAAAAATTTTCCATTTTTAAAGTTATAATATATGTATCTTGAAAACTAAAAAAAATTAAGTTATACAGTAGGGGAATAAGCACAGTAGGAGAATACTTCGTACACTATTGAAAACCCTATAAGGTTATATAATTAATTCGAGTTCTTACTTTTGAAATCTATAGTTTCTAAGATCCTCTAAACTCTATTTTAAAGGGTCAAGCTTGTAATAACATTGGTATTCAGTCATAAATTAGAAATATTCAATTGTTTCAATAATGTATTTTATTTTAGTTATTATAGGCCTATATTATCTGTTGTAAACGAAATAAATGACTGAAAACAGTGAAAAACCTATATAGCTTTATTGGAGTATTGTTTTACAAGACTTTATTTACACAAAACAATTTTGGCTCCATCGAACTAGAGCCATCGCCGATCTTTTGAACTTAAATTTACTTATGAAAGAGATAAAGCATCATGCGGTTTAAAATTATTTAAATACTAATTTAAAGATACATCATTCCGATTGCTTTTCCTTTGAAATCTCTTTCGCATTAGGCTGTAATCAGAAAACCCAAACATTTCTCTCATTTATTCCGTTCCATCCGCCAGTATTATGGCTCTACTGGGGAGCGTTTCTAACACTAATGAGTCTGGCTAAAATGTTATGGATTCTTGAAACTTTGCGCTGGATTTTTTTTAAGTTTAGCCTCTTTCTTAAATTGGTTATGATATGAAATGGTAGTTAAACAATCTATATTTATTAATGATACTTTAAATTTGTTTTCCTCATGCTAAACATTCATATTAAAAAAAAATTGATGTGGGCAGCACATGGCTTTTCTACATGACTTTTCTCCGTTCAATGCGAAATAATGATGGATTAGATACAAGGCGCGTAATGATTTAACGTTAAAAAGTACATTCACATTTAGTGCTTTTTAAGACATGATAGAACGTAAAACTTTTTCAAGCACCAAATTCACTTTTCGGCAATTATAACGTGACAATTGGAAATATTGCTAACACCCGCTAAGCAATGTACTCCATTATATTAAATATGTACTTATTAATTCATTAATTTGGCGTCATTTTTGCCAATTTCGCACCATATAAAATTGCCAACTTGACTATATTTGGTCAAATGAGTTGCCAAATTTGCCAAAAAAAACAAAAAAAAAAAACGCCAAGTATTACATATTCGATGATATTTATTTTTAATTAATTTCTCAGATAAATTAATTTGAAAAACGTGGAATACCTCAAGAACGGTTCAAGATAGTGTTCTAAAGTTTACGACATTCGTTATAGAATAAGAAATGAGACGCATAATGTGCTTATTTATTTAACTTTATTGAAAATTCTGAATTTTTTTATGATTTTTTCAAAAATGTATTCGAAAATTTCTGGGTCTTCCGAACATTCGATCGCGTTCAAAATTAATAGGCTTTCAGTATTTACGGATCGTAATAATTGTTCGAAACGCTCTGTTCGCGAGATATCGCATCCACATACACGCACACATACCATCTCAGAATCGTTCGATTCCGAGTTCAGGTATGCTTGAAACGTACATTTTAGTTATAAATTCGGAATACGAATTTCCGACTACTCACAATACTTTTCTTATAACTATATAGTATGTAGGGAAAGTAAAAATGTTTGGATGAACATATAATTTTGATGTCAATAACATCTCTGGTTGAAGTAACTTTAGCTGAAATCAGAGCGTTACCAAAAATGTAAACATATAAACACTTTGTATATTTATATCTCACAACCTTATAGACATAAATAAAAGCAATTTTCACTTGCTTCGTCGAAAATAAGATATCATTTATGAAAATAAAAATAATTTTAATATTTAGATTTTTTTTTTTCATGAAGATTAAAAATGTTCCATTTTTCAAGGCTTACATCCTAAAATCAAAAGCTAAATGTGCTAGGTGTGAATTATGGAAGCAATTTGTAGCCTATTCAAAGCCTTATAAGAATATATAATTGAATTTCGGATTTGGTTCTTAGCTTTTGAAATATAGTGACCATTACTTCGATATTTAAATATTTTGAATTGTTTTAAAAAGGTGGTTTAGAGTTTCGATATTTTAATATTAATCAATTATGACTGTTTAATGGATTCGCAATGAAAAATTCGGATTTCCCATCACAGTCTCGATTTCAATCACTATATCCAAATTAACGTATTTTTATCATTCCAGACTCGCCCGAAACCCCCTGGTGACCTGGAAGACTGAATGTTTGCCCACTTATAGCATCGATCATTGCACAGAACCATAGATGTTGTCGAATTTTTTATGTCCTTCCCCCCCGGAACGGAGATTATGTTTTTCTGAAGTCTTTTCAGGTCCTTGAGTAACCCCTCCCCCCCCCGCTTGTTTATAAATCTGAATTATTGAACACTTAAATCCTCGATCACTAAATCAAAATTAACTTAGTCGGATTTTCGACTTTTCTCTCTGAGGGGTCAAAGTGGGAGTCTCAGAATCATGCTGGGACTTAAAATGATGAAAAACGACCATTGGGCAAAACCTAACTGAGCCGATTTTCTATTAAGTTAACTATTTTCGACGCCGAGCGCCTTACATTGTTAAACAAAATAAATCTTTTAAAAGAACGAAGTTGAATCTTTTTAATAAGTGTCAATTTTACTGTTTTTGACGGGCTTAAATACTAGTGAGATATAATTATGTGCAAAAAAACATCGAACTCTGTCAAAGTGTTTCGGAATAACGCATTTTCGAAATTTTCACAGTTTGAGTCTCTGCCATAGAAGTTCCGCTCTAATAAACTAGAATATAAATTATTGAATTACACATGACAAAATTACACATGAAATAATGTCGGACGAGATACCAGAATGAATAAATTATCATGCTCCTATTAAAATTGTAGATAGTTTGTAACTGGTTTTTTTTTCATGCTCCTTTGGTGTTTTCCTCATTTAGTCTTGTTAACAATAGGCGTTTGTTAAAATTATTTCCTTGTTTCTTCTTTCTGAAGTTAAAAGTCTTTTGGATTATTTATCAGCCTTGTTTGTATATTTCTGTCATTTTATACTTTTGTACCTCTAGCCGTTTTCTTCTGTTTTTCACACGGGGATTTTCTATGCCCGCAAACCTGTTCAGTGCCCATCTGCAAAAGTCACCACTTTTCTATACAATATTTAAGAGAGATATAACTTCTTCAATACGATATGTCGGAAGAAACTAATTACTTTCTTCGTTGTCATGTTTACATTTTAACTCTAGTCTTTTATGCACTGCATTCTATATTTTCAAAATATTTACCCCCGGAAACGCGATTCATTACTCCGTATTCACCACCGAAACGTATTTCATATTCACTAAATTTTTTTTCCCACGACCCCATACCGTTCGTCCATTCACTTTAACCGAGTTCCACAAATAAAAACTAAATGAATGAAAAATATACATCGAAAAGTCTTTTACGGGAATCAAAAAATAATCTCAAAACACACGCTAAAAAAACGACCCAAAAGTAACTTGTCATTAACAGCAACGCCAGTGCAGCACGGCTAATCCTTTTTGTCAACTCCGTATCAGTCCTCCAACAGCTACATTCGAATAAAAAAAGTGTTCCGCGTTATAAAAAGCGAACACTCGAATCCGGCCTTTGTGTTCCCGGCACCCCTCCCACGACCCCTGTCAAGGGGCCCTATGATAAACATGAGTCATGGTGCCCTCCCTGTTTCGAATATCTACAGGAGAGGTTAAAGTTGAAAGAAAACTCGAAATTTTATTAAAGCAGAGTAGCAAAGTGGCACTCGAACCGTTTTGAGCACGTTTCTTAATTTCGGGCCTTTGTAGGATTCATTTATTTTACACAACAGTCATTTAGTCAAGATTCAGGACGTATACACATAATAGCCAACTTATGAGCATCCGTTTTTTTTTTATGAATAAGTATAAGAAGGAAAGCTGAAGTTATTCAGTAACTAACAGAATAATTGATCATGAAACAATCTGCAAACGGAGCAATATGACAGACTTGTGGAATGATCTAAAACGTGGAATGATCTAAAATGCTCGAAGCAGTGGTGCAGACATTAGCAAATCCGTTACACTTGTGAGTATTACAAAGGTACTAGTTATTAGAGTTTACAGAGGTTGGACCACCGAATAAAAACTACTTCTAAGAGTAAGGCGTGTGGTTGTCAACGCCCACTAAATACTCGAGATGAGGAAAGTTATCAAATGTATTCAATCCAACACGAATGGGGCAACAGTTCATGAAATTACGGAAACTTTAGATCGGGAACTAAGTTAGATGGCTTGTCAACCTAATAATTTGATATATATTACATCATATTGGTTTAAGAATCAGAAACACTATAACCAAATGTTTATAATAATTTGATTTCTCAGTGTATAATAATATGCAATAATAGAGAAATAATACAGATTCTGATAATTTCACGACCCAGATTGGGACCTACCCGAAGGTTTAGAGCTGCCGTTTCATCGGTTGGGTAATTTTGGTAATTGACAACAGATTCAACGGTTCTTAAATTCAATTATTGAATGACTACTTATATTTTAACCATCGAAATTATTGTGAATATCAGATATTTTTAGCCAGTGGGGATCTTGTCCGTAAAGCTTCACCGGTGGCTTTTGAACGCTAAGGGGTTTTTATGTCATACTGATCAAAGTAGTAAAGTTCTTAAAAAATCAAAAATTCAATTTTAAATCTGATTTATTGACTGCTTTCTTCTGATTTATTGCTCTTTCTATGACTGCTTTCTTCAAGGAAATATTAGAAAGTTATACTCTCACACGTAAATCTAGCATTTTCTTTTTTCTTGCTGTTTATTGTTTTTAGCGACAAGTTGCAAAGATTAATCTAAAACTTTTGCTCATGATTAGAATGAATGAATTATCAAAAACAAAGGAAGGATCAGGAAGTGTACAGCAACCCAGCTTCCCTCGTCTTCATCTTCGAGGACGGGGGAAACCTTTATTGGTGTATTTAACTGTGTTAATATATTTGTGATTGGGTTTCGTTTTCAATGGCTGATACCACCGGCTAGCTAATTTTTGTTTGGGCCTTCTTGCTCTGTTCGAATTTCTCTTTGCCTAAGCCGCAGTTCGCTCTTATCGGTTATTAAGAGTTTTTACACTAGGAAGGGGACTCAGAACGCCCACAAAAAATTTTAGTCACTTATCTGAGCTATGACTGCTTTCTTCAAGGAAATATTAGAAAGTTATACTCTCAAAAGAAACACTTTTATTCATTGTGAACGGATTCATTATTTGACATTAAGTAGTGCATTATGTGAACAATCACAAAACCACAACGCAACTTATTTCTGCTGAAATAATTTGGGTTGTGGTTGCACAGGGTTGATATAACAAGTTTAATCTCATTTTGAATAAATTCCAAATCATCTGGCATTTACTTAAACAAAAGTGAAATAATAATCAACATGAACATACAGTAGTCACTGACTGTCTAATAGACAATCAGATATTAGGGTACGTGGTACGACTACTTAATAACTATTTTGCTCACACTAATTCATGCTCAAATGAATATTGCCTTTCTAAATTATCAAACATGATTCCCTAGAATTCATCGCAGAGCCTCACGTATACAGTCGTTCCCCCGTAATTGATGATTCAGTTTCAGCCATCCACGATTTACCACTCTATAAAAAAAATTGGAAAATTAAAGAAATAAACAATTTATTAGTTTAAAATCAAAACTAGGTCTGCATTCTTTGAGTAGAACGGCGGACATGTTTTTAACGAATAATTTTTTAATTACAAGTTGCGTACAGGTACGTACGTAGGATATTTATTATAAAATGTGCAACAAAAACACGCTTTTTTCATTGCTTATGCAATGCCTTAATAGGAATGAATAACTTTCATTTGTCTATCATCTCTTGAATCTGCATATAATGTACAGTACAAGTATTTGTCTATCTACCCTTGAAACTTGAAGCTGCATATAATATACAATACAAGTATTTATCTATCTACCCTTGAAACTTGAAGCTGCATATAATGTACAGTACAAGTATTTGTCTATCTACCCTTGAAACTTGAAGCTGCATATAATGTATAGTACAAGTATTTGTCTATCTACCCTTGACACTTGAAGCTGCATATAATGTACAGTACAAGTGTACACTTTTTATTGATTGATCATCTCTTAGGGATTAGTCTAAAACTTTAGAATCCTTTATTTTCAAATGTAATACAAACAGAGAGAGAGAGAGATAGAAGTATATTGTAAATCTACCTTATAGTATACAGAATGTGCAGTTTATTATTACTTTATTTAATGTCTGTAATGTTTTACCACACGTAATTTGTCAATTAATCTTTACCGTATTCACGTATGTCACAAATACCAAGTTATATATATTTAGCGTTTGGCATAAGCTGTGATTTCACGTAACCACGGCAGGTCTTGAACATATTACCGGCAGAAACGGATAACTACTGTATTGTACTCACTTGCACTAAGCGGTAGTTCATATTGCCAAACAACTATTCTTAATTCCTACCTTGGTGTAGGTTTAGCTCGCATGGCTACAAGTTAAAACAAAATGTTTCTGAACAAGTAAGTCTTCGATGCTGTGGACATGACCAACAGATATAACAAAAGTTTCATGAAACAAGATAGAAAATGAAAATAATTTAGTCACCACAGTTTGTTTCTCAAAGCACATGCATCCAACATTAATCGGCAGATAAGTACTTTATGTTCGTTGACAAGCTTTCTTATTTTGTACTCGTGTGTTGCTCTATGGAAAACATTCTATTTAAAATACACGTAAAAGTCTTCTTTGAAACAGTTCTTTTTATGTTTGTCGAACAAAATGTTTTGTTCGATCGGGGTTCTGTTTCGGCCTTACGGTATTTGCATATAAAGAAAAGGGTTATTAGTTGCATTAAAAAGAAATAAAGCAAGCATAATAAAACTTTAACAAAATTTCACGACTTTCACAAGTGATCGATCACAGAAAAATGATCGCGTTGATTCGTATTCTGTGATAGTAAAATCAGCCTGAAGTTCCAGAATAAAAAATAAAAAAATTCCCCAAGAGATAACTATTTTATTCCTTCAGCAAATACGTCACCAATCAAGCTGTAGAGTTCCGCTTCTGTCCTTAAGATTACGTGGAGCATCGCCAATTAACGGAGCCATCCCATTCCAGCACTCTATCGCAGTCCCGCAGAGAATCGAGCCTCATTACGAAGCAGTTGCTTAGCCTTTTTACGGTGCCTACTTAGGTGGGTACTTAGTATTGACTTAAAGAAGGAAAATGTTTCCACCTTGGGTGATCTAAGGTGCATATTAATGGATATTCGGTGCTCGTCGTGTGCATTACTAGGTAAAACTTGCGCTTCGAATTGCTGGTTTAGAACGTAGTGATCAAGATTTTGAAGAGAGTTAAAGGCGGCACAAATTTTGATTTTTAGTTTACTTACAATTAAAGCTGGATAAAATTTAAGCTAATTAAAAATTACCGATTGCGATTAAAATGTAATTGTTAATCTTATTATAATTGTTGGCAATTAAATAAGGTAATCTCAAAAGTCATTGTAATTGTATTTAATCATTTACGATTGCTAAACATTTAGAATATTTTAGAATATTAAAAGCCTAAAGATGCAGAATAGAAGAGACTTCATTTTATTTTTTCAGAAATCTGTTAAATAACAGGATTGATTGTGTCCCCTGTTTTGGGTGGGTTCTGGTTTCATGTTCCCCAGTATTCTGCCGCATGAGTTTATTTGCTGAAAGTAAATTTAGTACTAATATTGATTGTTATTGTGCCATTAATAATTTCTGTAATCTGTACAACAGCCTCTTCGATAATCTAGATGTTTTTTATTCATCAGAAATTGCTTTTAAAAATCATGTGAGGTAAATATTTTATATTTTATATTAATTTGCATAAGTGCTTTTAGAAATCATTTGCTGTTAATAGTTTGCATTTTAATGTATTTCATGATATTTTAATCTGTATATTTTTGTATTGGATTTTGTCTTGCACGCTGTTACTGGGACTTTCTCCTGTAGCTTGCATTCTTTTAAATAAATAAATAACAAAAAAATTCACAATTTACGAATATTCGAATATTTTAAACACAATATGTTGTTATATATGTATATGTTTAAGAAAAATCATTATTGGATTTGTGAAATATGTCTGCAATAAAAGTACGTTGTTGTTTGATAACAGTATTTTTTTTTTTTTTTTACTAATTCCCCCGTGGTGAAGGGGCACCACGTCCACAAGACCCCCCAGGGTATTCCATGGCGAAGGGGAGAAGAATTGCAGCTTCACTTTTATAGAAACACCCCGAAGGGCGGAAGTCTGACTTGGCTTCGACATGACAACATCCATGCCCACTGGCGGGATTCGAACCCGCAATCCAGCGATCAAACGAAAACGCATGCCCCTGACTGCTTGACCACCGGATCGGCTTGATAACAGTATAAAATGTTTATTAAAGTTTTCGAGTTTTGAAAACATGAAGTTACCTCCTCTGTCAGACAGAGATACAGAACAGGGTACTGTTCTGATCTCTGCCTGACTAAGGGTAATATTAGTAAAACTAAGGGTATTATTAGTAAAACTAAGGATATTATTAGTAAAACTAAGGGTATTATTTGTAAAATTAAGGATATTATTAGTAAAACTAAGGATATTATTAGTAAAACTGAGGATATTATTAGTAAAACTAAAGATATTACTAGTAAAACAAAGAGTATTATTAGTAAAACAAAGGGTATTATTAGTAAAAGTATTGAGTTCAAAAATTCTTAAATTGAATGTGTTCCAATTAAAACCAGGGTTGTCAATCTATGAATGACAGAGAGTAAATCTCCACAGCAAATGATATGATGATGGATACAAAATAAATTATAGGAATACATTTATAAGATAAAGTTTGCTCATTGCTTCTCATCACCTTTCAACAACTTGGTTTGGCTTTGAAAAAAGAGAAAAAAAAATACTTCTTAAACAATCTTTCAAACCCTTTGGATCTTTATCTTTGTTCATAAAATTGTCCCAAAAAATTCTAGATATAATTTTCAAATTTTAAAAATTTGAACAGTTTTCAAAGTTTTATAGTAAATAAAAAAGCAGATACTGTTGATAAAAACTGTTTCAGGAAATGAAAACTATTTTAAGAAAAATTGTCAAACTTTGTAATTTTTCTTTTATAAAAATGGCAAAAAAAAAAAAATCGGATAAACAATTTAAATAATAACAGTTTTATAGAAAATATTTAAATAACAGTTTTATCGAAAACATTCATATAACTACATCATTTGGTAAATATTAGGGTGTTAGCCGGTTTCAAAGGCGAAAACCAACCTCCTTCGTTAGGACAAGCAAGACCTCACTTATTCGAGCAAGTTAGACATCTGCAGGAATAGTACACTGAAGGTAACAGAAAAGTTGCCATTGTCGCGCGGAGAAATGAAAAGAAAAAAAACCAAAGAAGCAGACGAGTGGCAGGAAACTGCGAAAGAACGGTAAAAACAACGGAAGAAAGAAATGATAACGGCAAATAAAGAATTGAACGAAAAGAAATCAAAACGGTAAGGTATGGAATAGCAGAACGATTAGAAGCAAATGACTAGTAAGTAAAACTTCTAAAACTGCATAGGAAGAACATGAGACGTTTAAATCAGATGTAAATAAAATAAAAAAATTGGAAAAAAATAACACAAAATGATGGCAAAATAATTGAAAAAAAAAATAAATAAAAGAGAAAAAAAATGGAGGAACTAACTGGTGTCTGAAGCTATATAAATTCGTATAATAACGATTGTATAATAATAAAATATTTCGAAAAGTAACTAAAATCTTGAAATAGAAAGACAAATAACCAAACAAGCAGCTGAAGGAAGCTATGAAGAAAGCAGACCGGAATGTAAAATTAAGCCATAGATATGCAAGTGAAAAGGGAAAATGTTACAGTTATTATTGAGACCCAATATCTAGCATAGGTAAAATTTTTTGACCGAAATTTGCCTGGTATATTTATATAAAAACATTCTACCGTATTTATTTACAGAGGAAAGCAAAAAAATCCCCAATCACCTTATAAAGTCAAAATACGTATGAATGCGTTACGAAAAAAAAAAAACCGCCAGCAACAAATGCGTAGTAATTGTGTGCGGTCTCAGGCCCTAGAATGGGGTTGAAATACTCTCCCAATCACCCACCAATCTAATGAGGGTTTTAATGAACCCGTCGGAAAAAAACAAATAAAAAGACCAGCGGAAATACCGTAAGGAATGAAAAAGACATTTCTCTGATAGGGATGGATGTCTGCGTGAGGAAAAGAGAAACAAAAATATAATTGCAAATCAATGCGTGCGTTTCTGGGTGAACCAATGTAGTACGGCAAAAAAAGAAAAAAAAGTAAAAAAAAAAGATGTAATTGCTGCGTTTTTTAACTGCTGTATAACGTGTTAAGTATGTCATTCTCAGTATCCCAAAAAAGTAGTTGCTTGAAAGAATTGTTTATATTCTAAATTCAAAGTTAAAATAAAATTAAACAAGAAAGATCAATCATGCATAAAGCGTTGATTATGGAACACTTTTCAACTTCAATGCAATTTTATTTAAACATCTCTAAAATGCGATACATTCCTCGGTAATATTTTTTAAATTATCACAACACCTCATTAATGTATTATATTTGAAAAATTAAAACTTCATCGAAAAAAATGAACTTTATTCAAATGACGGCATTGAAATATAAATTGCGTGGTTTAAAAATCACTAAAATGCGGTACATTCCTCGGTAATATTTTTTAAATTATCATAATACTACAATAATTTATTATATTTGAAAACTTCATCGAAAACAACTGAAATTTATTCAAATGACGTCATCGAAATATAAATCGCCTGGCTCTCTTTATAAAAGCAGCATTTTATTCATAAACTTTTTTCTTTTCCTTTCATTCATCACAATACTACAATAATTTATTGTATTTAAAAACTTAAAACCATGGAGGTACAAGTAATTTAACTCCATGCTAAAACTTCATCGAAAAAATCGTCTGCTTCTCTATGTAAAATCAATGAATGTTTCATTCTTATCCAGCTATATTGCAGACTCCATGAGCTAAATAATTTTGCGTTAAAGAAATGCAGTAATTCTTATACAACTCGTTCTATATATCTTTTGGTGTTTACATTCTCCATAAGTGAAAATTAGGCTTCGTTGTATATATTGTAATTTATAATGTGCATTGTAAAGCATTCTGTAACCTTTGCTCATTTTTTTCAGCTACTTTGTTGATAATTTCGGCAAACTGATAAAAAAAAAGCCACAATTACGGGCGTTCATGATAATTCCAGCTTAATTTCTGAAATATTCAGCTAATTATCGTCTACCGAAGCGTTATATATATATATATGTATATTAATATATATATATATATATTATATTAATATGTATATATATATTAATATGTATATATATATATATATATATATATATATATATATTAATATGTATATATATATATTAATATATATATATTAATATGTATATATATATATATTAATATATATATATATATATATATATATGTATATATATATATTAATATATATATATATATATATATATATATATCATATATATATATGTATATATATATATTAATATATATATATATATATATATATATATATATATATATATATATTAATATATATATATATATATATATATATATATATATATTATATATATATATATATATATATATATATATATATTAATATATATATATATATATATATATATATATAATATATATATATATATATATATAATATATATATTTATATATATATATATTTATATATATATATATATTATATATATATATGTATATATATATATTAATATATATATA